>CM066050.1:86509463-86974300 GCA_033557465.1 Ichthyophis bannanicus | reverse complement strand
TGAGGAATGTTCTCTACAAAACAAGCCAACAGGTTCATTCGGTACGTTTGAGGACCCTCTGTAGATCCTCTCTATGGGTGACCTGGAACATATTTTTACACCTTCTCTCCATATGAATATGTAATTTGACACCTGCAGATGCAGACTGTGGCGGAATTGGAAGTCTTTGTGGCTGTTACATCACAGAGGAGGTTGCATGCGTTATATATGGTATTTGTGTGTGCTTTAAACGAGCATTTAGTTGTCATTTCCATGTGGTTTAGCACAGACAATCTGGGTGTCTGTCAATGAGGTGGTAGGACTGTTGCAAGGGCAGAGTGTTGATCTTTCTCATGACAACAACATGGTGGCCCTTATACATGCATTCCTCTTAGGTCCTGCATCTGTGGGTGCAACTGACCTGCGCGTGATTCTGTTTTGGCAACTATACATAACACCATATATTAGTGACTACCCACACACACGTTCTTCTTTTCAAAGAAACAATATCCCTAACAACATGACCTCATAACAGGTGATATATGTGGTGGTTATGTGCAGCAGGCAGTCACCACAAACCACACAACACCCTAGTGGGACTATTGGTGTTTATTTTGAAATATATGACTGTCGTTTGTCACCCACACTTCAGTCCAATCGCGCACGTGCAGACTGCGCTCAATGGGACCTTTAACTCTCGCGCCATCACCATCTGAGGGTGCAGGGCTCTTCTGTGTGGTTAAATACTTGCGGCTCTGGGTCCTTGGATGTTCGCCTCCCTTGTATGCCTGCCTTTGAATGTGCTTGTGTGGCCTAGTGGTGATATAATCGGTACAGGTGGGCTCTTATGGGCCTCATCAACAGCACTTGTGGCTGCCCCCTGAGACAGCAGGTTCATCGTCTCCAACACACTCTATTGGCACTGTGATGTCAAATAACATCCGGCTCTTCCTCGCAGCTCCTCCTCCTCCTGCCTCTCCTCCTCTTCCCTCTTCGCCCATTTTCACTGTAGCTCACATGCATATTGAACAATAACAAAGTAAAACACATATGTTTCGCAACATAATCATATCTATATGATGTGTGGCACGGGACACGCACAGAGCTGATGGGGTGGGTATAGTGCGTGTGTGTCTGCATACCGCCGACCCATGACACCCTTCCATACATGTTTGTCTGACGTCATTCAGCTGTTTCTGGGGCACATGTGTGTCGTGTGGCCATGCACATGTTGCATTTATTCCATGTGTATTTTTTGAGTGCCATGCCACATGTGTCCCCTCATCACATTCCATCCCCTATCTGTGCAACATATGTCCACACGTGTGAGAATACAACACCCTTACACTTGTTTTGGGGCCATACATTGACTGTTTATGTTTAATTATGCATAGGAATATTGTCTTTAGACCATACTATATTCTCATTGTTGGATATGTTTGGCTGTGACCCATTGTGCCGTGGATCGCATTAGCAAGCACCTGTGGGCCACTGAGAAGCACTTGTAGCACTGTCCAAATAGTATGTCACACACACGTTACCTTATTAGTGTGCCACAAAATCATATGGTGCTTTGCAATCACAGATGTGGAGGTTGGATAGGAATTGTGTGTGGAGTTTTGGAAAAAGATGGGGAGGTTGCGGTTTTCGAGGGACACATTGGTAATGTTGTGACAGGACAGGCAACAACACAGTTTGTGCATGGCCATAACACACACATGTGACACCAATTTTTAAACATGGTGTGGATTGGGTCACAGGTATGGGAGTGTGTGTGCAGCTGAATGATGTGTACTGAAGGGACATTGTGAACATGAATTTATACCTGGCAATTACTATACATACCTGCGTCAGGATGTGCCGTGTCGAGGGCCTCTGGCAGTCCACGGAGAATAGATGTGGCCCAACCGTGTTGCCAGCTCTTGTTCCAATGGTGTGAGTGATGGGATAAAAGGGCCCCCACCACCTGTGCCAAGCGCATGTTGTCTTTCAGCCGCCATGTGCTGGCGCACCCCCTCTTTTAATATCAGAGTACCTCTTTTTGAGGCTTTCAACATCCCTTGTGGACCCCCTGCCTCTGACATTGCATTACGCACCTCCTCCCATACTGCCATTCTGGTGGCCACTGTTGTGCGACTGCTGAGCCTGCCAAATAAGAGGTCATAGTTTTCAATTACATGGCGAGAGTAGGATATAGTTCTCTCTATCACTGAAGCGTACAGCTCTTTTTCGCTGTGTACCAGGCACAGGTACCCTTTTTCTCTTCCCAGTTTGGACATATTGTGCAGGCTGTGGCCCAACAGATGGTCCTGCAGTGTCCCTCCCTAGGGTGTGACGTCTGTAGCGTCGGTGATCACCCACCACAGGTTGGACCACATCCTCCACACCCTCACCCTCACCCTCACCGTCTCTCTCCCTCTCTCTCTCCATCTCTGTATGTTTTAAATGCTCCTTTCAACACAACAGCACTCACTTAAACAAAACAAAACAAAACACAGCATGCAATAATGACTTACAAAATGTTACAGTACAGGACACAGTAAGGACACAATAACAAAGGGAACGTAAAAATTATATTAGCACAAAGTGAGGAATCTACTCTGCTCCTGTCTATCTTTCTCTTCTCTGCCTCTCTCCGCTGCCCTACTCCCTGGACAGACTCTCTACCTCCTTCCTCTGGACTACTCCCACCACAGCCTCTCTAAGTATAGTTTTTTGTTATCCCTCACTGTGCTTCTTTCCTGTGCAGTAGTCCCACCACTGTCTCTGTTTCAGACTTTATCTATGACACCCTCTCTCTCTAACTAACTCCTTTATCAACCCTCAACGTGATGCACGTGTGGCAGGCCTATTTATAGTGTTTTGCCACGTGTCTTTCATTGCACATGCGCAATTGGGCGGGCGTGGCGCTCATTGCGTTGGGCGCGTGCTCGCCAACGCATGGGTGGCCGTACGCGGACAAACGCACATGCGCCATGGGACACAGTACTGCGCATGTGTCGCTGTACGCATGCGCACTACAACTAGTACCGCAGGGGTGTCTGTGCTTTGTGCGCATGTTCACACCAGCGCACATACACGTGTGGCCACGCACTGACCGACGCCCATGCGTAGAGTCCGCGCACTCGCGCCCCCGACGGCCATCGCATGCGATCAACTGCGCATGCGCATTGTGCGCAAACCACACACCCCATAATACCATATATTAACATCACAACATTACCCACGTTGAGGGTTGTAGGCGAAGAGCAGGAGGAGTGTGGTTGGTGTGAAGAAGAACGAAAGTCTAAGCAGTTGTACTAGAGGATTGTATTGGTGTTTGTATTGGTTATTATATTGTGTTGTGTGTGTATTGTCAGGTGTTGTTTTTACTTTTGGATACTGTATAGTGTGGTTTGTGTGTTTGTTAGAGTTTGTGTGGTTGTTAGAGTGTGTTACGGTAGTGGGACGGGAGGAGTTTTATGGCAGCAATTTATGCTTATGCATGTGTCCTGAGTGGTGGGCAGATGCTGCGGTTGCCGGACAGGGGAGATGGTGTCCACGGGGCTGAAGCACAGGGCATGGGTGTAGTCCCGCAGCAACTCAGACCTGCAGCTGTGGAGGTGGTCCAGCCATGTGCTGTGCGTTCACGGTGCAGAAGGCGTGCCGAGGTGCAGGCTCGGCAGCCACGCCTCTACAGGCCCAGGGCACAGCTCCAGGGCATGCGTGAGGACCAGGTCATCTCCCTGTACCGACTGAGCACAAGGGCTATTAGGGAGCTTTATGAGGATTTAAGACCTGACCTCGAGCCCCTGACTGATCGGTCCCATGCAATACCAGGTTTAGTCAAGCTCCTTGCTGCTTTACATTTTTTTGCCTCTGGCTGTTTCCAGTCATCTGTGGCTGCAGTGGATGGCATGAGCCGGCCATCCTTCTCACGATGTCTCCACCAAGTACTGCGTGCCATGGTCAGCCAGGTGGGGAATTACATAGCCATTCCCCACACTAGGCAACAATGGGGGACCCTGAGCCAGGCCTTTGAGACATTAGCAGGGATACCACACGTGATGGGAGCTATTGATTGCACACATGTTGCCCTGGTCCCGCCTAGAGACAGGGAGGTGGCGTTTCGCAACCGCAAACACTACCATTCCCTGAATGTTCAGGTTGTATGTGATGCTAATCTGCATATTCTGAATGTGGTCCCTAGGTTTCCAGGGTCCACCCATGACTCCTATATCCTGCATCACTCGGCAATCTTCACACAATTTGAAGGCGGACGTTATGGGGACTGTATTTTACTGGGTGAGTATGTCAGGTGTCGTAATGTATGTATGTCTTTGTAACTTTCTTTATGTTTACTCACATATCTAGCAAACTCGTTTAAACCCATAAACTTAGATCAACATATGACCAATGTTAGTTAGAGGACTGTTGTATGTTTAGATTATTACAGGGGTATAGACGTACACAGACAGCAACTACAAACAAACATAGACCATCAGACCCCTAACATTATATGATCCTGACATTCACATGGTGTGCAGGTGACAACACCCCTGTGCATGTGGCTAGGCTGTTGCACAATCACTCATAGTGTGTGGTAATATTAACTGCACACATTCTGAGGGGGGGGGGAGGTTGGCCCTCAAATGCACGTATCATGATGGGTCATTGCCAACTAATGCTTGTATGTCATTTAACCTTGGGATAATTGCTCATCCATACAGGTAACCCTTCTCATGTGTGTGTTGGGTTCACACACTCACTCTGCACTGTTTTTGCTACCCAGGAGCCAGTATATAATATGAGGGGGTGTTTGGGAATATCTTATGTATGCTTTTGCCCTTTCCAGCTAGCAGCACTCGTGTGGATATGTATGGTCACGCATTTTGCCTATGTCATAGCAGGGGTGTAACGAAATATAGTTGCTGCAGTACCTTGGCCTACTGTAGATGATCATGATTTAGCCACATATTGGCCAGTGATCCTCATGTACTTTAACATAATGGAAAGGGGATGGCTAAAGCTGTGGTCTAAGTGTGTGCATACAGAGTTGTATTGTTGACAGCTACACATGAAGGTAATGTACCGATGTGTATCTCTGTGAGGTTAAGACATGAGTAGTACAGTGTGCAGGTTTGCAGACCCCACCTTCAGTGGGATGTTCCCAGGATAGACACAGTGCACAGGATTGGTATTTAAACAATTTCCGTTTAGCAATATCCAGCAAAAGGAAACAGAGTATGAAATCTAGATATGTTTGCCCGTACAGGACAGGATGCATATAGGTGATATGGTTTACATTTTTCCAAGCCTCCATGGCATACATGTTCTGGTTTTTTGGCAACCTCTCATGGCAGCATATTTTACCTAGGTTACTGTTCAGAAATACAATATGAAAATGTGACAAGTGAATCGTTACTATAGTCTGTCATTGGCAGTGGTGCCAATGTGGACAGTAAATGCATTACAATACCCATGTCGCGCACACACACACACAATATGTTACACTATAGATGGAACTGTTGGAGTATTTACCATGAGTGTACTGACTTTCTAGGCTATGTGGTCCTTTTCTAACTGCATATGTTTTTTCGGGAGAGCTCATTAATTGTTCAGTGATATGTTTCTGTCAGAATTTGTTTTGGGTAGGGTTACTACATCTTAACATATGTCAGTTATGTTGAATATTGACACCCACATTTTTTTTATTTCCAAGGTGATGCAGGATATGGGTGTTGCCCCTGGCTGCTGACCCCTGTACGTCAGCCACGGACACGTGCAGAGCGGAGGTACAATGAGGCCCATGCCTCCAGCCGCTCAGTCATCGAGCGTACCTTTGGCGTGTTGAAAAGTCGCTTCAGGTGTCTGGATAGGTCAGGCGGGGCCTTACAATATAAGCCAAAGACTGTTGCAGAGATAATCATAGCCTGTTGCATCCTGCACAACATTGCTCTCAGGCACGATATCCCTGCAGAGATTAATGAGGATCTGGAGCAAGATCCAATGTGCCCCCCTGTACGTGCCAGTGGTGACACACAGGAGGGCACAGCAGTCAGACGGAGTGATGTTATATGTGGCCAAACACTGTCTACTCTGAAAAAGTTGCAGGGCCACCTCCTTCATGGTGGTATATGTATAGGTATTGAGGCAGCCATGAGGTAGCTGTAGGTAGCCCTTCCCCCAAGCCATGCGGCAAGCCATGAGGCTCTGATCAGCCTGACCCTTCCCCCGCAAGCCATGAGGTAATCAGCCTGCTAAGAAAAAGGCATTGAGATTCCAGTAGGCACCCGTCCCCCACTCCAGGTCTGAGCACAGTATCCCCTAGCCCTGAAACCAACAGACCAGAGCATACCGGTTTGGACAGGTCACCCAGGTACCTCCCCAGGGGCTGCTGATTGGTGGGCAGGAAATACCTGTGGCAAATGGGATTGTAGAATGAGTTTAAAACTGTACTGTATATAAGGCATTGTAGGCCATCCCTCGGGTTCAGACTTTTTGTGGAGGGTACCGGCTCTCTGTCTGATCCTGTGCACATTAAAGATCCTGTTTGCATTCCAGCCTGCCTGTGAGTTTTCCTTCTGTGGGTGAGTGATTGAATAAGAGCTTTTCACAGCGATTGATGCAACATTTTGGTGCATTGGCCGGGAAATATTAAAAGAAAAGCCTCTCTCATCACACCCATGGTGGGAAGACTTCTGCCTTTGCAGCATCTGGGCCTCCACCAGTCAGGGCAGCTGGTCCCTGCGGCTGAATCCCCGATTGAAAACCGGCTGGATAGACTGGCATCCAAACTACCTGTCTGATCAGAGCTCTGGTGAGTACTGCTACATTCTGTACTCCGTCTGTAATTCCTAGTAAATTCTAGGAACCTGTAGCGGCCCGATCACCCGCACGAACGGTCCTAGTAGGGACCCTGGGGGGGGGGTTTTCTGAAGCCATCGTTCGTCCAGTTTTGAGCAATTAATTTTGCTAGAAATCAGAGCAATTAATTTTGCTAAATCAGAGCAATTCATTTTGCTAAATCAGAGCAATTCATTTTGCTACCTTGGGCCCCTTAAAAGGTATTTAAAGTGCAGCGCTGCCAAAGATATTGAAGAAAATTGCCTAGGATATTAGTATTACCACTCTTAAGAATCTTTTAAAAGCGCTGCAGAAAACTTCTAAAAGTAACCAAAATATAGCACTTGATAAGTTAAACATACCTGAGATAAAGAATAGATAGCTGCTTCTCTTCTTTCCTTTCTGCTTGTGGGAAGTTTTCTGAAGCGTGACTGCAAGGAGAGAGTTCTCTAATGTGCTTCCGTTATGCTGCTCCGATGTGAATTTCTGTCTCCCCATGTGCTCCGATGTGAATTTCTGTCCCCCATGTGCTCCGATGTGAATTTCTGTCTCCCCATGTGCTCCGATGTGAATTTCTGTCTCCCCATGTGCTCCGATGTGAATTTCTGTCCCCCATGTGCTCCGATGTGAATTTCTGTCTCCCCATGTGCTCCGATGTGAATTTCTGTCCCCCATGTGCTCCGATGTGAATTTCTGTCTCCCCATGTGCTCCGATGTGAATTTATGCCTCCCTTGTGCTCCGGTGTAAATTTCTGCTCTCCCCCTTGCTGCCGCTGTTAATGTCCGCTCCCCCTTGCTGCCGCTGTGTTTCCCGCTCCTGATCTGTGCTCCCCCATGCTGATCTGTGCTGTCTCCATGTCTCCCCATGTGCTCCGATGTAAATTTCTGCTCTCCCCCTTGCTGCCGCTGTTAATGTCCGCTCCCCCTTGCTGCCGCTGTGTTTCCCGCTCCTGATCTGTGCTCCCCCATGCTGATCTGTGCTGTCTCCATGTCTCCCCATGTGCTCCGATGTAAATTTCTGCTCTCCCCCTTGCTGCCGCTGTTAATGTCCGCTCCCCCTTGCTGCCGCTGTGTTTCCCGCTCCTGATCTGTGCTCCCCCATGCTGATCTGTGCTGTCTCCATGTCTCCCCATGTGCTCCGATGTAAATTTCTGCTCTCCCCCTTGCTGCCGCTGTTAATGTCCGCTCCCCCTTGCTGCCGCTGTGTTTCCCGCTCCTGATCTGTGCTCCCCCATGCTGATCTGTGCTGTCTCCATGTCTCCCCATGTGCTCCGATGTAAATTTCTGCTCTCCCCTTGCTGCCGCTGTGTTTCCCGCTCCTGATCTGTGCTCCCCCATGCTGATCTGTGCTGTCTCCATGCCTCCCTTGTGCTCCGGTGTAAATTTCTGCTCTCCCCCTTGCTGCCCGCTGTTAATGTCCGCTCCCCCTTGCTGCTGCTGTTAATGTCCGCTCCCCCTTGCTGCCGCTGTGTTCCCGATGTTAATGTCCGCTCCCCCTTGCTGCCCGCTGTTCCCGTGCCTGATATCTGTGCTGCCCCGATGTCTATCCTTGTTTTCCCTTTGAACCCAGAGTCAGCAGAGACAGAGTCATTAAAGGAGAAAACCTGGCCTCATCTGTGAGTGCAGAGCTGAAATCCGGTGTAGAACGCACGTGGAGGCAGCCATCTTGAAAAGACCACGTGTAAGCTACACTGCAATATACTTAAAGCGACTCTGGAGCTCCATCTAGTGGACATTAGCTGTAATTACTACCATTCCCTGTGTTTTAAGTGATCCTGGAGCTCCATCTGGTGGACATTGTAAGAATAGCTAGCTTATATATATATATATATATATATCTTAACTCTTATCTAAACCAAATCTGACTATATATTTTGTAAATTGCCAAGACCTATATTGTAAGTTGTATTATTTGTCCTGTATTAAGAATAGATAGGGTCCGTATTGTAAATTGTATTACCTTTCCTGAATTAAGACTAGATAGGATCTGTATTGTAAATTGCATTTTTTTATTGTAAATTGCATTTTTTTCTGAATTGAGATTAGGTTAAGAGATCTGATCCACATTGCATACTGTATTTAGTTATTGAACTAGAATTAGAGCATGGGGTCGGGAAAGTCAAAAGAAAAAACGCCCCTACAGTGCATGCTTCACAATTTTAAATCTGGGTTTAGAGAAGATTATGGGGTACCTCTCTCCGCCTCCAGATTATCTTTTCTATGTGAGAGGGAATGGCCAGCCTTGGTTAAGTTGTGGCCTCCCCAGGGGTCCACAGACCTGTCCACTGTGTCTTTGCTCCATCAAATTGTTGCAAAAGAGCGCCCTGACCAGTTCCCTTATATTGATTCATGGCTGGCCATATGCCAGCTCAGACCAAGATGGTTCCAGCGCTGTCACGAGGATCAGTGTAGAATAATGTTGGCGGCCAGTGGTCGCCAAAAGGGATGGACACCCGCCTCTATCTACCGGGGGTGGGACTCTCCAGACATTCCTCCACGCCCTCTCCCTTTGCTTCAACCTCATGTCCCATCTGCAGCATGGCAGAGTCCGCCCCTAGCTGAAGAATCAGGAAGACCTACTCTTGGGGTGGGTGATGCCAGATTTAGGGAAGATCCTACGGATTCCAGCCCATCGTCTTCAGATTCCCCTCCCACATCCTCCACCCCTCACACTCCTGGTACCACCTCCAGTTCCACCATTTCCTCCCCTGAGAGCACACAGGCTGAGCTTGAATCGTCCACCCGGAGGGCCTACTACCTGCAGTCGCATGATCTCCAAATGCCATTACGACAAGTACAGGGGCTCCTGTACCTTGATGCTGCTGGGCGTGTGACACTGGGACCATCCAGCCTGATTTATGTCCCTATCTCCACTACGGACCTGTTGAACTGGAAAACCCATTATGCTTCCTATACTGAAAAGCCCCAAGAACTGACAGACCCTATGACCAGTAGTATACAAACACACCAGCCTGCCTGGTCGGACACTAGACAACTGCTTCCTACTTTGTTCAGCACGGAACAAGAACGAGGGCGAGGCCGTGGATACGGGGGGCCGAGTTTTCCCCTAGCCCCCAATCAATGTGCCTACTGCAAAGAGGAGGGACATTGGAAGAATGAATGTCCAAATCGTAACACAAGACAAGGGAGGTGGCCGGGATCCAGATGGAACAGACCATCCCGAGAACTCAGAGCTGCCCACCGCTGAGATATGTGAAGGAGTCCCTATCTGGATCAGTGTGACACATTGGAGACGGGCCAGGGTGTCTGCCTATGAAAATGGGAGGTGTAAATTTTGAGAGAGACAGAACTTAAACGTCAGAGAGGGGTGGAGCACACTGCAAGGTCCTGGGGAACTGCTGAAAGGCAGGAAAAAGAACTCTTGGACTGACTGAGGGGTTTTGGGGGCTTCTGTAAATGACTGTATTGTTATCCTTTTAATATTGTTTTCTTAAAAAGTAACTGAAATCTACAAGCCATTTCAGCTTCAGCAACTGCAATACCCACACCAGCTCAAGTTTTTACTGTACTATTCTCAAAGCACTGCTGCTTTTGACATACTTTCATGTTATGTGTTTTCAATATTATTAACCAGCTGCAAGAAAATGATGTTACAATGTATGTTGTCTCTAGGGAACAGTACCAGAAGCTGCTTTTCTGATGACCCCTATCTGTCTAAATATCTGTCTCAAATGGTTGCTTGTCCATTGCCCTTAGTGGGATTGCCTTTGCCCCATAAACAAGAAAAGAAAAAGAAAAATTGGAAATGAAGGGAAATTGGCTGATAGGTAAGTCTAGTATGGCTGCATCCTTGCCTGAGGCTGTAATACATTATGATGGCACGGAAAAAGCATGTGGGCTAAGAAAATGAGTACCCAGAGCCCAGCACAACAAGAGTAAAGCCAGGGGGAACCATACTCTGAACAGAAGTGCACAGAGAATGGACCTAGCTAAGAAACAGGTCAGGCTTGAAAGCGCACAGAAAATGGACCCAGCACAAGAAAAGACATGCCAGGCCTGAACAGGTTAAACAGGCCAAACAAAGCTGGTGATACAAAGTACTCATATGCCCTGAAGATTACAGTGCCAGTGATTAATGAAGCAAAGGGAATGGCAGGGTGCAGCCAGAATGACTCAACACTAGCAAGAATAAAAAGCCATTAATATGCTGATAAGGGTGGATCCCAGGGAAAGAGCCTTTGCCCCAAAGGAAAGAAGCCTCTGCAGACTTTTTGCACACGGCCCTCCTTTGTCCCTGACTACACTATCTGTGATGTGTAAACCAAATAAAGATATTTATTCCACAAACATGTGACTCTTTTGGTGATTGAGCAGGGTGAGACAAAGGCACACATTGCATTGCCTGTATCAGTCCTGCGTCGTTGTGACCCAGAGACTGCATTGTTTTTTTGTCAATGTCATTGGATGAGGATTAACTGGTCTTTGTTCCACGGTAATGAGGGGTTACATGGCTTGACCTAGGCCACATGGGGTGCTAGTGGGAATTGATCAGTGTTTGCTTGGGTCCAAGGCCATTTTGTTACCAGTAGGTTAGTCCTTCTCTCTTTGATCACATTGACACTTGTCTGGGACCATTTGCCACACATGTACATGTGCCACCTGTGCTTACATCCTTGTACAGTGGGCAGCTGTGTATCTGGCAGACATATGTAACCTCACTGGGTATTAAAGGTTGCCATACACTGTGCTTAGTATGCTTGGCTCAGTGTGCTCAGTGTGTTACAGTGTACTCAGTGTACTGTTTCTGGGAGTGGCTACAGTCATGTGTTTATACTCTGTAGTTTTGTGTTTTTATCAGCACATGTGCTATATCCTTTGTTTTCTAATCTGCTAACTGTACCATGAGGTAACATCAGGTTCCTCACCTCTACAAACACCCTTCTCTCTCCTCAATGTACATCACGGTGCATCCTGTGTGCTGCTTAGCCATCACATATTCTTTTTTTTCAGAGGTGTCCCACTTTAGGGTGTTTACATGGCAACACAGCAGGGGGTTTTGTTTTTCTGTGATTCAGGTGTTGTGTGTTACACCTGATTACATGTTGAACTTTCACGTGTCTTGATCCAAATTCTTAACATGATCCACATACCGTCCTCTGTTGCCCTTGTGGTATATTTTTCCCCTCTTTTGCATGCAGTATCCACTGCAGAACATTTCATTGTGTGTGCACATGTGCACCACATCACAAATACAGACTGCAATTGTATGAGTAATTAGCAGATCTGCATGTGCATTTTCTCATGCTTACTTTTTGGTGTTTGCTTGCCCTTACAGTCAGCAGGTGGTTTGTTTAGTGGACTGCACTCTTTCTTTATGCAGTCTTTGCTATGGAGCTCACATTGTTGGTGTGGCATGCCGGTTTAGCCATTGTGATTTGTGGTAGTGGTCATTAGTGTGCTTCCTCTGTGGTGTCTTATATTTGTATGCTTGTCCGTAAACGGTGTTTAACATTTGTTTGATCGTCATATATGTGCTGATGTGTGCTGTGAGCATATTGTACCCTCAACTGAGTTGTTACCCATCCTTCCGTACAATTTTCTGTAATGGCAACTGTGTGCCATCCTATCCTGATGTGCATGCTGATAACCCACATCCTGGCCTCCTACACATTCCAGCATTGCAGCTGTCCCTGATTGCCTCTCCTGTGTGTGCTCTGCATAGCACTTTTACTCCACAGTCATCCTGATATGTCACCTATTCTGCCATTTGAGCCTCCTCTGCTGGCCACATCTTACCATCCTCTTTCACACACAGTCATTATAGCATGGTACATTAACATCACTCTGTGCATGGCTGTAGCTAGCCAGAATATGTTTTTCCATTTTAATGGGTGCCACATGGGATGGAGATGCTTTCTGCAGTACAGCAACTGATCTTCATCCCTCTTTTACTTTTGTATTGTTTTTGTGTTTTAGCTCTGTGCAGTGCTTGTGTTACGTGTGGGTTTGCCACATACCTCCTTTGCCATTCAAACTGAGGGATGTTAGTGCTAGTGGGTAACGTTTCTGAGTTCATCTCTACATCCTTGGGGCATCTTTTGCCATGCCTTTGATTGACACAGCTTATGGGTTACGTACAATAGTGCCTTGGGAGTTGACAGCCTTTCAACATGGCCTTTGTGGGGAATGAGGTTTTCATTTCCTAGCAACGTGTGTTTATATTGTGCCTTCTGAAACACCATAACAGGTGCATTGATATCTGGCACAAGGGGGTAGTTCTTTTGCGACAGCATCACAGATTGCTGTACAGTTGCACACAGACAGTTGCCAACCTTATTCACAGGAACATTCAAACCATGGACACCCCTCCGTCATTCAGTATCTCCACAGGTTGTCAGCATTCACAACAGAAGAGTATTGGCTTCTTTCCCAGAGCTTGAGTTTAATGGAGCTGTACTACTCTTATGATTTCAGTCTCCACCTCAACAAGCCATTGCACATTGTGGGGTTTTGAACCCCTGATCCCCGCACCATTGGTCAGTGCTTTACCATTGTGCTATGGCTCTGTTCTTCTGCTTGAGGATCAGCGCGACACATATGCCTCCCGTTCGGCTCTCAGTTGCGGTAAGGTGCGGGGCGCACACGGCCGCCGCGCACCTTAGCGCATCTGTCAATCACGGCTTTCTTCTTCAGGACGGAACGCCCACTCCTTATACGGCACACTCACTCTACCGCGGCCCGCACTTTACCGGCCTGTTAGTAAACATACCCCTAATTTTAATTTAAATATTAGAAAGAAATAAGAAAGAAATAAAAAATAAAAAAACAATAATTAAATTAAAATAAAAAGTTAATAAAAATAAAATATAAAATATATAAATATTATTTTTTTTTTTATTTATTTTCTGAAATATTCTTAATATTTTTTATTTATTTTATTTATTTATTTATTTAAAAAACTAATTTTAATTTTTAATTTTTTTATTTTTAAATTTAGAAAAATAAATAAAAAATTATAAAAAAATAAATAAAAAATATATTACAAAAAAATAAATTAATTTAATTTTTTTATTTTTAAATTTAAAAAACTAAATAAAATAATAAAAATAAATAAAAAATAAATAAATAAATAATAAAAATATAAAAAATATAAAAAATAAAAAACTAAAATAAATCAATAAAAAATATATTACAAAAGATTAATTTTAAAAAAAATAAATAAAAATTAAAGAATAATTTAAAAAATATAAAACTAAAAAATAATAAAAAATAATATGAATTCAATAATATGAGTTCAATTCACAGTTCCAGTACCGAGTTTGTAGTTACGATAACTTCTGCTTATGCTGCAAGCTCAGGTGTGGGGCAGACCACAAAAAATGGTTTTCTTCCTATCGTTGTATGGGGTTGTAATGGGTGCTGCACTCAAGAGGCCGTCAAAGGACTCTATCACAGAGATGGTTAGGGAGCACAGATCCCAGAGAGGGCATTGACTCTGTTTAATCACAGGATGCAACACATGGCGCTCTCCTTCAAATTATGGAGGAAACTAACTTTGAAATAAAGTTGTTTGCTCTGCCTCTAGATTATGCACCTACAGTAATACCCTTCCATCAGCATTGCCTTTCATTTGGCTATGGCAAAATCCTGTTATAATATGCTCCCTTTTCAGGAGCCGAGCTATTTTTGAGTCTGTTTTCTTAAGGCTGAAAGGGGGGCAGTAGCTCTAAGCAAGAGATAAGGTGCAGAACTAACAGATTCAATCAAGTAGAAGACAATGGCCTTTATCTTACAGCAGCTTAAACAAATTAATCATTGAGTAAATGGATAGCTGAGTTAAGATTTGAATGCCCCTTAAGTGGGAGACAGCAAATACAGTCACCAGGTGCTCAGTGGCTAAAGAAGCTATTGCAATTTTGACTGTGTCTCTATTTCTTTCCACTCCAACATGGAGCATATTGCAGTTTGAGGACAATTCATGATGTGTGATGCAGAATTTAGATTCAGTGAAAGATGTGCACCACTGGGAGACTGACTGGGCTGAATGGGCCTTATCAAATGACATCTAAAATGTTTTCAGCTTTTCTCTGAATAGTTTGGAAAGGTGGGCTAAATATTTAAATAATTGATTCCACCTTCTGGATAACAAGCTTTTATTTTTCATGTTTTGTCCTCGACAGCACGTTTGAATTATCTAGTGCATGTGAGCTTTAGCCACTTTAAACTCCTGAATCTTCATATTTCTTAATATAAAGGAAGTTTAAAAACCTTGTCCATGTGAGTAATAAAATACAAAGCAAGCTACAGAATGACCCCACCGGGAAGACCATGTGGCTAGTGTATTGCAGGCTCAGTTCCAGTAGTAAATTCTCCAGTGGTTCCAAAAACAAAATTCACTCTTGTTGCAAGTTCAAAGAGGCAATGTGCCTGCAATTTATACCATAGACTCATTTTGCGTTTACTGTGTCCTATTCCTCACAATTACAAAAGGTTTTATTTTGCTTTTTGTGCTGTCATTTGCTGGTGATTGGAGTAATACCTGGTTTTGCATTAAAGAAGCAAGTGATGTGAGATTCTACTTTACTGGGGTGTGGTCTACAAAAATCTGCACCTGGCGCTTGTATACCAATGGCAGTGCTGGGTAGGTGTGTCCACTGGGAGACTATTAATGAGTTCGGAGAGCCCTGAGGGTCTCTTACCTACAGTGCAGGTCCTAAGCTCAGCAGTTTGGACCAAACCCTCTCAGGCAGGACTAGGGCACTGGGCATTTATTGCTTTTCTTAGTGCTGTTGGGATCATATTCCTCAGGTAAGAACTAGATTGTGTCTTCAAGAAGGGCAGAATGACAGTTAGTTCACACTTCTGCATTTGAAAGCTTGTGATAGTCGATGTCTGTCTCTTTATTGTTTTCAAATATGGATGTAATTATACAGAAATCAGGATACAGGGTGTATTTGCACTAGTAAAGTAGTACTGCTTTAAAGCTATTTGTTTCTGGAGGAGGACAGAGTTCTGTCGGACAAGAATTGCTTAGGTGAACATCTGCTCTGGAAGCTTTTCTGCCAGTGCCTGAAGCTGCTCCCAGAAGGAAAAAGGTTGTCCTCATCCTTTAGGAATATATTTTTAAAAATGCATTCCTGTTAGGGGTGTGCACTTCTTCTTTTTCCCATCATTTTGTTGATTTTTTTTTTTTAATTTCATATAACTTATTTGAAACAAAATACTAACATAGTAAATAACCGCACATAAAGATAAAATGGCCCATCTAGTCTTTGCTGTGCATACAGATTCCCACATGGAAGCGACCACCCATTAACACGTCTTTCCCCCTTCCCCATTCCGTGCAGATTACCCCAGTGCTTTGTCATAGATTGAATGGTCTTAAGCTTGTAAAACAATGAGCTCGATGAGAAAGCAATGGGCAGTTACGTCTCAAAAGGTAGTGGTACTACTCTGAAATAAACCATAAAGCATGTTTTAACAAATAGAGACCCAGTCTTCCTTGCCAGAAAGAAACTGACTCCTCATTCCTGGGTCTCTGCTTTTCAAGGTTGGTCTGCACTATTTTCTATGGCAGAATGTAAAAATGAATGGTGCCAGCCTCGGGTAGTGCAGTAGTATTTTGAAAAATAGTGATGATAGGGCAGGAGTTGAGAGTCCTTTGCTTCTGCCCCCTAAACGGTAAGAGGGCCTTCTAGGGAATGTTGTGGTTGAATCTTTTTTCCTCCTTCATGCTTGAGTATAAGTTTAATTTTAAACTTGCAGCAGAATTTTGTTCATTTTCTTTTTTTTTGGTTTTCATTTTAAAAACTAAGGGGCATGTTTACTAAACATTCCTAACGTGCGGGGCCGCGCTAGTGTGCCTGTGCCATATAAGGAGTGGGCGGTTCAGGCAGAAAATAGAAAAGAAACGGTAGTAAGCAACCGGACGTGTGCGCGTCGCGCTAATGTGCGGGGGTCGACATTAGCGCGTGGAAAGGCAAAGTGGCGCGCTGCTGAGTATACAAAACAACAGAGCAGTGGTACAACGGTGAAGACACTGACCAATGGTGCAGGGGCCATGGGTTCAATCCCCCAGTGTGCGCAACGACAAAGGTCAGCTGAGGCAGTAACTGTAATGATTAACATTGTTTTAGGAGGCAAATTAATTTGGAACGGCATAAGGCGGCGCACAGTTATTTTTGGGCAGCAGAAGGCGGCGCACTGGTCCCCTTGGGCGGCAGAAGGCGGCGCGCTGATAGGCACAAGGCGGCGCGCTGATGCACAAGCACAGGAACAGAGCCACAGCACAATGGTTAAAACACTGACCAATGGTGCAGGGATCAGGGGTTCAACTCCTCACAATGCCCAGTGAAAAATGCCTGCTGAGGCAGTATGTATTATGTTGTGGAGTGCTGTAGGAGGCTGTATAATTTTATTTTGTTATCACTACTAGCAAACGCACTCTCCCAGCATGTTAACATACGGCGGCCCATAAGGCACATGTTACAGTGCACTGTTCGCCAAGGCACCCTTGAATGACCCCTATAGGGCAGCATGTATGTTGCGACACAGGATAATGTATAGTGCACCCTATAGGGATGGCAACCATAAGGTGGCCTACAGGGCGCCCTATGAAGCACCCTCAGAGGCACCTAATGGGTATAGTAAGCTGAGGGTGGTCTTGCAGGCATAGACATATGTACAGTAAATAAAAATAAAGCTGTGGACAGCCCTACCAAAGGGCCCCACTGTGGGTTTGAACCCATGACCTCTGGCTGCACAGGCAGTGATGTAACCATTGCGCTACAGCTCCATAGCTGTAAGCAGGCCCCTGGCTGGCTGCAGATAGCCTACACGTCACCTCACAGACAGTCTGCTGGGTCAACAGGATAGGGTTAGGCCACCCGTACCCATGATGCACTGCACATGCAAATTAGCTGTCCGCAGATGGACACAAGATGGGGAATGCACCCCCACAGCACCTCGGCCCTGTTGGGGGAAGTGACCGGGTGCACCCACACAGCACCTTGGCCTAGTAGGGGGCACTGACCGGGTGTTTTACTGGCACAGAGTAGCCACACACCGTTACATCGTGCGGGTACTGTGCTCACCCTGAGTGTGCAATGAGGTGGCCAGGACCAGGTCAACAACACCTGCCATGGCTGATGGAGGCCAAGCGGGCGTTCCAAAGCAGTGTTAATGTGTAAGATAGCTAGTTTCTGCACAAACACCATGGATATCCCTGTCTGCCGCCATCAGGCACCCCCCCCCCCCCCAGTGGCAAACATGGTCCCCATCAAGGGATCCACACTCTACCTCCCTGCAAAGGTGGCAGTAGAGGGCAACATCAACCCCAGTCCTGCTGAGGAACACCACCACCCCCCCAAGGCAGGCAGCTCCATACACAGCCATAACACAATAGCAGACAGACATAAGCCCAGGGTATGGTAAGCTGCACTCCACCACCAGATATTCCCCTGCAGCAAGCCAACAGCCACTGCACCCTGCAAGCCATTATAGCAAGACATTTACCAGCTACAAACAGTCTGCTGGTTAGTCCATAGTGCATGTTCCCAATGGAGATGCATGCACCCAGAACTGGGCTGTCTGCATACACAGCAAGCAGATAGATCAGTGACTGGGCCCCAAAGAGAAACCCATATCTATCACATGAGAGAACTACTATACAGCACTATGGGGGGGGCCTAGCCATGCTGTGGTCACTGCACAGTCAGGGTGAGCGTGATCCCCCAGAAGGACATGCTTTGGCCACCCTGTCTGTGTAGGTGGTGGCCGGACACTACAATATCCCAGCCAATGTCCCTGCCAGGGCCCTATGCCCAGTGCAGATGCATCCTGGCCACGCCACCCTGCCCTGGCTATACCCATGGTACCTTGCACCTCATTATGCACATTGACTGGCCAATACTGGCAACAGTGCTGGCAGTGCGGGCTGTTGAAGGGGCTTGCAGCCAACACCCACTGTATAGACAGACACACACTTCCACACCTCTGCCATCATGGTGCTACGATTGAGGGGGTAAGTAGCCTTGCCCACCAAACCGGTCCTGAGCATGGCAAGGCATGGATATGGTACGCATTACAGCTGGTGGTCACTCCCCAGGGTGGTAAGCACCGTCAGAGGCCAGGCCTGGAGCATGCCCCGCAAACACCTAACAGATTGTTTGGATGGGGTCAACTAGCAGTATGTACGTAACGTATGGATAACTGCCTGCCTGTGCTCCTAGCAAACGTCTCCGAGCTGTGTACCGTATACCTCAGGTGTAGGGTGACATTGGTAAGTTATGCAAGTGCTCGTTTTGGGTGCTGCATGCACGGTCCAATGTTCTGCCTTTCCAGGAGACATTGGCCAATGGGGCCTGTGGGTGTGGGTGTGTCTGCCCTTGATGGCTGCTGCTTTACGGCACAGATTCCCAACTCCAGTCCAGGTTTGCATCACACTGTTCGGGTTTTCCTGCTATCCCTCATGAATATGCATGGGCTACATCTACATGCCATGGGGGTGGTGCATAGATATACAGCACAGGCATTTGTATGAGTGTCAGCATGGAACCTGACTGGTGTGTGGCCCACCAGGACTGCATTTGGGTGATTCTGCTCTAGGTACTGCCCCTGTTCATGGTGTCTGTGCTCAGTGGGGTAAAAGATAGATGTCTTACCATTGCATATGTCCCCGCCATGAAAGGTGTGTCCTTACTATCACTGTTTAGTTGTGGGAAAAATATGTGGGCAGGATTGGCAGTAGCCCCAGCTGGGCTTTGAACCTGTGACCTTCTGTTCTTGTATGCACTGTCTGTGTGCACTGCACCACTGTGTAGCCACAGATTGGTTGGATTCCCTGGACTGTCCATGACTGTGGATCCGGCAGGACCTGTCTGTTGCAGTGGACTGTGCCAGCCTGCACATGGCTAGGCCTCTGTCTTCTGTGGTTAGCAGCCACTGCCCCCTGCACCACATGTACTTGTCCGCCAACATGCTGGCATGAACTTCTCTCAGAAAAAGCAGTTGACCTGATTGCAATGTGGCAGTATGGGACTGCATTTGGGGGACTTGGCTGTAGGTAATGCCCATTGTTGTGGTGTGTGCGGTGTTGGGTAAAATATGGGTGTTTTCCCCATGCATACAGGGGTGTCTGCGCTATCTTTATTTAGTGGTGGGTAAAATATAGGGACTGGGCTGGCAGGTGCCCCAGCTGGGCTTTGAACCTCTGCCCTCTGGTCCTAGAGGTAATGATTCTGTCCGCTGTACCACACTTTGGCCACAGAGACAGTGCAGCCCCTGGAGGCAGTAAGCCTGGCAGGATGGAGTCACAAACCCTGCTCTACGCAATTCTACTGTGGGCATATGCACCCTGTCTGGTGACAAACGTGCACATAAACCCCGGAAATGACCACGGGAAATGTGGGACAGAATATCACCACGCTGGGCAACAGTGATATTAATGGGCAACCATAGCAAACACTCCCAGGAAAGCTCCAAAACGTGGAAATGTTTTTTGGAAGAGTCTCCTCTCAGTAGACCCTTCCAAAATTCATTTCTTTTTTCTGGAGCTTTGCTGGGTGTGATTTCTGTATTTGCCCATCACTATAACTGTTCCCCAGCTGAATTACTATTTTTAATAGTTCTGTTGTGGTCATTTTCTATTTTTATTTTCACTTTTGTGCTGTGCACATATATCACACTGCTCACGTTTTGCTGGTTTCCCCGGTTTTCCTGTACATTGCTGACGGAAATGGTTTCTCTTCCCTTTAAATGCTTTCTACCGCGAGTGTTTCACTCGCGGTAGTTTTTACATGCAAATTCGGGCCCGATACTGTGCGGGGAGCCTCTCCCCTCCCACTCTCCACCCATTGACCCCGTCCCTCCGCCCCTCCGGAGCCTTCCTCCGCCCTCCTTTCGCCGTTCCACGCCTCTATCGGACATTTGCGGGCCCGCACTTGTACGGGGCCCGTTAGTGAGCCGCGTACCTGTGCGGGGGTGACACGCACGTGTGCGGGGCGTTTAAACGCGTTTCTGCGCGTTTCAGTGCCGCGTTGCCGTGCGCTATTTTGCGGCGCGCTATTTTGCGGATTTTAGTAAACATGCCCCTAAATGTCAGAAGCTTATTTCATGTCTCATTTAAATGAAAAACACATCTGTAATTCCTGCCCTGTGTTCAGGCAGTTTTGTTGTCCTTAGGAAAATGCCTTTTTGCAATGGGACACAGTTTATTTTCTAGATGTTTTATAGTTCTCTGATTGCTTTAAGATATTTTGAATTCTAATTGTAATTGCAGATTTCTCTTTAGTGGTAGAGTATGCACCAGATAAATTCCTGATTTAATCTTTGTTCCTAGATGGTCAGAGAATAAGGTCCTCTTGTTAAGCATTAACTAGTTAGAATGTAAGTCACAAGGAAATAAAAACTAGAGGATCTCGTTTGGAGAGGAGCAGCTTTATCTGATATAAAAGAAACATAAAGTATTGAGTGGAGTGTTTTACTAAGGTCTGTGCCAATAACACACTTGTTGGACCTTGTCGCTAGCACAGGAGGGTCTGTGCTAACTTCAGGTGGGGGGGAGAGTTGTCGTCCTGCATTTAGTGTGGGCTCAACACCAGCCAGCACTTGGATGCACTTAACATCACCCATAGAGGTGGCATTAAGTGTAGCCATGCTAAGGGCAGCTAGTGCTGTTAGTATGGGCCACTAGCGCCATTCTAGCCATGATACGCAGACAGCGCCTGTGTTCTGCCTCTGTCTTGCCCATCTCCTGCCCCCATGCATGCTACTGGGGTAATGTGGGATTTTTGGTACTTGGGCTCATGCTACCCCTTAGCGCTATTACCAAGTTGTGGCTAAACCCCCTGCTACCAGATAACACACTATAGTAAACATGCCCCTAAGCCTTTTATTTGCCATTTTCTAGAGGGATGGAGGTGCTTTTCCAGGAACATTGCTCTCTAAGATCTAAGCACCAGGCAAACTGTTCATCATTCCATATGAATTCCAGTTTGATGTATATACCATAACGCTCAATGAGTTGATAGGAGTCGTGAGTTCTTAGCACCTAATGTGCAATGAGGGCAAACATTTATCACACTTTTTAGAGAGCAGGCCCATAAATATTTGTATATGCTTTAAATTGGTGTGTGGGGGGGGGGGTCCCTCCCTCCCTCCCTCCCTCTCGCACATTTTTTTAACCTGAATATCTCATCCACTCTGATTTTTAGTTGGTTTTGTATAGGGAAACTGTCCTTATAAGAGCATGCTGGTATATGTTCAAAAGCATTTATGCAGTTGGCAATGATACTGACTGCATAAATGCATTTTTTTTTAATTCACAAAACTTACATAGCTATGAATGTGAATATGTATATCACCTTATACCCAGCATTTTATACATCTAGAATAGATGTATGTTTTGTAATGGAGTGAGAGCTGACAAGCTTTTATACATTTTGGCAGCAAAAGTCAACAGTTAAGTTGTTGATGCGGCAAGGTTTTCTGCCATTAGTTCAAGCAACAGCGCAGCAGTTGTGCACATTTTCTGGGCTAGCATGGGCATAGAATACAGGAAGGGATCTCACAAGCATAATGCACATTTAATTCCATTGAGCTGTGTGTCCGTCTTCGTGATTTCCCCCCTCACCTTTCCCAAATCCCTTCATCTAACTTTATTCAGATTTGTGGTATAGAAACATGACTGCAGAAAAAGAGTAGGGAGTGGTTCAAAAGACTGGAGAAAAGCACATGGTCCCTTTACACAAAAGCAGAAGTAAGGATGAGGTTGAGAACTACAAGCCGGTTAGTCTGACCTCTATGGTGACTAAATTAATGAAAACGCTGCTAAAACAGAGGATGGTGAGCTTTCTGGAGTCCAATGGATTACAGGATCCAAGGCACCATGGGTTCACCAGAGGCAGGTCTTGTCAGACAAAACTGATCGATTTCTTTGACTGGGCGACTAGGGAGTTGGACCGAGGGAGAGCCCTAGATGTGGTGTATTTAGATTTCAATAAAGTCTTTGACACCGTTCTGCACAGGTAACTTATAAACAAACTGAGCACCCTAGGGGCTGGACCCTAAAGTTACTGCTTGGGTTAGAAATTGGTTGAATGGGAGGTGACAAAGGGTACAGGTAAATGGAGCTCTCTCTGAGGAGAAGGTGGTTACCAGTGGTGTGCGCAGGGATCTATCCTTGGTCTGATTCTGTTAAGATCTTTGCAGAAGGACTGTGTGGTACGGTTTGCTTGTTTGCAAGAAGGAGTTGATAACATGATGAGTGGTCTAGAATTTGGCAACTGAAATTTAATGCTAAAAAATGCAGGGTCATGCATTTGGGCTGCAAAAATCCAAAAGAGATATACAGTGTAGGGGGATGAGGTACTTCTGTCCACAAAAGAAGAGTGGGACCTTGGTGTAATTGTGTCCGATCTTAAAGTAGCTAAACAGGTAGAAAAGGGGACTATGAAAGTCAGAAGGATGCTTGGGTTTTTAGGGAGAGGAATGGCCAGCAGAAAAAAGGAGGTGATAATGCCTCTAAGTCTCTGGTGCAACCTCATTTAGAGTATTGCAGTTCTGGAGGCTGCACCTTCAAAAGGATTTAAGCAGGTTGGAGTTTGTGCAGAGGGTGGCTACTAAAATGGTTTATAGTCTTCATTTATGAAGCATATGAGGACAGACCTAAAGATCTAAATATGTATACTATAGAGGAAAGGCGGGATAGGGGTGATATGATAGAGACTGTGGCATAAATGCACAGGAGGGTCTTTTTCAATTGAAGGCAAGCTCTGCTATGAGGGGGCATAGGATGAGAGTGAAAGGGGATAGACTCGGGAGTAATATACAGAAAGAGTGGAAGATGTGTGGAATAGTCTCCCTTTGGAGGTGGTGGACACGAGGACAGTTTCTGTATTCAAGAAAGCATGGGACAAACTCGGAGCATCTCTAAAGGTAAAAAGGAGGCTATTGTAGTTGACATGGAAGGGCAGATTAGATAGGCCATGTGGTCTTTCTCTGCCATCATGTTTCTGTGTTTCTTCTGATGGTGTTCATATAATTAGCTACTATTTACTATGTCTCATTGATTTTTCTTAATTTTTTTCAAATGTTTTTATTATAAATTACCTTCAGACTTTTTTGATAACTTTCAGTGAATGCTAGTCTCAGTCCTAGGACAGTGAACAGTCAGAATGCTGTATACTAGCAATGCCTGAAAATAGAGCCAGCTTTAACCGTTAAGCACTCACCTAGGATGACAGCTTCTGGATAGCAGTAAAGTACAGTTGCAGTCCCATGGATGTTTTAATATTGAAAAATCTGATGTATGAAATATGCACTTTTTCAGGATCTGTTTGAAAGGAATGGGGTAGAATGTTCATAACTGTTAAGTTGCTTATATAAAAAAAATGTGGGGGGCCCAAAGGAACATGAAAGTTAATTGAGGGTTGGGGGTATAAAGCCTAAGTTTGCCTATGGCACCTAATACTCTTGCACTGACCTTGCCTGTGAAATATTTGCATTAGGCCCAGCATTTATCCCCCTCCCCCCTTACAATATCTTAAACTTCCCATTTCCCCTCTTCCCTTCCGAATACCTCTCTTTTGCTCTCTGTTCCTCTCTCCGGAGACAGACAGCATATATGCAGCCACACAGTAAGTGACGTCTTTGACGGTGCCCGTTGCCTTGTTGTCCCCAAGCACAGAGGGGCTTTTGGACCTCTCTCAGCATGCACCTGGTCTCCCGCCTTGGCCATTCATGCTGCTGTGCATCCAGTTTTCTCTACCTGCAGCCATTGTCTGTCACGGCTCTTCCCTCCTCCCATACCTCATTAGGTCAAGTAAAAAAAAACTACTTTAAACTTTAAACAGCCTAGGCCGCACTGTATAAGTTACTGTTGTATGTAAACCGCACTGATTTTAAATAGCGCGGTTTAAAAGAGACACTAAATAAATAAATAAAATCCACAAGATCACAGTCCAATTCCCCATGAAGTCGGCTACTCCCCCTCTTCACTCCCAACCTCCTCCCCTCCCCTACCTCTGCTACCCTTTATTCCTTTTCTGTGATCTCTGAGAAGGAAACCATTCCCCTTCTCTCCTCATCCAAACTCACTACCTGCTCCTCTGATCCTATTCCCACCTGTCTCCTTAGCCCCATCTCTTCCACTGTAGTCCCTTCTATTTCTCATATTCTCAACCTGTCGCTCTCCACTGCAACTTTCCCTGCAGCCTTCAAGCATGCTGTGGTCATTCCTCTCCTCAAGAAACCCTCACTAGATCCTACCTGTCCTCCTCACTATCAACCCATCTTCCTCCTCCCCCTTTGTTTCTAAATGACTTGAATGTGTGGTTCACTGCCATTGCCTCGACTTTCTCTCCTCTGAAGCCCTTCTGGATTCTCTACAATCTGACTTTCATCCTTTACGTTCTACTGAAACAGCTCTTGTCAAAGTCTCCAGTGACCTGTTTCTGGCAAAATCCAAGGGCCTTTATTCAATCCTCATCCTTCTTTCTGCTGCTTTTGACACTGACTGCTTTTGACACTGACTTCTTCTTGATACCTTGTCCTCGCTTGTTTTTAAGGGCTCTGTGCTATCCTGGTTCTCTCTTCTCTCCCATCATTCTTTTAGTGTTTGTTCTGGTGGATCCTCCTCTACTGCCATCCTGCTCTTAGTTGGTGTACCCTAAGGATCAGTCTTGGGTCCACTCCTTTTCTCTCTTTCTCCCTTGTTGCACTCATCTTTTCCCATGGCTGTCGGTACCATCTTTACACTGACTCCCAGATCTACTTCTCTACATCTGGAGTTATCTGGCAATTCAGGCCAGGATCTCTGCCTGCCTTTCTGACATTGCTGCTTGGATGTCTCACTACCACTTAAAATTGAACATGGACAAAATTGAGCTTCTTATTTTTCCCCCTAAATCCTACTCTCCTCTTCCTCCTTTCTCTGTTTCTGTGGCTAACTCTTTACTCCTCACTGTCTCCTCAGCTCACAACCTCCAAGTCATTTTTGACTCTTCTCTCTCCTTTTCCACACATCCAACTGATATTAAAACATGCCATTTGTTTCTTTACAGCATCAACAAAATTCACACATTCCTTTCTGAACATACTACTAAGACACTTATCCACTCCTTAGACACCTCTTGTATAGACTATTGTAACCTGCTCTTTGCTGGTCTCCCTCTGAGTCATCTTCAGTCTGTTCACACTCTGCTGTACAGCTGATCTTCCATCAGCCTTGTCATGTTCATATTACCCCTCTTCATAAGTCTCTTCATTGGCTTCCTATCTGTTTCTGCATCCAGTTCAAACTTCTCCTGTTGACCTATAAGTGCATTCACTCTGCAGCTCCTCACTACCTTTTCTCTCATCTCTCCTTACACCCCTCCTCAGGAACTCCACTCTTCTGGCAAATTGCTTCTAGCTGTACCCTTCTCTTCTATTGCCAACTCTAGACTTCACTCCTTTCATCTGGATGCCTGGAACAAACTATCAGAGTCTGTACATTAGGTGCCTTCTCTGACCCTTTTCAAATCCAGACTGAAAACTCACCTCTTTGCTGCCGCTTTTGGATCTTGACTCCCCTGATGTCCTTTTTGTTTCCTTACCATTCCCCTTAGCTGTATCCCTTGTCTACAGTTACTGTGTTGTCTGTCTCTCTATTAGATTGTAAGCTCTGATGAGCAGGGACCATCTTTTCCATCTGTGCAGTGCTGCATACGCCTTGTAGCCCTAAACAAATGTTCAGTAGTAGTAGTAAATATATCCTGGCTGAGATCCTTCCACCTCACAGGGCCCTCCCAGCAAACTGGCAAAACTATCTGAATGAGTCATGCCGGCTCTGTTTCCACAGCAGCCATCTGCTCAACCACAAAGTCACAATTCCTCCCTAATCTTCCTACTCAAGAGATTTGGGTGGGCCCTAGAATTGGTCTAATACTGCAGCCTGTCTTATTACCCATGCCACCCTCCACGACCATGTAACTCCATTGCTCTTCCACCTCCACTGGTTGCCTATCCCTGCTCGCTTCCAATTCAAATTGCTTACTCTGGTCCACAAAGTTCTCTACACTAGCACCCCCCAATATTTGGCAGACCTCATCAACTTTCACTCTCCCAGGCACACTCCTCGTTCCTTCCGCCTCACCCTCCCTTCCCCTTCATCTGCTCACCTGCAATCCACCCGCTCTTCTGCCGCCTTCACCGGCCCGGCTCTTTGGAATGCTCTCCCCTCCTCCTTATGTTTAGAGACCCATCATACCACCTTCAAACAAAATCTGAAGACCCATCTTTTCTCCCTGGCCTTTGACCTTCCCTCCCTTTCGTGTGACCTTCTTGCTTTCCTTATCCTTTTGTTTCTATCTTGGAATATGTATTCTCTCCTGTCTCGTTTTATCTCTCCTCCCTCTTCTTCTTTCCTGTCAAAGCATTGTAACTTCCTTTCTTGTTTTCACTGGCCCCCGGCCTTGACGTTTCTTTGTTTTTTGGAAAATTGTACACCGCCTTGATTCCTGCAGAAAGGCAGTTTTATCAAATTCAATAAACATAAACATAAAGTGTTGGAGCCCTAGGTGAATCTCGAGCTTTACACCCCCTCTGGTTGCCAAAATCTATTATTTAGCTTTGAGTAGCCTGCTTTTGCTGCCCTAGGTGACTGCCTAGTGGTTAGGCTGGCACTGGCAGGATAGTGCTGCCCTACTTTCTGCTTCGGGCAGGAATCTTCAGAAGCTGTCCCTTTGTCCACACATAGTGACCACATTTCCCCTTTCCTCATTGATGGTGCATGCCCCCACCCCTGAAGGGGGCACCTGCTCCCTTCCCAGTGCTCCCCAGTCTCCACTGGAAGCAGGTTTCGGTGGCATCTGCAGAAGACCCTTCCCTTCGCCTACTGAACCTCTCCAACCAGAGGACTCCACAGAGAACAATGGCGGCAAGGGTTTTATTCCAGATTCTTCCTCATTTCTAAGAGGTTGGGCAGATTTTGTCCAATCCTGTTCCTCTGCAAACTCAATCTCCTCATCAAAAGAGAAACATTCAAGATGCACTCCCTCAGCACAATCTTGCCTCTACTGCGCCTCTATGATTGGCTTCTGTGGACTTGAAGTATGCATACACACATGATCCCATCCATCCCCACCACTACACGTATCTCTCTGCTTTCTGTTCCAAGACCAGCACTACCAGTACACGATGCTCCCATTCAGGCTTTCTGCCGCATAACACGTTTTCACAAAATGTCTAAGTGGTGGTGGCTCACCTGCATCATCAAGGTCTCTGCGTTTACCCATACCTCGATGACTGACTAGCTCATCTCCAGTGGCTCCAAAGATGAGACAGCCCATGCAGTCCAGACTTCTGCCTGCACATTCAGAGCACTAGGATTCATCAAAAATCTGAGTCAATCCCTCAACGGTGTCTGTTTCATCAGCACCAAATTAGACATCTTACAAGCCAGAGCATATTGATTTTATTTGACTAAAAATGATAGTGGTATTAAAAAACCTGTTAAAGCGGTTTACATTGTAACTTAAACTGGTAATGTACATTAAATAGCAACATTTGATAACTTGGATTCTTCTGAGGCAATGGAGGGTTAGGTGATTTGCCCAAGGCCACAAGGAATGCTAGTGGGAATTGAACCCTGGTCTCTTGGTTCCCAAGCCAGTGCTCTAACCACTAGGCTACTCCTCAACAGGGGGACAATGCTCCAACAATTCAGTCTCAACTCCTTTCAGCCCTGTCACACCAGGCTGTCTTCATCACCAACGCTTTCACCTTCGATTGGGGGGCACACCTCTTGGCACAGAGAAAGTGGTCTCCTCATGAATAAACACTTCATATTGACCTCCTGGAACTATGAGCTATCTACTATGCTCTTGGTGCCTTCCGGAAGTGGGTAAAAGGAAAGATTATTACTTGTGCAAACTGACTATCAAGTAACCATGTTCTACATAAACACTCAAACTTCTCCACTTCAGTTCTTCCCTTATCTGACCATCACCTGCTAACCTTCACCCTTAGCCACCCCCCATCCTGGTCTCGCCCAATCTCTACCAACATGTTTAGGAATCTTCACACTATCGACCCTTCTGCTTTTTCCACTGCCATCTTATCATCTCTGTCCTCTACTGTGTCATCTGAGTCTGTTGATGAGGCAGTATCTTCTATAACACTATACCCTCCCCATGCTGGATGCACTTCTTCAATTCAACGCCCTGTGAGGCATACCATACTTGAACCTTGGCTGTTCTCAACAACCCACTACCTATGTTCCTGTGCCCGCTCAGCTGAGCACTTTTGGCTTAGATCACATACCCTTATTGACTATCTCTATATGTCAAATTCATGCTAGCCTCTTTTCAGTCAGCCATAGCACTTGCCAAGCAAGAGTACTATGTCTTGCCAAGCAAGAGTACTGACTAACTCTTGTCTCTGACCCTTGTCTCTTGCTATGCTTAACTCTCCAAGGTTCCTCCTCCCCCAATCCCTCCTCCAATTTCTGCCCAGATCTTGACTGACTATTTCCATGACAAAGTCCAAAAGATTAGCCTTGAATTCTCCATAAGTTCACCTCCCCTTACCCCTCCCCCTCTTCAATCCCAATTCCTTCCCTCAGCTTCTGTTACCCTTTCTTCCTTTTCTGAAATCACTGAGCAGGAAACTTCAATTTTTCTCTCCTCCAAATTGACTATCTGCTCCTCTGATCCCATCCCCACCCATCTACTAAGCTCTATCTCTTCCACTGTCACCCTTCCATCTGTCATATCCTTAACCTATCACTCTCCACTGCAACTGTTCCTGTGGCCTTCAAGCATGTTCTGGTCACACCTCTCCTCAAAAAGGAGAGGTGTAACAACAATTGTGGCATGCCACCTCCCAATTGGCAGTAACCTTGTTTTAGCACATCTTGTCTCCAGGTTTATGAAGGGGCTCATAAACGTTAAACAGCCAATCGGACCTCTCATACCAGCTTGAGACCTCAACGTAGTTCTCTCAGAACTGATGAAACTGCCCTTCGAGCCCCTAGGCTCCGTCTTAAATACATCACCTGGAAGACAGTATTCCTGGTAGCTATCACATCGGCTAGGAAGATTAGTGAACTACAAGCACTAATATATTACCTCCCCCCCTGCCCCCACACACAATTTCTGCACAACAGGGTCCACCTTCACACTCATCCAAAGTTCCTTCCCAACCAGTAAATCGTTCTGCCAGCCTTCTTCCCAGCACCCCAGCCGGGATCACTGGAAGAAGCTCTCCATTCTTTAGATTGCTGAAGAGTCCTTTTATTTTACCTACATGCCACAAAGGACTTATGGTCCACCTCTCAACTCTTTTGTTACTTTCCATCCAAATTGATAGGTCTCCTAGCTTCTAAGATCACCATTTCTTCTTGGATTGCTGACCTGCATTGCCTTCTGTTATGAACAGGCCCAGTTACAGTGCCCTGGATGTGAAAACTCTCATTACCTCAGGGCCAGGGCCACCTCCATGGCCAACCTGGCCTCTATCCCATCCGTCGACATCTGCAAAGTAGTAACCTGGTCTTCTATTTATACCTTCACTACAGTCTGGATGCCTTCTCTGTGGTTGACCTTGCTTTTGGTCAAAGTACCTTGTGCAACCTTTTTGCACATTAATTTACTTCTACCATCTCCCTTCCTTAGAGGGCCACATAAACGAACATTCAGGAAGCAGCCTTTAGCTCTGGATTCAGACTGCATACACCTTGTCTGTCTCCAGAGAAAGCAATAGAAGAGAAGGGCACAGATAGAAGCGATTTATCCCTCCTTGGAAACTCCGCTCTGGCCTCTGGCAGATCGCTTCTATCTGTGCCCTTCTCTTATATTGCTAACTCCAGACTTCACTCCTTTCACCTTGTTGCTCCTAATGCCTGGAACAAACTACCCGAGTCTGTACATTAGGTGCCTTCTCTGACCCTTTTCAAATCCAGGCTGAAAACTCAACTCTTTGCTGCCGCTTTTGGATCTTGACTCACCTGATTGCCTGTGTGTTTCCTGCCATTCCCCCTACAGCTACTGTGTTGTCTGTCTTGACTAGATTGTAAGTTCTGGTGAGCAGGGCCCATCTTGTACAGATATGTAAAGCACTGTGTACATCTTGTAGCGCTATACAAATGTTCAGTAGTAGTAGTACTACCTTTGCACCAGACAGGCGTGTTACCAGGCGATCCTCACATCCACTAGCCACCCACCTATCTACATGTCTAATGACTGAATCACCAACTATAACAACTGTTCTAACTCTTCCCTCATGGGGACATTGGCCCTGGAGAAACATCCTCTGTGTGAGGGTTTTACATCACCTGGAAGATAGGTCCTAGCTACAGGATCACTTCCTGCCACACCAGGGTAGTGCTGCCCTGTCACATGCACTCTCTACTCCATGGCAACAGGGAGGCTGTAGGTATCATCTATATACCTCTTGTCTTCATTATGTCCTCAAAGTCTGCTACTCTAGCCTCCAGAGATCAGAGACCTAGTGCACATGTAAGAGCCCTCACCAACTGGGAGAAAATCATACAGTTGACAATTGGTGCACAAGACTGGAAAGCCCCCACCTTACTGTTGGACTGCTGTCTGCATCTTAGTTTTGAAGGTTTTTGTTTAGGTATTTAAGTTATTTACTTAAATTTGCTGGGGATATTTATACTAATACAACTATGCCTAATTTGGTTAATGAACTTTGTTCACCTCAAGATTAATTAATCTCAGGTCCTTAATTTAATCTATTCCTGATGAGGATAACCAGCTGCACCTGAAAGTGAATATGGGTACCTCCTTCCCTTTAATAGGTTTAAGAGCCTATAAAGCTAAGATTATCCCTGGGGTGGGGGGGGGGGGGAAGAAGACTTAATAAAAGCTGGTTTGCTACACAGTGCCCTGACCTGTGCTTCTAACCTGTGGTTCCAATTTTTCTGAGTGATTCACACAGCCCTTGGTTTGATAGAGGGGGTCTTTCAAATCACCCCTTTGATCTGTCACTTGGCTTTAACACCTATTTAAGACAACTTCACAGATCTTTTACCTCCTAACTGGAAGGCCTCTTTGTAAAGGTCACTAGAAACAAATTTTTCTTTCTACTCGGAGACCATTTATTCTACTTGTATGCTAATAGGCTGATTTGATTTAAATATAAAGCACTCTAGAAAGAAACTTATTTTAGTGACTATTTACTCTATTTTACTTTCTATGCTAAGCTATACTCTGATTTGATTTAAATGAAAAGCTGTCTGGTGGTACGAAGACCTGACTAACTCAGCAAAAATACTGAATTCTGAAATTTACAGATTTATCAGCTTTAACTCAGAGTTCCTTTTTTCCCAAAGATTTAGAGTATATTCCAGAAGATAAATACTTATAAGTGAAGATCTTCTTTTTCTAGCTGTAGCAGTCCCTTTTGGTAGTCCTTCAAGACTATCTTGATCAGTCAATCATGGCACAAAACACTAAGTAGCTCTTAAACATGAGGTTAATGTAAACTGAATCTTCACCAGCATCACTCATGTTGCTACTATGACTGTACTCAATTTTTAAAGGTTACTGCTGAATGGATCTGGAAAATCCATGACACCATCAATGATCTCATTACTAATGGTGCACCTGTTCAAAATAATGACAGTCTATTAAAGCAATCAACTCATAAATTATGAAAAGCTTGTCATTTTGACCGGCCTGTTTGCTGACAGACACCCACCTACCCGCCCATGCATAGTTAACAATCTTCAGAAAAACATTGAATAGTCAGTGAAAGCATTCTGCCCTTGCAGATGCACAGTACACATGAAAAGATCCACTTGGATTCCAATTGAAGCAACCGTCGATTTCTCTCACTCTCTCGAATAGAAGGGGGAACATGATCAAGTGCCATAATTTGTAATGATGCAAATGAATGAGATTTGTTCCATACAGTGTGGAACCAATGGAGCCAATTCCTTTTTATGATGAAGACTATAGTGATGCTCATTTATCTGTACCTTTTAAAGGCCAAGTAGTCTTACCAATATACAACTCGACACAAGGGCACTGAATTTTATAAATCACAACCCATAAGGCAAGTAGATATGATAGTTCAATTGAAATGTACTTTCTGTTTCCAAAAAGAAATCCGATTCTTCCATATTCTCATGGGACATTTTAAATGTGAGCAGCGCAAGTCCTAACTCTGCTTCAGACTGCTCAAACTTAAACTCTATATCCATAGGACTAAGCAGTTTTTCTAGATTTTTATTTCTACCGTAGGCAAACAAAACAAATTCCAGAAAGCAAATATGCACTTGAAGAATTGATAAATGCTTTTTTATAATCAAAGTGATCTTATGAGACGGGGTAGAATGTCTAAGTGCATAAGTAGCAATGCACTCCATCTCCTGTCGATTCAACCTGTCCCTTAATAAATCATCTCTATAAACCCCTTTTATAGGCTGGACTAACTCAGATGACAAGACTTCGACTTTCATACTTTGGATACATTATGTGAAGAGAGAGATCACTGGAGAAAAACATAATGCTTGGCAAGGTAGAAAGTCACCATAAGAGGAAGGCCGGCAATGAGAGAGATCGATATAATAACAGCAGCTATGGATGCCACTCTATAACAATGAGCCGCTTGGCTGAAGACTGAACAGAGTTTAGGTCAACTATCCAGAGGGTTGCCAGGAGTCGACACAGATGGCACTTAACAACAACTACCTTAGGAGGATAGACCCTAGCTAATGGTTTCTTCTTAAGCTGTGCCCCTACATTTTATAATCAGCTGTACCACTATCACAGAGAAAGTTGACCAGTACTGCTCCCTAGCCGCACAAGAGGAAGGAGTGTAGAAAATGTTGTCTGAGCAACATACAATATTTTCTATATAAGCCTTCTCAATGAGTATTGGCACCCAGACTCTGGGCCTCAGACTGACAGTGTGCAGTACGAATTCCCTGACGTGCAGTGCTGTGCTATGAAGACTATCTCTGTGACCATGATCAGGCAGCATACTGGCACCTTGTGAATGCTCTCTGGGGCCACCACCAACCCAGCCTCATCTAGGAGGATCCATAGCAGGGGCCAGTGGAGGTCCTATTACTCTCATAAGAATAGGTATTCTCCTCCCTCCGACACCAGGCAACCTTAACATTTCCGCCCTCGGCAGCCAAAGCTTCAAAAGCCCCAGATGGCACCCTAGCCAAAACCAGGGACAGGATTTTGACTGGCTCCTGGAAAACATGTTTGCTACCCCTGTCCTGCTCCTTGACAGGACTGTACCAAGCTAGAAATGCACCCTGTGTGACTAGTGTATCTGTTGCCCCCTTCCCCCCCAGCCATCTGCAGCAACTCGCTATTTTCTGAGCTTCCTGGAAGCCTAATGATGATATCGGCATCCATTTCATACTTGCAACCTGAGTGGCCACACCGCTCGCACAGGCCCTGCTTCCTGGACAACCTACCAGCCAGAGAACAGACTACTTGAGGCAGTACGTCAGGCTTCAGCTCTAGTTCTAATCAAATCCAGGCTAAAAGCCCACCTCTTTGATGCTGCTTTTGGATCCTGATCCCCTTCTCCTTTTTACCACCCATGTGTGTTAGAACCATTTCCCTTTAGTGATATAGCGGAAGGGCTGTCGTGTAAGGTTTGCCTCTTTGCGGATGATACCAAAATCTGCAATAAAAGAAGCCGCCGCCGGCGGGAAAGCCTCTCCACCATCTTCTTCCCCTGATCGGGGAAAGCAACGCCGCCAGGCCATCCGGCCTGCTTGTGAAGCCCCTCCAGCCCAGTCGGGGCTGTGCGAGGGGGAGGAGCAGCAGCGGACCGCATAAAAGAAGCCGCCGCCGGCGGGAAAGCCTCTCCACCATCTTCTTCCCCTGATCGGGGAAAGCAACGCCGCCAGGCCATCCGGCCTGCTTGTGAAGCCCCTCCAGCCCAGTCGGGGCTGTGCGAGGGGGAGGAGCAGCAGCGGACCGCATAAAAGAAGCCGCCGCCGGCGGGAAAGCCTCTCCACCATCTTCTTCCCCTGATCGGGGAAAGCAACGCCGCCAGGCCATCCGGCCTGCTTGTGAAGCCCCTCCAGCCCAGTCGGGGCTGTGCGAGGGGGAGGAGCAGCAGCGGACCGCATAAAAGAAGCCGCCGCCGGCGGGAAAGCCTCTCCACCATCTTCTTCCCCTGATCGGGGAAAGCAACGCCGCCAGGCCATCCGGCCTGCTTGTGAAGCCCCTCCAGCCCAGTCGGGGCTGTGCGAGGGGGAGGAGCAGCAGCGGACCGCATAAAAGAAGCCGCCGCCAGGCGGGCCCGCGCCTGGTCGGGCCCGCGCCTGAGGGCCTCGCCAGAGGGCCCTTTGGCGTGGCCCTTAGGCGGGGACTGAGAGAAGGAGCACCAGAAGAACTCTTGCCACCAGCGGCACCTATCCTCAGTCGAGAATAGAGCCTCCGGCAATAAGGTAACAACACCAGCTTCACTCACCCAATTCGGAGCTACTTGCATGGACTTTTAAGGTACTTTTCGAGTGGTTGTATGTTGAGGCCTGATAGAGACAAACAAGGAATGTAATCGTACAACAAGAATACAACAACTTATTTAAAAAAAAAAAAAAAAAAAATCATTCCCTCAAAGCCGATATTAAATGATGTTATATATTAACATCGATAGTATATAGCTAATAATATTTACCCTTCTCCACCGCTATTATGAGATACCATTGCCAGTAGTGATCATTGTGAGATACTGCTACCTATGATAACTACCCCTCTTACACTGTTACTATGAGATACTGTTGCCAATAGTAACTATTGTGAGATACTGTTGCCGGTATTGATCATTGTCAGATACTGTTGCCAGTATTGATTATTGTGAGAAGCTATTTCAGCAGTAATTATTGTAAGATACTCTTGCCAGTAGTAATTTATTGTGAGATACTGTTGTGAGTATTGACCATGGTGAGATACATTTGCCAGCAGTAATTATTGTAAGATACTCTTGCCATTAGAAATCATTGTGAGATACTGTTACCAGTGATGATCATTGTGAGTTACTATTGCTAGTAATATTTACCCACGGCAATCAGTAGTAATTATCTCTTCTTGCATTGCTATTACAAGACACTGTTGCCAGTAGTAAATACCCTCCCTGCACTGTTAGCTTGAGATACTATTAACAGTAATAATTTCCCTCCCTCCAACTACATACCTCCAACTACTTCCCTCCCACTCTACCCATTACCTCATAAAATGAACAAAATGTCTTCTACTAAGATTACAAATCTCCTTTTCACTCTCTTCTTAATAACCCTCCTAACTCAACACATATACACTTACAAAACCAACCAAAGTCCATACAATAACATCCCAATCATCTACAATCATAACCGGAACCCTTATAATAATTTCCCAATCACGTACAATCAATACCAGAACCCAATATATAGCTCTACATACACAAACTCTCATAATCACCACTCGCGCCACACCTCACACAAACGCCATCACCGCCTCATCCAAATAAAGCAACAACCCATAAGTGATAAAATTGACCAAAATGACAATACAAACATCAAACTACAACTCATCCTAATAAACATACGATCCATAAGAAACAAAATACCTATAATTAATGACATAATTAACGATACATCCCCTGACATTATCTGTATTACTGAAACATGGCTCTCACCTACAGACACTATACTACTAAACCAGCTAACCACATATCAATATGACATATTCAATTGCCAAAGGAATATAAAAAGAGGAGGGGGTGTAATGATTCTCACCAAAAATTACCTAAAATTCACCCTAACAAACCTAAATAATATAGATGGAATGGACATTGTTAACATAGAAAATAAAACTATGGCTCTCACCCTCATCTACAGACCCCCATCATCCGATCAGAAAAACCTCACCCCTATCCTAGAACTTGCATGTACAGCATCACAAAGCAAACCACTTTTACTCCTTGGGGACTTGAACCTTCCATCACTGAACCATTCACAGTCAGATAACTTCATAGACGCTATGTCACAAATGGGGTTCACACAGATAATACATGCTCCTACGCACAAAAAAGGTAACATACTTGATGTAATTTTCCTCCCAGCCACACTCTACAGTCACTTACTACATACCACTCCAAGTATAACTGAAGTACCCTGGTCAGACCACCATCTAATCACAATCCAGCTACCAGCACAAATCCCAAAAAACAACGGGAGCACAACTCCACATACATCACGCTTCGTACGCTTTGACAAAGACACATTCCTCGATAAAGTACTACCCAAACTAGACACAAGCTCACCAGACATCAACTCAACCATAACACATTGGAATCTAACTATTCAAAAAGCAGCTGTCCACACACAAGTCTTACACAAACAAACAAAAAAGACAGAAAAATGGTTCACAAAAGAGCTGACAAAACTAAAAAAACAACTGAGGAGACAAGAAAAGAGATGGAGAAAACTAAAATCTGATGAAAACAAATCCCAATATATGCTCTTACTTATGGAATACAAAAACGCAATTAACAAATCAAAAAGAGACTACCACTCCAAAGTAATAAATTCATCCATCAACCGCCCAAGGGAGTTATTCGCGATAGTAAAAACACTAACCAAAACTAATAACACCGAACCTAAACAACAAGCAATAAATATACAAACACTAGCAAAACATTTTGCAGAAAAACTAAAAAACAAAACCACTACCTCAACTCCTGTATTATCAAACACGAAAATCTCACATGAATGGACAAGTTTCCAGTTGGTAGAACAAAAACAACTCCTCAAAATCATAACTATGATAAACACCACCACTTCCCCACTCGATCCATGCCCCGTGTCATGGATTAAGTGTGCAAGAGATGAACTGGTGGTAAATATACAATACATCGTTAACCAATCCCTTTCACAGGGCATCATGCCTGATGCCCTAAAACTCACAACACTCCGACCAATAATAAAGAATAATAAGCTCGACTCAAAAGACCCGAATTCATACAGACCCATAGCCAGCATTCCATTCATAGCCAAAATAATAGAGAAAACAATTCAAATTCAGTTACAAGAACACATTGATGAACACAAACCTCTTGACTCACACCAATTTGGTTTCCGCCCATTCCATGGAGTAGAAACCCTCCTAATCACCCTTATGGACTTCCTCATCAAGGGCACAGATGACAAACATCAAGGCTTCTTACTCCTATTTATAGATATCTCTGCCGCCTTCGATAACATTAATCACATAACACTGATCAACAGATTAGAAAACCTAGGAATAGGCGGGATTGTCCTTAACTGGTTCAAATCCTATATTTCACATAGATTAATACGAGTCCAAATTGACCAACAAGCATCAGAAACATTCCCTCAAGGACAGGGAATACCCCAAGGATCAGCCCTTTCAGCCCTCTTATTTAACTTGTACCTGCAACCGATAACAGACATATTTAAAAAACACAGGATTAACCATTTTATATATGCCGATGACATCATGTTAGCTATCCCCATAAATGCTAAAAACCCTACATATGACTCGCTATCCAAATGCATGGCTGAGACCTCCTCCTGGATGGAAACTAACCACCTTAGCATAAACCTCAAAAAAACTGAGGCAATGTTTGTGACAAGACCACCCACGACTGAGAACACATACCCAGAAACAATCACAATCAACAAAACCTCCATACCCGTCAGAAAACAGGTAAAATACTTAGGAGTAATAATAGACCACACCCTCACCATGCTACCACACATAAAACAAATAGTAAAAACCATTTTCTATAAACTCAAAACTATTCAGCACCTAAGACCACTCCTTGAAACACAAGACTTTAGATCCGTAGTAAGTACACTGATCACCCCGCACTTCGACTATTGCAATAGTCTCCTAATAGGCCTCCCCCAAAAAAGCATATACCTTCTCCAAAGAGCACAAAACATCTGTGCAAAGGTAATCTCTAAAGCTCGCCTAACAGACCACGTAACCCCAATACTGCTGGAACTCCACTGGCTCCCTATAAACAGCCGAATCAAATATAAGATTATCCTAACAACCTATAAACTCATAAATGACATAACCCCTTCACACCTATCCACATTACTGCAATCTCCAACATCGACAAGGACCCTCAGACAGAACGCAGCCCACTCCCTCATCATACCAAAAGCCATCCGTAAAACTAAGAATTCCACTAGCTCCAGAGCATTCTCATTCACTGCCCCTACACTCTGGAACGACCTCCCTATTGAACTTCGCACCATAAGAGACCTCACCCAATTCAGAAAAGAATTAAAGACCTACCTGTTCACTGAACACTTCGAAATCCCCTATTCCCCCAAAGCCAGCTCCACAACAAACATGGTCACACATACACAAACTCCCTTAATCCCCTAACCCAACAATGTAACCACAAGACTTTTCCCCCCCTCACACCTTGAAGACGAAAAAAGGAACTAAATTCCAGCACCTACACCAATTCCTGCCCCACACACCACACACACCACACACTGTAAATATTCATTTGTATAAAGTTTAATGTGTTTGCTTTAATACCTATAAATGTTATATTTACTGTTTAATGTAAATAGTTGATTTCTATTGTTCTATGTTCTATGTAAAATGTATACAAACTGTGTACATGACTGTTAACTTGTTATATGTAAACCGCCCTTGATCTCTGGAAGGGGCGGTATAAAAGAAATAGTTAAATAAATAAATAAATAAATAAATAAAAAAAATAGACACCCAGAAAGGAGTAGATGACATGAGGAGGGATCTAGCTAAGCTTGAAGAATGGTCTAGAATTTGGCAGCTGAGATTTAATGTTAAAAAAATACAAGGTCATGCATTTGGGCTGCAGCAATCCTAGCGAGTGATTATAGTATTTATTTATTTTATATTTTTTAAGAGCAGAACCTAGGCATGATTGTGTCTGATGATCTTAAAGTAGCTAAACAAATAGAAAAGGTGACGGCCAAAAGCTAGAAGAATGCTTGAGTGCACAGGGAAAGGAATAGCCAGCAGAAGAAAGGAGGTGATAGTGCCTCTGTATAAGTCTTTGGTGCAACCTCATTTGTAGTGTGCAATTCCGGAGACCGTGCCTTCAAAAGGATATAAACAGGATGGAGTTGGTGCAGAGGGTGGCTACTAAAATGATTAGTGGTCTTCATTATAAAGCATATGAGGCTGGACTTAAGGATCTTAATATGTACACCTTAGAGGAAAGGAGGGATAGAGGTGATATGATTGAGACATTTAAATACCTCTATTGCATAAATGCACAGGAGGAGAGCCTCTTTTGCTTGAAAGCAAGCTCTGCTATGAGGGGACATGGGATGAGGGTGAAGGGGGATAGATTCAGGAGTGATATGCGGAAATATTTCTTTACGGAAAGAGTGGTGGATCTGTGGAATAGTCTTGCAGTGGAGGAGGTAGAGATGAGGACAGTATCTATCTAAATTCAAAGAAGCATGGGGACAAACAGAGGATCTCTAAAGGAAAAAAGGGGACTCTTGTAGTGGTTGATTTGGAAGGACAGACTAGATAGGCCATGTGGTCTTTTCCTGCCATTATGCTTCTATGTTTCTAGTTCTACCCTAGTCCCCTGGTTGTTGCATTTGTCTGTCTTGGATAGATTGTGAGATCTTTTGAACAGGGATTGTCTTTTGCATGTACATATACAGCATTGTGTATGCTTTGTAGCACTATACAAATGATGATAAATAGTAGTAGTAGTTAGAGCTTGAGACTTCGGCCTAGCTGAGAATAGCTGCCAAGCCCGCATGAACTTACAAGTGCAGAGCAGCACAGCAAACATGACAGTAAGTTTGACGCACTGCTGCCACTACGTGGAGGATGACAGCCACTTAGGGGGCCTGCATGGTAGAGGGGGAGTGCATCACCACTGTGACAATGGGAGGGCCCCCTCCTTGTAACTTACATCACTGGCGCAGATGTCATGATAAACTGCCCACTGAGAATCTACTCAATCAACTCTTAGCATTGAGAAAAATTTTTACAGGAACTCTGAGGCTATCAACATGGTCGAGGCTATCCCACCAGGGTAGGAAGGACTAGGATTTCCTATTGCCAAAGAAAATGGGGGGCTATTGTCCCATCCTAGACCTCGGGGACCTGAACACATTTCTCTTCAGGGAAATGTTCAGAATGGTTTCCCTGGGGACTTTTTTATCTTACATTTCTTGCATATTGCACGGCATTTAGCTAAGGAATGTAAATGAGCCAAAGATTATTTGCATCTCGTAACTAAATTTTGCACAAACATGTAGTAAACCATGACCAGTTTTGCAGTTAGTACATGAAGCTCTGAAAGTTAAGTTCAAGCTGTAAGAAATATAGTTTGAATGCGACTCCCGGGATATTTCCTTCTAAAGCGGAACACTTTTATAGCTAGGAAACCAACCAAATTAGTTGTGCATATTGCACTCTTCCTCTAAAGTAAATCGGTCTTTGGTGTGGCTAGAGATTTTCTTCCTCCTAGTTGTACTTAAAATTCGAAAGGGCTTTAAGAATTTAAAAAAAAAAAAAGATAAGAATGTATAGGTTGTTAAAGTGAAGTTTGGCTATAAGAGGCTTCTTACGTTCTTAATAAAAGCCTGATTGAAATAAGTAGGTCTCCTTAGAGCTTTGCTTTTCACTCCATTGACCTCACTAGCTCCAGCTGTATTAAGATGGAGTAAAGCGATTCCCCCCCCCATGGAGTAAACTGCTCCAGAGAAACACAGCTGCCTGTGTCTTTCTGTGGTGCCTGTTCTGTTACCCAGTGCCTCGGAACAAGGTACACACATTGCATTAGATGGTCTGGCTTATTAGGGATGCTGCTGTGTGTTTCAGTTTATCTCATTTGTAGGTTTCCTGTTTTTCAATCTGAACTTCAGTTTATTTTGAGGAACCTAATATTAATTTTATTTCTAGCATTTGTTTTTCTCTTTTTTGCTCTGATGGAAAATATTAGAATTAAGGAGGAGGCATACTGGAGATGAGACGCATTCTGAAGGACAAAATCAGTCATACCTCCAGAGGCTTCTTTTTCAGCTGCAAATGTCCTTATTTAAAAACAGAATATTTGTAGTTGTGTTCAACCCGTTCCCATAATGAACTCGTATACTGGCTCCAGAGGTGCTCCACTTGCTGAAGGTTGTCCTCAGGAGACTCAGTTAGCTTGCACCCAGAGTGCACATTTTTGCTATTTGTCTAAAGAACAATGCCAAGCTTGTTCCAGAGACTTCTTTGCCAACAGACCGAGCTCTGTAACGCCACTGGTTTAAGCACAGCAACTTTCCACACATAACGGTCTCAACTTCGTTTTAGCTCTGGGCTGGATCAGTTTTGGAGTAAGGGCAACAGAATATTCGCACGTGGCTGTCAGGCCAAGTGCTGAACTCAAATAACTCGGTGATTGATATTATGTCTAAAGCAATAAAATACCCCAGCATCATTTGTTCTGCTCATTAAGTGGGTATGAATTACTGGGAATAACAGGACAGACAAGTTAGGTTGATTGGTCTTTTTCTGCTGTCATCTGGTAACGTTTCAGAAGTGGATTACTTTTACACACACCATGACTAGGGTGAACCTCACTCCGAAGCCACGATATATTGGAGACGTTCTTAATCACACTTATTCACTGTGAAAGGCTCCTTTGAGCACTTGCATTGGGCAAAAGAGGTCGTCCTGGTGTTTACAGTAGTATATACAGGTAACATATCGAGACGTGTTTAGTCAAGCTGCTGGTGCCCAGTACAACAGGGATAATTTCTGTATCTTTTTGCCACATTTTCCTTGGTCTCTGACTGCATTTGTTTATACTTCAGGATCTTCTCTTTTTCCATACATAGTATAGAATAATCACTTGGCGTTGGCACTTCTTTTAATAATACTGTTATTGCACTTTTCTCCTTTACTACAATATCTGTATCAGTGGAACAAGGAATGTAAGCAGTGGCACTAGGCCAGTGCTTAGCCAAACGTTTTGTGGTTGTAACCCCATTTTCCCAGCCACAGACAAGCATGCGACTCCCAGGGGCCTCGCCCTTTGATCTATGTCGCTGCTCCCGGCCCTCCTACCGTGTCATCTCCAATGATGCTGTCTTCCTCAGTGTCCTGTGGAGCATTCACAGACTAGATGGGAGAAATGTGCCAATCACTCTCTTTTTTTTTTTTGGTGGGGTGGGAAGGAGGGGAAGGGGGCTGGTTTGGTTGCAATCTCAAATGTGAATTGTGCAACTCCATTTTTCATTGGGGAGCACTGAGCTAAGCAGAGACATTTAACAGGGCTTTTGGTTCTCTGTTGCAGGCAAAGAAATCACCGGTATAATTATATTAGCTGCTTTGGATTGACACCCCTTCTTGGTGAGGATGGCAGATGTACAACGTATTTGTTGCATTGGTGCTGGGTACGTAGGAGGACCCACATGCACCGTCATTGCTCAGATGTGCCCTGAAATCACAGTAACTGTTGTGGATATCAATGAGGAGAGAATCTTGGCCTGGAATTCAGAACATCTACCTATCTTTGAGGTAATCCTGGGAAAAATGTCAGCTCTGTAGCATTCCAGGAGTTATGCCTGCAATCGCCTGCATGGTGGGTGGAGGCTAATATACCACATGCAGCCTCCAAACCTGCGAAAGAAAAACAAAAATAAAGTTTCCATTGTTAATATTGCTGTATTGCTTTTAGCCAAATATAAGTTGAGTGATGTAGAAAGAACCCCCCGAGTTTGACTTTTTATCTTAGGAGAATGACAGTCAGTAGACGACTCTCTATTGTATTTTATTTATTTGAACAGATTTGATATACCACCATTCAGTGCATTCAGCCAACACAGCAGTTTACAATAGTCCAAAAAAAAAAAAGCCAGAACAACACAACACTACCATAAAACAGACACAAGAGGCACAACAATAGTCGGCCTTATAACAACAACATTTTACAGCTGGGATGATCTGAATGTAAGGCCAAACAGTTGTTACACTGACCAGAGAGTAGTATAAGAATATAAGACACTATGTACTGTCAAGTTGGGTTGGACCAATGGTCCTGTCTGTGACAGTGATAAAAAAACAAAATTGGGCTCCTTGAGGGGATTTTTGAACATATAGTCTGTGACAGTGATCAGTCAGGATAATTTAGAAGCACCCATCAGATCCCAACAAGGATTACTCTCAGATACCCTGAGCTAGCCAGCTAAATTATTTATCAAAATCGTATTCTCTGGTAGCAAATCCCATCGTTTAATTAGTCACAGATTGGAAAAGTACTGTCTAGAACTTGTCTAAAATCTGTTACGGTCCATGGTGTGTCTCCTATCCTAGTACTTACATTCTTCTGGTTCCCTTTAATTGAATAAAAGGTGCCAATGCCTTTAATCTTTTGCAAGCCTTAGTATCAATTTTGGACCTTTTCTACTGGAACATATCATAAACCACTCGATTAGTTAAATGCAGTTCTGAATCAGATTAACGGATATCTGTTGGCAGTTAGTGTTCTTTGATCAGTAACTGGAAGCATAAGGCAGCCTCAGTAATGGCGGTGTGACATCTTTCAGTCAGTAACGATGACCTGTTTCACATGCTCTCAGCCAGAACTGCAGGAAATTGTGGAGACCTGTCGGGGAGTGAATCTGTTCTTTTCTACAGATGTTATTGAAGCTATTCAAGAGGCTGACATCATCTTTATTTCAGTAAGTTGGTACTTCCTATACAGTGCTTTTATTAATCTTAGGACAGCACGTTGGGTATTTCAAGAAAAAACTGTAGTCTCATCTATCACTAACTGGTACTGGTTCATAGTGAGCAATATATTGGCTTATCATGAGCAGCTGAACTGACTTATACTAAAGCAATATATTTTTAGACTTCAGTGTTGGTGCTGAGAGGGCTAGATTCGTTCTGTTTCCTAGCCATAGGAGGGAGTCTGCTACCTCAAGAATAGGGGAGTATTAAAGTCTTCCTCTGAACACACCTTTCAGGGAAAGGGGTACTGTCTCTGTCCTACCAATAGCTTTTAACAAGCATTGCATCTCATCAGATCTGCTCCCTTTAAAGGTGCAGAGGGCCATCTGACAGCAATTCTTCTTTAAGGGACTGTGCTTGATGGACTGCTGCTTAGGATGAGTGGTGTTTGTAAGAACGTACTTCCATGATTGATATGCCTTTTCAATGTGATACCCCTAGGCAGCTGCCTACTCTACCTAATGGGAAATGAATCCTAGTAAGTAGTGTATTGATGCTACCAAACATCTTAAGTGGAATTATGTATAACTGTTCTACAAGGAAGCTCACATGTCAGGAATCCTAGTCGCAACTCAGTAGGAATCTGCTATAATGCATATTCTGTTGGATTACCCAAGGAACTGCATTAAAATAGCTGCAGCTGCTGGAATTGATAAGGTTCACATTAATAGAGGTCCAGTACCAAGGGTAAAATGCATGCTAGGTCCGCAACGAGACTCGATTTAGAGCATTAAACTTGCAGATCATTTGACTATACTTTTACAAACATGAGTCTTCAACTTGGGTCAATGTAAATTTTCTTAGTTTGAGTGCCATGAGCTTTCCATTAATCTGAACTACAGTACTATAGATCTTACGTCTACATGACGCGAAAGCATATCATAACCTGCTTTCTCCAATTTCTACTTTGTTAGACTTCTTTCAGAATTCTAACTTTTCTTTTATACTAGGTGAACACTCCCACCAAAACATTTGGTATTGGCAAAGGGCGGGCAGCTGACCTGAAATACATAGAAGCATGTGCCCGTCAGATTGCTGAGGTGGCAGTAGGTTTCAAAATTGTCGTGGAAAAGAGTACTGTTCCAGTCCGAGCCGCAGAGAGTATACATAGGATCTTCAATGCCAACACTAAATCCAATGCTTCCTTCCAGGTAATGCCACCCACATGGTTTGTATCTATACACACCACACACAAGCCATTTTTGTTTAAGAAAGTAGACACGCTAAAAAAAATGGATACAGAACTGCGTTTCTATAAATATTACTATGAGATCTTAATTTTGTTCTTTCTGATCAGGTTCTATCTAATCCAGAGTTTTTGGCAGAAGGAACAGCGATAAGAGACCTCAAACACCCAGACAGAGTTCTCATTGGAGGCGATGAAACACCTGAAGGCCAAATGGCAATTGCAACACTCAGCAGTATCTATGAGCACTGGGTCCCCAAGAGCAGGATCATTACCACCAACACCTGGTCATCAGAGCTTTCCAAACTGGTGTGGCCTTCATTATTCATCCAAAAATTTCATAATTTTCCTCTTCCTGTTTGAATTGCCCATTATCTTGACTGAAATTGGAGCCCTGTTTTGTTACTATGTTAAAAATGCTCATTAAATAGGATCCATGGTGTCCGATTACCAATAAATTTGCCCGCTTTGAGCCTACAGACCAGGTATCTTCTTATTTTACTGAGACAAAATACTCAGCTATACTGTTACATGACTCTTCCATTACATTAGAGATATCTTAGTATCACTGGTCATGTAAATCCTTGGGTTACCAATGTTTCATTTCAGCATCCAAATCCCATGTTTGCGCAATATCTTTCTAACAATATCATGTTCTCTCAGTCAAATTTGTCTCTTTCCTCCTTTCCAGGCAGCTAATGCCTTCCTGGCACAGAGGATCAGCAGCATCAATTCCATCAGTGCCCTTTGTGAAATGACTGGAGCTGACGTTGAGGAAGTAGCAAATGCCATTGGAACTGATCAGCGGATTGGGAGTCATTTCCTAAAAGCCAGTGTTGGTGAGTTTAGTGGTAGGAATAAAGGGGACACAGTACCACTACTTATCAATTTTATAGTGCTATTAAATATAGTGCTGAACAGATATTTATTTAATTTATTTGTATTTATTTAAAAGGATTTGTATCCCGCCTTATCCTAAAATCAAAGCAGTTTTCACTTCAAACTATTCAACTTGTATAGGGTGGGGGTGTCAGCATGCAGTGGTTGGATAGTAGTGGTTGTGTCTCTGTCCTTGTGGTGCTTACAGTCTAGACAAATAAGAAATTTCAGGAAACAAATGATCAAAAATTTAATTAAAATCAACAAGGTTATGGGAATCCAGGGTTTACAATTTTTAAAAGCAGCCTCGAAATAGTTGAAGTCATGGTATTTTCAAAGGAGAAAGGCAGGAAGAAAATTAATGCCTTCAGATGATGGTACTGGTGGAAGAAGCTCAAATGATAAGACTTTGACTTTCATAATTTTACATCATGTGAAGAGAGAGGTCATTAGAGAGACTTCATGCTTGGCAAGGTTGAAGGTCAATGCAAAAGAAGGCCAACAACGCAATGGATTGATACAATAACAGCTATGGATGATGCTCTACTAACAATTAGCCACCTGATTGAAGACCAAACACAGTTTAGGGCAACTATCCAGAGGGTCACCATGAGTCAACATCAACTCAATGGCACTTAACAACATGAAGGCAGGATTTGAATATGACCAGAGAAGGGGCATGCCACACCAGCTCAGAAGGCTATTTCAAGAACACCTGGCAGTGAGGTGGAAAGTATGGCGTCGGGAGTTGGCAGTGAAGGAGGAATACACAGAGCAGCCTGCCTGAATACTGGAATTCATGAGCAGAGAAGGTGGGAAAGGTATGGAAGACGAGGTAAGTAGGTGCTGCAGAGTGGATGCATTTGTAGGTGAGCAGGAGAAGTTTGAACTGTAAGTGAATGGGGAATATAAGAAGGATTAATGGCTGCAATGACACTGGAGAAAAGGTCGTGCAGCTGAGCTTTGATTGAACTGTAATGGAGATACTTGGTTCCCTGGAAAACCTATGAGAAGTAGGCTGCAGTATCTATGCAGGAGGCTATTAGAAAATGCAGATGTGTTTTTAGTAATGTGTTTAAAAAGAAATGAACAGATTTTAATGTTTTATAAAGAAGAAAATGACAGTAGTAGTGTTTAGGCTTGTACACAGGAGAAAAAGAAGTAGAAAGAAGATGACCCAAAAGTTTCAAGCTGAGGAACTAGGAGGATGATAGTGTTATCTACAGAGATTTTAAAAATCAGGAAGGAAAATAGGGAGGGAAGTTAAATGTTAAATACCTTATTATGTAGTTACCTCATGTAAATATGTTAAGACATCCTACCTGTTTAGGATAAGTTGCCTGTTTAAACAAGTTATATTGTAATGCTCTTGTTATGTTTGATGTAAAGCGCTTTGATTTTGCTGAAAGGCAGTATATAAAACCATTCAATAAATAAAAAGATGTGAAGTTCTGTGTTGGCCATATTAAGTTATGGTGGTGACAGGACAACAAGGATGTGAAACTGGACAAGAAAACTGAGATCTGGGGCTGGATTCTTGGTGGATTTTCTGGTCCAGTGATAAATCTAGGAGCAGGGACACCATTTCAACTAGGCATCTCCTTAGGGTGGCGGACTTTGGGGAGGCAGGGGCATCATTGTGATAGCCCTGAAGATCACCCATGTGCTCCTGCATCCAGGGCCTGCCACTTCTGCTCCCTCTGACACAAACTTCCTGTTGGAGGGGGAGGAACAGCAGGCCATGAGTGCACTCGCGGATGCTTGAAGGCCCACCGTGGCACCAGCAACTTGCTCTGCTGCTGTCTTGAATATACAGTGGCCACAATACTGTTCCCCCTTCCCCAAGTCTGCCAATGTCTTTGATTTAAGTTGGGGACGAAGGAAACAGTAGGTGAGATTTTGGAAGCCCAGGGTGGGGAGAGAGGAGGGAAAGGAAGGAAAGAGTTGACACCTGGGTGAGGAGGAAGGGAAGAAGACATGCTGAACACCTTGGGGGAGAGGGAGATGTTGGGCTATGGGGATAGGGTAGGGAAGGGGAGGGGAGGGGAGATGTTCTGGGCTGTCCCAGGGGGCAGAGAACCTTGGGCTTCCTCTAGAGAAGCAAGACTGAAGGTTTGCTTAGGGCAGCAGATATCCTTGGGCTGGTACTGCCTAAGAGTCATTATCCTAAAGATGGCACTGAAAGCCATAGGAGGAGATGAGAGCACCAATGGAATGAGTATATGCTTTGTACCCCCCTCTGTCAACTTATTGTAAACCACTTAGATGCTGCCACGGTGTGCCCATAGTAATATAACAAATGTTTGATAAATAAAGCGAGAAGAACACTCAGGAGAGAGGACCAGACCCATAATTAGGCAGGTGCCTGTGCTACCTATGCCTAGGGTGCCAGGTTTGGAAGGCGCCAAATACTCGGACCAAAGGGAAGCCTGTTCTTACTTACTTTAGGGCCATGCATTTGTGCTGCTTCAAAGGTGTGCTACTGTGTTGCAGTGGCCTCCCTCTGCTTCTCTTCTGGCTTTCTAATTTTTGGCATCTCCTTCAACCATCCCAATCCCCACTCTCTGGGATATGCTGTTTGATTTTGCCTGTGGGTGCCAAAATCTTAAATCTGGCCCTGCAGAGAACAAGAGTGAATGAGTTAATGTCTGGATTTGGAAGGGAAGTCCATTTGTGAATAAAACTGGTGGAAGCTACTGCCGTAGAAATCTACATATCTTAACCAGCAACAACTTATTTAAAAGTAAGAAGAAATAGTTTTACCAGTATTCATTTTTTTATGATATCCATTTTCTGTTTTTTATATTTTGTTAACTTATGTTATGACTGACCCAGCAACTACCTTGTGCTGTTCCCTTAGTAGACCCTGACCCCCCCCTATTTTTCAAGTTTCTTATATGCTTTTCTGTGCCACTTTTATTGAATGTGTGTTAATACACGTTAGTAAATCAAGCCCTTACAGGCCAATGCAGAAAACATATGTGGCCTTTAAGCACAGATAACGCCACACTTAAGTACAGTTACTGTTACTGCCAAATGTAGAAAAGAGATGGATGCACATGTAAACAGTAAGGGAAAACTAGTGCACAATAATAGCAAGAGTATTTAAATGTATTTAAATTATAGGCAAATGAGCTGCACTTAATACAATGGTATGCAAATATTGGCTGTGTCTGATGCAGAGAAATGCGTAGAGGATTTCACAACCAGCCTTGGCACCAATATCTCTACACTTGGGTCTGAGGTGGCTTAAACATCTAGCGTGAACCCCCGACAGTATTTTGATATTCCCTGATGCCTCAGAGGAAAAATAAATACAAAATAAATAAAAATAAATAAATAACCCGATCTCCTCTCTCAAGATCAGGGTTCCCTTCTGCACCCCAATCTCAAAGCTCTCAATTTGATGGCCTGGAGGCTGCAAGGATAGTGCTGGCTCCCTGAGGTTGTCTTAGCTTCAAGGAAGCAATCCACCCGAAAGACCTATGCCCTGAAATGGAGGCGGTTCTCCCTGTGGTGTGATCAGCACCAGGAAAACCCCTTCTCCTGTCCTGTGCCAGTGGTGCTTCAGTACCTGCTGCACTTGTCAAATCAGGGTCTTAAATCCAATTTGGTTAGGGTACACCTCTCTGCTCTGGCAGCCCACCACTCAATGGTGGAAGGGCATTCTTTGTCGGTTCACCCCCTGGTGGCCAGGTTCCTCAGAGGCTTGCTCTTGCTAAAGCCTCCTCTCCGTCGTCCTGCCCCTGAGTGGGAGTTGAATGTGGTTTTGCAACAGCTTACTCGCCCACCCTTTGAGCCGATGGCTACGTGTCCTTTTCGCTTCCTTTCTTGGAAGACTCTCTTACTAGTGGCACTGACCTCGGCCAGGCGAGTGAGTGAACTTCAGGCCCTGGTCTGTGACAGGCCATGCACCCATTTCTATAGGAACAGGGTAGTCCTTAGGACTCATCCTAAGTTCCTCCCGAAGGTGGTCTCCTCCTTCCACCTCAACCAGGAGGTGGTTCTTCCAACATTCTTCCCTAGGCCCCATGCAAGCAGGGCTGAAGTCCTCCACACCCTGGACTGTAGAAGGGCATTGTCTTTCTACCTGGAGCGTACTAAGGGTCATAGAAGGGCTACTCAGCTCTTCGTCTCCTTTGACCCAAACAACTTCGGGGTTCCTGTCTCCAAGCATACCTTGTCCATATGGGTGGCGGACTGTATCACCTGGGCTTACAGGGCGGCAGACCTTCCCTTGCAGGGTCGAGTTAAAGCCCACCGTGTCCGGGCCATGGCTGCCTCAGTAGCTCATCTCCGCTCTGTACCGTTGGCAGACATCTGTAGGACTGCAACTTGGTCCTCAAGCCAGACTTTTGCAGCCCATTACTGCCTGGAGAGGGAGTCCCGCAGGGACAGTGCTTTTGGTCAGGCAGTACTCCGAAATCTCTTTGAGGTTTAGGCAACTCCTACCCTCCTTCCCACTTGTTGGGCTACCGAGGGGTTCTGGTCTCAGTGAAATTCTTTCCTTCATGCTACGGCTTCACAGAGGGAGTTTTCTTTTCAGCATGGGTTCCTGGTAGCCCAGAGCTAGGGAGTCACCCATATGTGAGGACTGACTTCCTGCTTGGTCCTGGAGAAAGAGTAGTTACTCACCTGTAACAGGTGTTCTCAAGGAGCAGCAGGAATCAGTCCTCACAACCCTCCCTCCTCCCCTGGGAGTTGCAGTTGTACATAGTTCATTTTGTTTTTTGTGCTGTCTTTTAGCTATGTCATCTGACTGAGCAAGATGGCACCTTTGGGCGGGAAGGGGACCGCGCATGCGTGGGTGTATTCCCAAAGGCTTTCTTAGATAGCTGGGGAAATGTTCCGCATGGGGGCTCCATCGACGTTGATGTCACCCATATGTGAGGACTGATTGATTCCTGCTGTTCCTGGAGAACACCTGTTACAGGTGAGTAACTACTATTTCCCATCAGATGATCCAGGCATTGAAGAAAACCCCTGACGTCGTCAAAAAATTGTCGGAACTCCTATGCAAATTAGCCATGTGGTGCCTGTTTCTCTGGGAGAGCATGCCAAACTTGCATTGACTTCTCGTGCGCATGTGTTTGGCTTGCTCTCCCAGTTTAATGCATGGCTAATTTGCATGCTCGTCCCTTTCTGCGTATCCGCACTGAAGTTGTGTGCTATCTGTACACTGCAAATATGTGTCAAAAGTTGATAGAGCATGATTTCGGCACCGGCTTTCTGCATGGGCCTGTTAGTTTGGTGACTAACTTCTCGTTTGCTTTCCAGGTTTTGGTGGCAGCTGTTTCCAAAAGGATGTCCTTAATCTGGTTTATCTTTGTGAGGCTCTCAACCTGCCTGAGGTGGCACAGTATTGGCAACAGGTCAATCAATCTGGTGTGCTTTAAATATTTAATGAAGTTATGTGGATTGAGGAGGGAGGCTGGGAGCTGGAGCTCTTGACTGGAAGGGACTTAAAAGTGTTATGAACTGCAATGTTATGGGAGCTAATTGGTTCACATATGTGAACCGATCTACTTCTATATCCTTTTCTATTTTTAATTCAGAAAAACCTCCAATACCTTATTACAATTTCAAGGCAATCTAAATGTCCATGGCTTTTATCTTTTTTGACTTCCATGGTGGATTTTATGTATGTTGGACAGGTTTCTTTTTGTGAATTTTGACCAACTAAAGAAACACTGTTCACTAAACATTCTGCTTTATCTTAGATAAGGCTTGTACAGTAGGTGATACTTTTTATGGAATTAACTTTGTACAGTTGGGACTAGTTTACAAGAGACCTTATGGAGAGAGAATACTTGAAAGTTTTTCACAGATGTATTAAGTTAATCTCCTAAAAAGTATTGGCCACAGTTTGTTTATTGACCCTTGTGTCTAGGTATTGACATACTAACGCAACCATAATTCTTTGTTCAAAATCATTTCATTGAGTAAGTTAAATCTAAACGTTTGATTTCCTTGTCATATAAATCACTAGAGAAGGGTCACACTAATTTAATATGAATTTCACACTGCTGGTGAAGTTCGCTGGATCAGATCCTTTGTAGCTCGATTGGGGGATTCAAGTAAAGTCATATGTGAATTGCCAGTCTTAAACATTAGAGCCACAGAACCACCCTCACAGTTTGCAAAGTTAAAGGATAAGTTGTGGTGGGAAATGGAATCATTTCTGCCAGTTTGGTTTACTTTGATGGGCAAGGATGCTCAAAACTAGAGTTCAGCTAGTGACTGAACAGGGATACAAGTTCTAAGTGACATCTGCTTGTTCTCTGCTCTTTCGGGATTGTTCCTGAGCCAGGCCGCCGATAGTGTCTCCTCAAAATTTTCCATAGAAGAGTAGATGAAGTGGGAGATGTAGAAAGCAAATTTTTCCCAGAACATGCTCTGTTTTTTAATTGAAAGTTCTATTTTAACTTTACTAATGACATAGACCAGAAAGTTGTCATAATTATTATTATGCTGACTTTGTAGTCCATCTTTCCAAATATTGCTCAAGGTGGCTTATGGCATTTATTAGTAATTCAGGTACAAGTAGTCCCTTCCTAAAATAGCTTACAGTCCAGAAACAGAGAAAAATGGTGGCAGCTAAGTCATATTGGACTATCCAGTCTGCACATCCATACCAATTCCTAAGCTCCCCAATCCCATCTTCCTTACACATTCTCTGTGCTTATACCATGCTTTCTTGAATTCAGTTACAGTCCTTTGCTGGGAGGCTATTCCATGCATCTACCGCCCTTTCTGTAAAGAAAATATGTCCTTAGAATACTCCTGAATCTATCTCCTTTCATCGTCATCCTATGACTCCTCTTTCCAAAGCTTCCTTTTAATTGAAAGCGGCCTGCTTCCTGTGCATTTATGCCACGGAGGTATTTAAATGTCTTTATCATATCGTCCCCTCTCCTGTCTTTCGCCAAAATGGGTACCTGAATCAGTAAGAGAGAAAGTAACTTGCTCAAGGTCACAAGAAGTGTCAGTCAGGGAGGTGATGTTTGAAATGATAATTACACTTACCTGGTAATTGTAGCTCCTTGAGTGACGACAGTTCAGTCCTCCACCTCTGGGTTGTGCACCTCCTCCTGCAGCTTGGAGACTGGGTATGTCAAAATCATGACATCACTGGATGTAGTCTGCTGGTCTCTCCCATCAGCCCTAGTGAACTATTGACAAAGCATACTCAAACGAGCAACAAATAAGTAGCCAACAAAGCAATTGCAACCTCAATAACCTTTAACTAGCTGAATAGTTAAACTTTCCCTCCTAACAGAATAAAACTTTGTCCCGCACCATTCCCTCCTGACCCCTTCAGAAATAAAGGTCAGAAAGAATAGATAGAGAGATATCAACAGAGCAGAACGAAGCCAAGGTAATCTCTTGAAATTCATACTTACCTGCAGGGGTGGCCCAAGGGGGGTGTGGGGCCTCATTTGCATAAGGGAATCATTTGCATAAATATTTGCATAATGTTACCATACACTAACTTTTAGTAAACGTGCCTCTTAATGAGTGTATGGATAAAGAAAGACTAAAAGATTTCTACATTACTATAATCCAGTGCCAACTGCCAGGCACATTAGGAACTACTACAAACACTGCCCATTTAGAACCCATAGCAAACCTGCCGTATCATAACGGCACTACCAGGACTCACAAAGCACAAGACCCTACCTATCAAAAGGCAACACTTCAAATATTAAACCAATACATTTCAGAGAACAATACATGACCTACTGGGGAAAGAGAACAAGTGGCAATGTCAAATAGGAATTACATAAACAGAATACCTCAGCTCAGTTACACGTGCAGAACATAGACCGTCACCAAACAAGAAATCACAATGTAGAAACAGGAAGACAATAATTAAACTGGAAACCCCAAAAGCCCAACAACACTGTAGAAATAAAACTATAAATTAATTTCCTCTTGTACTAAACAAAGCGCAGACGTTAATGATGCACATTTCCCAGAGCTGGCATATTTCAGTTAATAAATTAAATAAAGAGATTCTTCTACCTTTTTTGTGCATTTTTTTTCAGTTGCAATTGCTCCAGCCACTTTCTTCTGGTTTCTTCGTGTCTTCTGCTAACTCTCCATCGTCTGCTGTCCATTTGTCCTTTCTTCACTCTTCTAGTTTTTTTTCCATTCTCTCTCTACATCTGCTTTAACATACTAATCTCTCTCCTTTTGCTCTTTCCTCATTCCTATTTCATCCACTCAAATTTTACACCGCAATCCTCAATCCCCACTTACTCTCCCAATATCCGGCCAATTGTAGATTTGTCTTCCCTCCCACACAAAATATTTTTTCTCTCTCCATTTCACTCTCCCAACTCTATCCTATTCTAATCCTCCCCCAACATCAGCTCCCTTCTAGTTCCATCCCACCCAGCATCCGCTCCCTTCTAGTCCCCGCATCAGCCCATTTCCAATCCTATCCTAGCCCCACCATCAGCCCATTTCCAGTCCTAGCTCCCCCATCCGAGTCCCTCCATCAGCTCATTTCCAATCCCAGCCCCCCCAACAGCCCATTTCCAGTCCTATCCTAGCCCTCCATCAGCCCATTTCCAGTCCTAGCTCCCTCTCCTCACAGCCCATTTCCATTCCAAGCCCCCGTCCCCATCTGCTATTTGCAGTTCAAGCCCCTGTCCCCATCAGCTATTTGCAGTTCAAGCCCTCCTTCCACTCAGCCCATTTCCAGTCCTAGCCACCCCCCCAGCCCATTACCAGTCCTAGCCCCCCATAGCCCATTACCAGTTCTAAGCCCCCCATCAGCCCACTTCCAGTCCTAAGCCCCCCATCACCCCATTTTCAGTCTTAGCCCCACATAGCCCATTACCAGTCTTAACCCCCATTAGCCTATTTCAAGTCCTAGCTCCCTCCCCTTACAGCCCATTTCCATTCCAAGCCCCCCTCCCCATCAGCTATTTGTAGTTCAAGCCCTTCTTCCACACAGTCCATTTCCATTCCAAGCCCCCGTCCCCATCATCTATTTGCAGTTCAAGCCCTCCTTCCACTCAGCCCATTTCCAATCCTAGCCACCCCCAGCCCATTACCAGTCCTAAGCCCCCCATCAGCCCACTTCCAGTCCTAAGTCCCCCATAGCCCATTTCCAGTCCTACCCCCCCATCAGCCCATTTCCAGTCTTAGCTCCCCCATAGCCCATTACATCCTAACCCCCCTCCATCAGCCCATTTCCAGTCTTAGCCCCCCCATCAGCCCATTACATCCTAACCCATCAGCCCATTTCCAGTGATAACCCCCCATCAGCCCACTTCCAGTCTTAGCCCCCCCCATAGCCCATTACCAGTTCTAACCTCCCTCCCCCCCATCAACCCACTTCCAGTCCTGGCCCCCCCATAGCCCATTACCAGTCCTAACCCCCCTCCCCCCATCAATCCACTTCCAGTCCTAACCCCCCTCCCCCCATCAGCCCTGATAGATTAAAAAAAAAAACCAGCTGCCGCTGCCACCGTGGCAGCGGCAGAATCAAATGTCCCGCTGCGGGGCCCCGCCTGCCTGGCAGAGCCTCCCTGAGCTTCCGAGTCCCTCCCAAAGCGCAGGCTTTCAGAGCCACGAGAGTTTCCCTTTCTTCTCACGGCTCTGTTAATCTCGCCGGGTCAGAGAAGCTCTCGCGGCTCTGAAAGCCCACGCATTGGGAGGGACTCGGAAGCTCAGGGAGGCTCTGCCGGGAAGGTGGGGCCCTGCGGTGGGACATTTGATTCTGCTGCTGCCATGGTGGCAGCGGCAGCCGTTTTTTTTTTTTGTTTTTTTTTTTAAATCTTTGTGCTAATGTAGAATTTTTTTGCGCGGGGCCCTGTGCAAAAAACATTCTTGCTCAATGGACGGGCCGGCCCTGCTTACCTGTGAACATACCGTTCTACCTAATGAAATTCAACTGCCAACACCACCACCACCCCGGGCGGGATTGAGGACTGAACTGTCATCACTCAAGGAACTACAATTACCAGGTAAGTGTAATTATCATTTCCTTATCATTCCTACAGTTCAGTCCTCCACCTCTGGGATGTAACAGAGCAGTGTTCAATGGGTGGGACCCTCATATCCGGCTCACAAAACTGCTGAACCGAAATGGGCATCATTCGCCGCCAGCACATCCAGGCGATAGTGCTTTCTAAAGGTATGGAGAGACGACCAAGTAGCCGCTCTACAGATGTCCCCTGGTGGAACCAAGCTGTGTTCCACCCAAGAGGCCACCTGCTCTCTAGTAGAGTGCGCTCGCAATCCCACTGGAACAGAACGACCCTGTACTAGATATGCTGAGGCAATCGCTTCTCTAATCCATCTAGAAATGGACGCTTTCGCTGCCGCTTCACCCTTGCAAGATCCTCCGAACAACACGAAAAGCCGTTCAGATTTGCGAAAAGGTTTGGAAACTTGCAAATAACGCCGCAGTACCTGCTTAAGGTCCAACAGACACAAACTGCGATCGGACGCAGTCGCCCCCCTTGAGGTAAGAACCGGGAGAGACATCGTCTGATTTAGGTGAAACGGAGAGACGACTTTTGGCAAAATAGATGGCACTGGATGCAAGACTACCTTTTCCTTAGAAAACGATAGAAAGGGTTCCATGCAAGACAGCACCTGTAACTCCAAAATGCGCCTTGCCCAAACATATGGCTACTAAAAACACTGTCTTTAAGGTCAAATCCTTCATTGTTGCATTATGCAATGGCTCAAAGGGTTCCTTCACTAACGCTCCCAAGACCAAATTGAGATCCCACGGGGGAATGACGATACGACGAGAAGGCCTCAGCCTCGACACCGCCTTCAGAAAGTGCAAAACATCCGTATGCGATCCTAAAGGCACATTATGCACCTTACCCCTATAGCAGGCTAGTGCTGCCAGCTGTACCCTCAATGAACTGGCTGCCAATCCTTTGTCAAATCCATCCTGAAGGAAACTCAACACCATGGGCACAGAAGCTGTAGCGGCTGTAACTTGCCGCCTTGAACGCCAATCCTCAAAAATGTGCCATACATGAACATATGCTAAAGACGTCTACCTCTTCCTAGCCCGCAGCAATGTTGCGACTACCGATCCAGAGTATCCTTTCTTCTTCAGCCTCACCCTTTCAATGGCCAAACCGTAAGCGAGAACCGATTCACTTGAGGCATTCGAAGCGGCCCTTGGAGTAGCAGATCCTCTGAGACTGGCAGCCTCCAAGGCTCTCCGTCTAGAAGGTGAACAAGATCTGTGTACCACAGGCATCTTGGCCAGTCCGGGGCCACCAGCAGTCCTCTCTCGCGATGAGCCTCCATCCGCTGCACCGCGCGGCCTATCAACGCCTATGGCAGGAATACATAAAGAAGACCGAGCGCCAGCCACGGCTGCAACAGGGCATCGAGCCCTTCAGACATCCTTTCTCGCCTTCTGCTGAAGAAGCGATTCGCCTTCGTGGACAAAGGTCGCCATGAGATCCATAATCGGTGGCCCCCATCTGCGGACTATCAGCGCAAACACTTCCAGATTCAACTCCCATTCCCCAGCATCTACTTGCACCCTGCTGAGGAAATCCGCCGTCACATTGTTCTTTCCTGCAATGTGCACTGGCGACAACGCTGGCAGATGCTTTTCCACCCAAGTGAACAGTATTTCCGCCTCCTCCTCCATGGCCACACTGCCTGTGCCTCCCTGCCAATTGATGTAGGCCACCGTCGCAGCGTTGTCCGACAGCACTCTCACCGCTTGACTGGTCACTGCCACCTCGAAGGACTGAAGTGCCAGATACACCGCCCTCAGCTCCAGTCGGTTGATCGACCACCCACGCTATTGGACAGTCCACACGCCCTGCGCAAACAGATCTCCGCAGTGCGCTTCCCATCCCGCAAGGCTTGCATCCATCAGCAGCGGGAGCCAGTCTGGCTGCTCCAGGGGCATCCCTACTTGCAGAGTTTCGGGTAGTGACCACCACCTCACAGCCCGCCTGACCCGCAGGGGACAGGGAAGATGCTTGTTCGAGTCATTCTGATGTGACCAGTGGTGAAGAAGCACATGCTGCAATGGCCGCATATGTAATCTGGCCCAGGGCACCACCTCCAAGGTCACCGCCATTGTTCCCAGCACACGAAGATATTCCCATGCCGAGGGCGCCAGAGCGGATCTGAACTTGCAAAGCCGGCGGATCAGTCCTAGCACCCGATGATGCGGTAGAAACACCGCCCCTAGTCGAGTGTCAAATTGTACTCCCAGATACTCGAGCTCCTGGGACGGCACCAGTCGGCTTTTGGCCGGATTGACCACCCAGCCGAGGTGCTGTAAAAACTTCACCACCTTGTCCGTCACTCGAACGCTTTCGGCTTCGGATTTCGCCTGAATCAACCAGTCATCGAGGTAGGGATGAACAAGGATTCCTTCCTTCTGCAACACCGCCGCCACCACCACCATAATCTTGGTGAAGGTCCGTGGCGCCGTAGCCAGCCCGAAAGGTAAAGCTTGGAACTGACAGTGTCCCCATGGAAGGACAAACCGTAGAAACTTTGGTGTGCTCCTCTGATTGGGATATGGAGATACACTTCCGTGAGATCCAGGGAGGTCAAATACTCCCTCTTGCGTACCGCCACAATGACGGATCGCAAGGTTTCCATCCTGAAATGCGGTACCTGCAAGCACCGATTCACCCCCTTTAGATCTAAAATAGGGCGTAGCGATCCATCCTTTTTGGGCACTACGAAATAAATTGAGTACCGACCCATACCGTAATCTGCCAACAGGACCGGTATGATGGCCCTCATGTGTAAAAGACGATCGAGGGTTTTGCGAATCGCCAGGGCTTTTTGCGGACCTCTGCAGGGAGACATCACAAAGGAATCCTGGACCAGTCTTGCCAATTCCAGCACGTACCCCTTGCAAATTATTTCCAAAACCCACTGATCCCTCGTAATTTGGGTCCAGGTAGAAAGAAACTCTCGAAGCCTCCCAATTGGGTGACTTCCTATCGGGACCCACCAGCTTTCATTGTGGTTTCTGAGGGGTCGAGGAGGATGACCCTGCGAAACCTCTACTTGCTCCTCGAAAGCCACAAAACCCCTGGCAGTTTCCTCTCTGGAAACTGCCTAGATGAGAAGTACAGAATACCTGATACCTCCTCTTCAGGTGCTGCTGCCGCCAGCTGTGGCTCCTGGTCAGCCTTGGCCTCCATCTGGCGCTCTACACTCATGGACACCATAGCGCAAGCTCTTCAGATCCCAGAATCTGTGACCGTACCCCTGTGAGTGCCGCAGAGCACGCACTGGGGGCGGGATGCCATCCGCTAGGCACCTCCACCCTCTAGGGAGTCTCTGTTCTCTTTATCTCGTTCCCTGTTTTTTTTGTTTTTTTGGGGGTTTTTTATAAAAAAAAAAAAAATCCGAGCTAGCCCAGACTAGGAAAAGAAAATCACAGATAATGTGCCCCTATTTTTTTTTTCTTCAAACAGTAACTCCCTCTTATAAACTAAATAACTGTTCAGGCTAACCTAGGGTCTGCAGAAGCTCCGATAGTAAAAATGTGGCTTTACAAACTGAAGAGAACACTTCCCCATGCAGAAACAATAGCACAGAGCCTCCCTGCCACCAGCTCCTTAATAAAATTACTGCCCGGAGCTTTTGCCATGCGGCGCCCATGCATTTAAAATGGCCGCCGCAACTGGTGCGAGTAGAAAAAGGTGCCAAACACGACGTGGGAACACCCAGCCCTTCTCGGCCCTGTTCCCGGCCGCCGGAGAGACTCTAAGCCCCAATCCAACCCTTGTCTGCTAGTCTCTCCGGACAAATAACTTACAGCTCTTCAATGGGGCTCCAGCCTGCGGTTCTGGTGCAGGCAGAACAGAAACCTCCGGCGAGCCTCCCGTCAGCATGCTGCAAGCCCAGGTAGAATGGCGGCTGATTAAACAGACAGCAGACACTCCTTCGGTTCTGACACAGAGCTCTCCCCCGTCCTGTCCAGGGGGAGAGATCTGAGAAATGAGCCCCAAGCCCCGCACAGAAGGGGCAGGCAGGTACCAGCACAAAAACAAAGTTTGTTTCTTTTTTTTTTAAAGGGACAGTAAAAATTTAATTTAAAAATAAAGTAAAGTGAATTTAAAGTAAATTTAAAGGGCCAACAACCCAATTTGGGGGTAAAGATCTAAGACCCTATGCTAACTATCCTATTGCTCCTTATGTGTTCCTCAAGTGAGCCCAGCACCTAGGCTCACTACATCCTCCTGCTGCATGGAGACTGGACACACTGGGGCTGATGGGAGAGACCAGCAGACTACATCCAGTGATGTCATGATTTTGACATGCCCAGTCTCCAAGCTGCAGGAGGAGGTGCACAACCCAGAGGTGGAGGACTGAACTGTAGGAATGATAAGGAACCATGGTTTTCCTAGTTGCTCTAATTTGCTGATCGTCATTAGTTTTTAAACTGGGACTGCGTTGGTAAAAACACATACGGGCTGATGCAAAAAAGACTAATATGCCCTTTGTGTGCAGATAACGCAACTTTTAAGCATATTCCAACACGCCAAATGCAGCAAAGAGACTGAAGCATGTGTAAATGGCAAAGGAAAAGTATGCACACACAGTAATGCCAAGCATATTTACATTATAGGAAAATGAGCTGTGCATATTAAATTGGTATGCTAATATCTGTGTGCAATGCAGAACAATGTGTAGAGTATTACATAGCCAGCCAAAGCGCCATTATCTCTACACCTGGTCTTGAGGTGGCTTAAACGTCTTGTGTGCCTCCAACAGTATTTTGATAGCATCTGGGGCTTCCCCCAATGCCTGGCTTCTCTGAGAAGCGTCAAACTTCCCTTCAGATGATCCAGGCATCAGGGAAAACCCCCGATTGTCATCAAAATACTGTCGTGGGGCCAGTACTCCCAACACCTCCAGCCTCAATATGCCCATATAACCCCCCCCCCCCCCCCCCGTACTAGTTCCCTATCCGTTTCAAATTTCTCCTACTGACCTATAAGTGCACTCATTCTGCTGCTCCTCACTACCTTTCCTCTCTTATCTCTTCCTACACCCCTCCTCAGGAACTCCGCTCTTCTGGCAGATCCCTTCTGTCTCTGCCCTTCCCTTCCACTGCCAACTCCAGACTTTGAACTTTACACCTTGCTGCTCCTTATGCCTGGAACAAACTACCCGAGTCTGTGCATCAGGCTTCATCTGTGGCCCTTTTTAAACCCAGGCTAAAAACTCACCTCTTTGAGGCTGCTGTTGGATCCTGATCCATTTAGTCTCCTATGTGTTTTCTTACCATTCCCCTAAATATAGCCTTGTCCTCAGCTACTGTGTTCTCTGTCGACTACATTGTAAGCTCTCATGTGCAGGGACCGTCTTTTACATGTCTGTACCACACTGCGTATGTCTTGTAGCGCTATACAAATGAACAGTAGTAGAAGACATCAACCCCTGACAGAAATCAAACCCCTGGTAGCCCAGCAACCCCGATTCCCCCCTCACCCACCCAATACAAAATATCCCTAGTGGCCCTGAACCTTCCTGGTACCTTTACGAGGGAGCAGGAGCATTGCCCATGCACTCCCACCCCTGCGCCGCTATCCTGAGAAATAGCAGCGCCTGGCCCTACACAGTGCATCCTGGGATGCACTGAGGGGGGGGGGGTCAGACTGCCATACAAGGTAATGCCTTACTCTTGGGGGGGGGCCTGTGCCCCATATATATTTTGATGACATTGGGGGCTTCACCTCAGATGATCCAGGCTTCAGGGAAAGTGTCCAACTTCCCCTCAGATGACCTTGTTTCTCTGCCAAACCTGCGCTGACTTCTTTCTGCATGTGTTTGGCTTGCTCGCCCAGTTTAACACCTGGCTAATTTGCATATGCACCCCTTTCTGCATGCCGGAGCTGAAGTCTCATATTTTCTCCAGGAACAAGCAGGAAGTCAGTCCTCACTTATGGGTGATGTTGGCACCGACTGAGCCCGCGCGGAGCAATTCCCCAGCTTTCAAAGAGAGCCTTTGGGATTGCTGCCACGCATGCGTAGTCCTCTTCCTGCCCAAGGGTGCCATCTTGCTCAGTCTCCCTTCTTCCATGGAGCCCATCAGACGCACGTCCTCGTCCCTTGAAAAAAGTTTTCATTTTTGGCCTACAGGCCTTTTGTTTTCCAGTTGCACCGGTCCTCTACCCATCTTCCCCTGCTCTACTTTCTTAAAGCTGTTGGGGATAGTTTGTTTTCCTTTTTCATTTTTTCTTATGGGCTTTGCATCCTTTTCTCTTTCCCTAACTGCTGGCCGCATGGGTCATCGACCTCGCAAGGGCCATTTTTGTCCCCAGTGCCACCGGCAGTGTTCCCTCTAATTTTCTGTAGGCTGTGTGCGCATAAAATATCAGCTGTGTGCAGCTTTTGAAGGAAGGTTAAATTTTTGTGCGCCACATAACGACACTCGGAGTTATATACTTTAAAATTTGACTACACGTCAGAATACAGTATGTACACCACATTGATTTTAATCAAATTAAATGAAAATAGACGATTACTAAATGAAGCGGGAAATTTCTAGTAATTACAATCATAACTTTTAAATTTTAAGACATCTGTGTTTTCTATCAGAGTCAGAGCCGTAATTTTTGTGCGCTCTGTTGTAAAGTATGTGCGCTCGCTTGGCGAGGTGTGTGTGCGCGCGCACACGCGCACAGCTTAGAGGGAACAGTGGCCACCGGCTTCAAAAAATGCGATAGATGCTCTAGGAACATGTCACTTACGGACACTCACGACTGTTGTCTGCAGTATCTTGGAGCTGACCATGATCCGGAGCTCTGTTTGCTCCGCAAGAAAATGTCCTTTAAGGCCCTGCTCAGCCATAAGCAGAAGTCTGAAGACATTTTCTAAAAGGCCACCTCGGATTCCCCGGTGGCACCCTCGGTCATCTCTCCCCTGGTGGGGTCCCCCTCTGCAGCCCCGTGCTCTCGGCGGCACTCCGACCAAGGATCCCCTGAGGTGGAGCAGCGCAAAAAGAAGGCGGCCTTGAAGTCGCTGTCGGGGGCTCCCGATAAGTGTGAGCGCTCCTGCGCTCGGCCGCTTAGCCCCCTTCGGTGTTCCTGAGAGTTGGACAGGGAGCGGCCCCGCAAGGTACCCCGCACGGAAGCGGAGGCTTCCGGAGAAGGCGCTCTGTCTCCTGAGGGCCATCCCGGTGAGGACCCCCCCTCTCCTCCTCGACGCCGACCTGGTGACCACAGAATTGGTGTCACAGGGCCCCATGCCTGCATGGGAGTCCTTCATGCTGGCGCTAGAACGCAGCATTTCTGCGTTCATTGCTTCCCAGCAGGCGCTCATGGCCAGCTTTGCTGACTCGCGCCCAGAGACCATGGGTCCCTCGTGTGGGACACCAAAATCCATTCAGGAAACATCTGAGAGCCGCGGGCCTCGTGAGGGTCCTTGATGTCGGTCTCACTCACCCTCCCATTCCTCAGAGGCAAGATCTTCCAGGGCCTCAGACTCCAAGCAGGCCCCGACCGTTGGACAGGATGATCTGCCCGGCTCGGATTCCTCAACCGATTTCTCAGAGTGGGAGTCCGATGGGGTCACCTCCCCGGAAACCCGTACCCACCAGGATCTTCCATCGAAACCCTCCCCACCCGTGTTCCAGTGGCGCTCATCACCCGAGAACACCTCCTTCCTGGTGTTCATTTGGGACATGGCACGGGCCCTTAACCTGGCCACTCAGGCCGAGGAGGACCCTCGTGCTGAAGAACTCGATATTCTTCAGTACGAGTCCCTGTCCAGGGAATCCCTCACTGTGCCGGTTCCTCCTATTCTATCTCGGCTGTAGCTGCACATGTGGGAGGCCCCCGCCTCGATCCCCATCGTGAGCAAGTGCCTTGATACAATGTACAAGGTACAATGTGGGCCGGGGTTCAGGAAGTCACAACTTCCCACACCTCTATGGTGGTGGAGTCGGCCATGAGGAAGCAAAAGAGCCCAAAATTGCACTCTTCGGTACCGCCTGAGGCAGCCGGAAAGACAGCTGTGAGAGAAAGCCCAGCCCATCTCAACCTTCACCACCTCTTTTACCACTCTGCTTTTACCATCTTGTCCCCTCTCACATCTCTGTAACCTGGTTCTCACTCCAGTGTGTTAAACCTCTTCTCATTTTTTTTTCTGGGGCTTGCTGCTGGCATCTCTTCTAGAATAATAGTTCTAGATGTGTAGTGTCGGAGCTCTCCAGGATGGAATCCTTCCACTTTCTAGCAAGTCGGGTTGCTGAATGATGTAGAGCAGAGCAGAAGAGAGAGCTTAACAGAGATGAATCAGATAAAATAAGAGGAAGGTCACCTGATACATGAATCACAAGTTGGCTTTGTTTAAAGGGTGGTACACAGTGCGGAATATGCGTAAAATTTTAACTTCCTTGGAATGGGTCCATGACTAGCAGTTGCAGTCATTGCTTGTTAGCTTTGATGTGGAAAAAGCCTTCGATAGAGTCAACTGGTGCTATTTAAAAGGTCTATTGCCTTGGTACGGCCTGGGAGCCCCCTTTTGTAAAATGATAGCTTGTATACTGAGCTGACTGCTGGAATACTTTGTAACGGGGTGCTGTCGGAGGCCTTCCCGCTGGAGCAGGGCACGAGGCAGGGCTGTCCTCTTTCTCCCCTGTTGTTTGCCCTATCTCTGGATCCGCTGATTCGGGCAGTGGAGAATTCTCGTGAGATTCAAGGGGTGAAGATTGGCTCTCAAACCTTTAAATTGTCGGCTTTCGCAGATGATCTTTTAGTTCATCTACTATCTCCTGCAGAATCCCTGCCTTGCTTATTACAGGAATTTACGCAGTTTGGCCTTTTTGCGGGATTGCGTATTAATGAGGATAAATCGGAGGCTCTTGATGTGTCTGGGAGGTTGCAGCAGGGTTGGGTGGGGGGTTTTCCCTTAAAGTGGGCCACCAATAATTTTATCTAGAGGACAGCAACCTTGGGCCGGAAGGACTGGGGTTTCTAGTCCCACAGATGCTCCTTGTGGTCTTGGGTAAGCCACTTAACCCTCCATTGCCCATGTTCCCTGTAAGTATTAGTGTATGTGTCTCATATCCCCATGTGGTAAATGTATCCCCCGATTGTGTTGTGACCGCTTTGATTGAAGGATAAGGCGGTATACAAATCTGTCTAAATAAATAAAATAAATCTACCTGGGCATTCGGTTGACTAGTCAACCGCGGGAGCTTTATAAGTGCAATATAGAATGGATGTTGAATCGGTTGCAGTTGAAGGCGTGGGGTCCCCTCCCGCTTTCTCTCTCAGGGCGCGTGGCCGCGGTTAAGATGGTAGTCTTGCCGCAACTGTTATATTGGTTGCAGACGTTGCCAGTATGGTTGTTGAGCGGAGATTTATGACGGTTAGAGTCAGTATTACGGACATTTCTGTGGCGTGGGACAAGAGCGCGCATCCCACTATCTCGGTTAATGGGGAAATGGAGGGAGGGTGGGATGGGACTCCCGGACTTGGGAACCTATGCCTTGGCCTGCCAGGCCCGGCACCTCAGGGATTGGTTGGGAGGGACAGATGTATACACGCCCAGGGCCTTAGAGGAGGAATTTGTGGCCCCTTTGTCTTTGCTGGGGGCACTACACGCAGAAACCCGAGATCTACCGGTCCGTCTGGTGAGAAGTGTCTTATTTGGCTCCGCCCAGCGAACGTGGTGACAACTCAATGTCTATTGGAAGGCGCCATGGACAGTTTCCAGCTGGCTGCCATTACAGGGAAATATAAACTTTACTCCGGGATCTGGATCCCGAAGCTTTTGGGAATGGAGAGAGCGGGGCATTCGAAATGTGGGGCACCTAGTGGACCCCACGGGGAAGTGCAAATCATTTCAGTTTTTATGCCAAGAATATGATCTGACTTCCAAGCATGTTTTTGCGTTTATGTAGGTCTCCCATTATGTATCCTCCCTGCCCAGAGAAGCGCTGTTGCTAGAGAGATCGGCGCAGATTCTGGATTTTTTTGCTTTGGGAGAGAAAGCCCCTCCTTCTATTGCGCAATTGAAATCTTGACTGGATGGATTCCGGCCTCTTGCAGACTATCGGGGCGTAGAAGTGGCTTGGGGGGTGGAATTGGGGTGGGAGGTGTTTCCTGATACTATTCGCAAGGCTTTGCGATGGATAGTTGATATTGTGGAAGGGGCGCGGTGGAGGGAGGTGCAATTCAAATGCCTAACTAGGGCCCATTTCTCGCTCAGAAGAGCGTTGCGTAGTCATCTGACCTCTGATGGTTGGTGTCTGCGCTGCCTGGAGCCTTTGGCAAACCTGCTGCATATGTGGTGGGGCTGTCCTTACATTCGACCCTATTGGGCTAAGATCTGTGCTTATGTTAGTGGGTTGGTACAGCAGAGGTTGAAATGGACTGGAGCTTTTGTGGTTTGTTTTATTTATTTATTTACAGTCTCTTTTATACCGCGCTATTTGACACCAGTGCGGTTTACAATGAACATTAAACTACACATCTCAGTTTAGTGATTTGTGCTTACAGTGAACAGGTATAATAACTTGGGTATACATTAAACAGGTTCCTTAACAGGGAAAACATGATAAATATATACAAGCCACTTTATGCAGCTATATATTGGGTTATATGAAACTGCATAAGCTGCTCATGGTGGGTGGAGGGTAAAAGTGTGATTGCGAGTGTTCAGTCTAAGAATGTGAGATGCATGGGCTTGAGGTGCTGCCTTGAGGTGTGGAAGTAGGTGGGTGTGAGGGGGAGACTGAAACATCATAGTGAAGGAGGAAAAGGTGATGTTTCAGTGCCTTCTTGAATTGGGAGAGATCACTGATGGTTCTGATAGTCGCTGGTAGAGCGTTCCAGCAGGATGGTGCAAAGAAGGCAAAGGCTCTAGATCTAGTGACTTGGGAACACTTCGTGCTTGCCTTAGGTAGAATGAGGGTATTTGAGGCATTCAATCTCCTTACTCGGTTAGGAGGTGTGATTGATATTAGGTCAGTAATGGCAGTAGCTGGGTATTTCTTGATGGCTTTATGGGTCATAGTTAGGATCTTGAAAGAGATCCTGGCTTGTATGGGCAGCCAATGCAACTGTTTTAGTATTGGAGTAATGTGGGATCTTCTGGAGGCTCCATGAAGGATTCTTGCAGCTGAATTCATTGCAAGTTGTAAGGGGTTGGTCGTGCTCTTTGGAAGGCCATGCAATATCGCATTGGCGTAGTCAAGGTGAGGCATTATTAGGGCCTGAAAGACAGTTCGAAAGTCTTCAGGCTCTAACAGCTGACGAAGATGGCGGAGGGTCCGGATTTTATGATAGACCGATTTTGTTATGTTGTTGATATGAGCCTTCATATTGAGCTGCTGATCAAGCGTAACTCCCAGGTATCTTACTGTAGTCTTGCATATGAGCTCTGCGTCGTGAACCTTGATGGACAGGGGTGGAATAAATGCCGGATTCCTGGTGACGAAGAGGGCTTCTGTCTTTTTGAAGTTTAGCTTAAGCCTTTGTGCGTTTATCCAGTCTGTGACTGCGTCGAAGCACTTGATTAGAGGGGAGAGGTCAAGATGTTCTGTCGAGATTGGCATGTACATCAAGACGTCGTCAGCATAGACCAGGCAGTTGATGTTAAATGAGTGGATAAGGTCACAGATGGGTTGCATGTAGATGTTGAACAGCAAGGCGGAGCCTTGTGGAACACCTTTTGTTTGGGGGAAGGGGTCGGAGGTGGAAGGGCCAGAACGGACATGTTGCCAACGGTCCGTGAGGTATGACGCACACCATGATAGAGCTGAACCGTGAACTCCCTTCTCTCTGAGGCATCGAAGGAGAACTTCATGGTCTACGGTGTCGAAGGCAGTGGCAATGTCCATGAAGATTAGTGCAAAACCTTGTCTGATGTTATCCAGACCTATGTATAGAGTGTTGAATAGGGTTGTCAGTAGCGTTTCGACACCATGCGCTTCACGAAATCCATGCTGGCAGGGATACAGGGGTACGTTGGTATCTGTGATCTTGTAATTGATGTTGAGTAATCTTTTCAATGATTTTTGATAGGAGAGGTATGCTGGAGATAGGCCTGTAGGATTCCATCATAGAGGGGTCCAACTTACTTTTTTTTAGGAGAGGTCTGATGGCAGTCTGTTTCAGGCTTCGAGGGAATGTTCCAGTAGAGGAAGATACATCTATAAGCTTGGATAAGAATGGGCTGAGCTCAGCACATAGGGATTTTATCCAGGAAGCTGGACACGGATCAGAGGGTGCTGTAGTGGTGTTTATATTTAATATAGTGTCTTGAATGACTCTGTCAGTTGGGGTAGAGAAGGATGTGATGGTGTGTTGGGTCTCACTTGAGAAATGATCAACTGGGGGTTGAGGAACGGGGAAGGGTGGGCTAGCTGGGATGAGGGGCTTAGCAGGTTGAACAAGCTGGTTACTTTTGTTACGCAAGTAGTAGGCATATTCCTGGGGGTCTGGGTGGGTCAAGTTCCCCTGAGATGGTTCCTTTGCTAGGGATTTTACAATTTGGAAGAGCTCGTGGGGTTTGTTCAGGGAGCGTTGTAGTCTGTTTGCATGATATTGTTTCATACTTGATGCCACGGATAAATGATGTTTTCCTAATTGTGCTGTGAATGCCTCGTGGCTCTCAGTTGTTCTTGATCGTCGCCAGTGCCTCTCTAGTCGTCTGAGTTGAAGGAGCGATTTACGTAGCTCTTGGGAGTACCATGGAGCATTCTTTTTCTTATGTGGTGCTTTGTTTGTAGTAGGTACGTGGATTACGGCATCTAGGTTTGAGTTCCAAGAGACGACCATGTCATCGAGGCTTTGTTCAGGTGGGTCAAGTAGGTTCTGTGTCCTCTTTAAAATATCTTCTCTGTTAAAAGGATGGAAGCGCTTGAATTGTTATGAAGTGGGTTCATCTTCAGGTTTGGTTTTGGAAGAGTTGGTGCAAGTTGGTATCTGGAATCGTATCAGAAGATGATCTGACCAAGGAACTGAGTTTACATTTAGGTGAGACTTGTGCCAATGGATGAGGGCTGTTTGTGGTGCAAAGATCAGATCAAGTATGTTACCTTTTATATGGGTAGGGGTATCAACCAGTTGAACGTAGCCTAGCTCACTGAGGGCATCAAAATGAGGTTTTGGATCGGATTGAGCCCCCTCACCCTAGGGGAAAAGTGGAATGCTTGTTGATGCGTAAGGCCTGTCTGGTAGGTAAAGGTCCGATTTTGCGTACGTGGCGGGAGCAACATCCTCCTACGTTTGGGGAATGGCGCAATTGTTTTCATCAGTTAATGTTGATGGAACGGTGGAGGGTTGGGGACAGTGTCAAATGCTGGACATCCTTCCTATTGGTGTGGGGCCCCTACATTCACACTTTAGGGGCTCGCTGTCAAAATGAGATTTTGTACATTGGTAGTTGAGAGTGGTTGTGTGACATGGTGGTGAAGGGGCTGCATAGGAGGGAGGCTGTTGTTCAGGTTGGGTTTAGGTTGTGTGGAGTGCGATCTAGGGGGGGTGGGTGGGAGGGTTGGAGGGGGGGGAAGAGGGAGTGTGGGGGGGGAATTAAAAATGTATACGTCACCTGTATGTGTTTTCTCCAGTTGGGGATCAGAGATCATCCCACTGGAATTTGGCTGTACAATGGTTCTCTTGGTTTTTTTGGTGATTATTAAATAAAGTTTATAAAAAAAAAAAAAGAGGAAGGGATAGCAGACAAGTCAGCAGAGACTAGACGAGGAATGGTTAACAAACAAGGATCAGCCTTTTCCTCCTTGCTTAGTTTCCTGAGCTCCTATTAGTCAGTGGAGCAGGGAGAGGGAAAAAGAATAGGGAAAACACTGACAGGATTGAATCTGGGACCTTCTGCATACAGTAGTCCAGCAGCAGATTCCAACCAACTGCTATCAAGGTCCTTGCCTCCATATTTCCATATTATTTTCTTCAATGCACTGGATCATCAATCATGATCTATAGTAACTGGCCATTCAGTCATTGCTCTTCCTGCTTGCCTTAGTGCCTTCACTGCGTGACCTGGCTTAGAGATCTTAGCAGTCTTCTGCTTCTGCCTGTGTTGTCACCTCCACTCTCCGATGCTTGTTTTTGCATTTGTAACTTGTCACATTCATCTCTAAATGATAAGACTGCTGAAAGTTTCAGCAGACTGATTCATTTATGATTTTCCTTCAGTGCCTCCTATCTGCCTGCATGTGCCTTTCAACTTGTTACCATAGTCATAGCTGTTCACATAATTTACTGCCACTTGCTTTGGTATAGTCTCATTGTTAAAACAAAGGGATTTTCCTTCCAGGTTCAGTCCATATGGTCAAAGATAGCAAAGAATATCATAAAATGTTAGCAGAGGTCAAACAAGCCACAGTACCATGTACTTCAACCTTTGTGGTTGCCAATGAAGACTGCTCCTATATGAGAACCTTGACTCCTTGTAACAGTACTCCAAGAATTGTATATAATCGTAAGTAGAGAGTATGGCTGCAGAGCTGGGCGTGACTACAGGTATGGGCGGGAAGGCAGGCAGGCAGGCAGGATGGATGCTCATGTCATAGACAACACCTACACATTTGAATTTGTGACTAAACTACTGACCAGTTGTGTTGTCTTCCAGAACCAGTGAGCATGAGCCACTTGGTACCCAAACTCCTGTGCTGTGGTAGGAGATTGGTAATTTGTTTTAATCTATAGCTGTATTATATATGCTAAATTCACTGTGATTAATGGTGTAGTAAGTCAAAAATATACATGAGGGGGAAGGTGAAGAGAAGGGATTTTAGATTTAGCTGATTCCTTTTTTCAGGAGTAGCTGAAGTGGAGTTACATTCGGGTAGAGTAGTATTTCCTATTCCTTGAATTTCAGTCTGGTAATAAAGCAAAGATGGGGCACAGTGCGAGTGTCCAGTAATACAGCAACAGTCCATCTCTGGATCATGCAATCTGTGTCTCTTCTCAGGTGGTTGAGATCAATGAATACCAGCGCAGGAGGTTTGCCTCTCGCATCATCAGCTGTCTTTTTAACACAGTTACTGATAAGAAGATTGCACTCTTGGGTTTTGCCTTCAAGAAGGACACTGGAGACACCAGGTAAAGGATTGCAAGCATTCTGCAAAGCTCTACTGAGTAGATACATGATCATTTTACACCTTCGTCCAATGAAATAGGACAAAATTAGTTCTGCATTATAGAAGAGATCGTACACCTTACAAACCTCAGTAACACTGGAAACTTGTTCATACATTTCAAGAATGAACTCTGATTAGAGCAGCTTGCTCTTGGGATGGATACAGGTAAATAGAAGCTATTTCTTTATCATTTATATAACTCTGAATTGCATCCTCTCTTGCCTCATATTGTGAACCATACAACTTCTCAAAAATGCTTTAAAAGCCTCAGAAATGTCCTCACTACTACTTATAGATAGCACAGCAGAAAATATCAGGATTATGAAGAGTAAATTGATGCTTGTCTGTGGCTATTTTGTAACTGTCGTTTTCCCTCAGTACTACGTAAGGTGTGCTATCAATAACAGAGTTTCTTTTCTTTTGGTTTCTAAATTGCCATTCCAGCAGGTCTTCCATTTTCCTTTCCCGTGATGGGAAACTCTAGTGTAAAAGCTGATGTGATACTTTATTAGCAGTTGTAATGTGACTATAGTGGTACTTGTTTTGACTTCTTGTGTACCATTGAGTTAATGCCAACTCCTGGTGACTATCCCCTAGGTTTCCTTGGCAAGGTACAACCAGAAGTAGATTGCCAGACCTTTCTTACATGCAGTAACTCTATAGCACCTGGTCTTCCACAGTGGTCTCCCATCCACATACCAACCAGGTCTGGTCCTGCTTAGCTTCTGAGACCAGGCTCACTGAAGGTGGCATGGCCATAGCCCATTCTGTATATGCTATTAGATCCCTCTGCTTTCAAGATATGGTTTAATAGGCTCCTGCCACAGGTACGCAACTAAAACATGGTCATGTCAGGTCACTGCAAAATTTAATAAACAGTTATACTAGAAATCGGCTCGGGACTACCTCACTTTGAGCCATCTCTGCTCTTCTTACTTATCTCCTATAACAACCCAGCGCTAATATCTCTCTCATTCTCTTTTGAGAACTATGATCATCCTTTCTTCAGCTTCTTAGGATGTGTGTACACTGGGCAACCCAAACATGTAATGCAACCTGCAACAAAACTCTAATTGGGAAGCATAGTGCACAAAGTGTGCGTCTTGGAGATGAGCTGCATGCAGTGTGATCCACTTAGTTCGTGAGCACATACTAATCAGGGAAGTGCTCCAAACAGCATCTCAACTAACGCTGCGTGCCCCTTTGTGTTTACGGCAAAAACCAACAAAGTTTGGAACCAAAGGAGCATGAAGCGAATGCATGCAGGATGCACATGGGCCATTCACGAACACATCCCAACCAGGCAAATATGTTGCAGGTTAGGTTGCATTGCACCTAGTGTATACGCAGCTTTACATATTATCTGCCTTTGTAATGAGCAACATTTATTTTTGACACTTATGGCACCATCCCAGTTATGTTTTTAAGCTCTGTGGACAGGTTTTGGTACTGTTCTGAGGCAGTATTTTCTGGTGGTGACTGTCTCAGTCCCTCTAGGCATAGTTCCACAAGTTCTTTGTGTTTTTAACCAGACATTTGATGGTGCAAGATTTCTTATGATATAATCTTATCTTGTGGGAAGCTTCAGCACCCCTTCCCCCACACAGTGAAAGAGCTTAATCTTTCTCATGGGCCTTTCCACAAACACACAGCTCGGAAAGTTCCCCAAGCAGCTCCTTATCCCTGGTGAGGAAAGGTAGATGTAGCATTTAAACAGTCCTTGCTTCACACAAAAACACCGTTCTGCAGGTTTGCGGCTGTTGGCAGCAAAGGAAAAAAAACATACCAGTGCATTGTTTAAACTACCTGTGCCTCATACACATGCACACAGTAATGGGAAAGAGGAATGCCGACTACATTTAAGATGAAAATGCACACTTCAGCATAACACAATAGAGCTTTTCCTCTTCATGCCCCTTGCAAACTCGTGCAAATCTGCGTGGAAGAATATGTTGAAGCAGCCATAATAAAATGTATCTCAATAGAGTAGCAGGGTTTGTGTTAGGGAGGGTGGGCCTTCCAGTTAGAAGGCAAGAGATCTGTGAATTTGTTTTAAATAGGTGTTAAAGCAAGTGACAGATATTTGAAAGGCTCCCTCTATCAAGCCAAGGACTGTGTGAAACACCCAGGAAATTAACAATTACCTTAGAAGCACAGGTCTAGGACCTGTGTAACAAGACAGCCTTTACTAAGGAAAATAGTTAAGAAAAAACTAAAGAGCAGCTGCAAAAGTTAAAGATTTACATCAAGCAAGGACATTGTTTAAAAGTACTATCTTGGAAGCCCAGAACAGATATATTCCACACTTTGAGAAAATGGAAGGAAGGCCAAAAAACTGCCAGAATGGTTTAAAGGTGAGGTCAGAGAGGCGGCTGTTGCCAAAAAGACATCTTTCAGGAAATGGAAAAAGGAGCCAAATGACGAAAAATGGAAACAACATAAGCATTGGCAAGTTAGATGCAAGGCATTGATAAGGCAGGCAAAGAGATAATGTGAAAAAAAGCTTGCCGTGGAAGCAGAAATGCATAATAAAGATTTTTTCAAGTACATTCATAGCAAAAAAATCTGTGAGAGCCAAATAGTATATAAAGGTGATGTATTGGAAGAATCAAAAGAAATATCAATAAACTGGGAAGATGTATTATAACTATTTGATAAACTGAAGAGTAGCAAATAACCTGGATTGGATGATATACATCAGAGGGTGTAGAAAGAACTGAAATATGATATTGTGGACCTACTATTAGTAATCTGGGAACTATCACTAACACCATCTGTATTACAGAAAGATTGGAGAATGGCTAATATAACGCCAACTATTTAAAAAAGGGTTCCGGGGGGTGATCTGTGAAACTACAGACCAGTGAGCCTGACATCAGTACTGGATAAAATGATAGAAACCATTATAGAGAATAAAATTACTGAACATATAGATAGCCATGATTTAATGGGAGAAAACCAACATGGATTTATCCAATGAAAGTCTTGTCTTACTAATCTGTTACATTTTTTTGCAGGTGTGAATAAACAGGTAGATAAAGGTGAACCGGTAGATATAGTGTATCTGGATTTTTCAGAAAACCTTTGACAAGGTCCCTAACGACAGACTCTTGGCAAAATTAAAAGTCATGGGATTGGAGGTAGTATAGTATTGTGGATCAGGAACTGGTTAAAAGATAGAAGGCAGAGGGAAGGGCTAAATGGCCAATTTTATCAATGGAGAATAATGGAATATACCCCAGGGATCTGTGCTGGGTCTGCTGCTTTTTAACATCTCCTGATCTACCTCTTCGACAGCATCATAAGAATAATTGACGACATCAGGAATGGAATTATAATGATCTTCATCGACATCTCCTCAGCGTTCGACACAGTTGATCACAATATACTCCTGGAGAGACTGAAGAACACTGGTATACACGGTACCACTCTAAAATGGTTCCACTCGTACCTAACAGAAAGACAGCTACAGGTCAAGGTGGGACAGGACACCTCCCGGCCCATAAACGTCCAACAAGGAGTACCACAAGGATCCGCACTCTCAGCACTCCTTTTTAACATCTACATCCAACCAATATGCAACATTATGAAAGAGAACAACATCCAATACACAATATACGCAGACGATATAATGGTATACTCCCCGATATCAATCGAAAACCCGGACTTCTCTAAGATAGCAGACTGCCTTACCCAAATGGCGAAGTGGTGCCAAAACAACAATCTAGCTATAAACTACAACAAGACTGAAGCTTTAATCATCACTCGAAACCAAAGCTTCACACACCCACCAAACATAAAGATACAAAGCACCACGATACCGATAAGATCGGAGGTGAGATACCTTGGGGTTACTCTGGACAGTAAACTCAACCTCAAACCACACATAGACAAAACAATCCAAAAAGCATATTACAGGATGCAAATCATCAGGAGACTGAAACCACTCCTCGCTCCAGAACACTTCCGTACAGTCTGTCAAGCACTGATAACCCCAATACTGGACTTCTGCAATCCGATATACCTCGGACTACCAAAACAAGCTCTCAAACCACTACAGCTGGCACAAAACACTGCAGCTCGAATCATATCCGGAGCCGCAAGGCAGGAGCACATCACACCTACACTAAAGGACTTACACTGGCTCCCAATCATTGCTCGCATCAGATACAAGACTATCATAAACCTATTTAAGATAAAAGAACACACATCAGCCAACAGCCTCCACCTGCTCATACAACCGGAAACCAGCGCACGTCCCAGAAGAAGTCAAACACGCAACCGAGTCAGCACCCCAAATGAGTACAAGCACACACGCAAGGACACAACAGACAGAGCTCTCTCCATGGCTGCTCCAACAATATGGAACAATCTACCGGACGATCTAAGGGCAACTCCAGACCTCAAAGACTTCAGAAAACAACTGAAAACCATGCTGTTCATAGAGCACTATGGTCACATCACATAACCTAAGAGAATGGATAACAGCACTCCAATCCTCCCAAACAACTGAATATATATAAAATATGATTCTAGCACCACTGTAAATAGCCCACCCTGTATATAGCTCAAACAAATCAAGCACCCAACACATCCCTCACACAACTAAGTTTTATCCTCACTGCATGTACAACACACACACTTTACCTGATTGCTTGCTGTGATACCACCTTGATTATTAAGATAAGGCGGTTTAGAAATACTGTGAAATAAATAAATAAATAAATATTCTTAAATGACTTTGCAATGGGAATAACGATTGAGGTAATCAAATTTGCAGATGACAAAATTATTCAAAGTTGTTAAAACACAAGAGGATTGTGAAAAATAGCAAGAGGGCCTTAATAAATAGGATGACTGGACATTCAAAGGGCAGATGAAATTTAATGTGGACCAGTGCAAAGTTATGCACCTAGGAAAACAACCCAAACTATGGTTCCATGATGCAAGGTTCCACATTAGGAACATAAGAACATAACATATGCCATACTGGGTCAGACCAAGGTCCATCAAGCCCAGTATCCTGTTTCCAACAGTGGCCAATCTAGGTCATATGTACCTAGCAGTTTCCCCAAAAGACACAGGTTCCACGATGCTTGTCAAGCATTGATATCCTGGGTCCCTTTTTAATAATAGTTTATGGATCTTTCCTCCAGGAACTTGTCCAAACCTTTTTTAAACCCAGCTACACTAACAGCCTTTACTACATCCTCCGGTAACAAATTCCAGAGTTTGATTACACGTTGAGTGAAAAAATATTTTCTCTTATTTGTCTTAAATAGTTTACCCTGTAGCTTCATTGCATGTCCCCTATTCTTTCTATATTCTGATAACGTAAACAATCAATCTACATTTACCCGTTCCACTCCATTCATTAATTTATAGACCTTTATCATATCTCCCCTCGGCCGTCTCTTTTCCAGGTTGAAGAGCCCTAACCTTTTTAGCCTCTCCTCATAGGAGTAGCCTTCTATCCCCTTTACCATTTTGGTGGCTCTTCTCTGTACCTTTTCTAATAATGCTATATCCTTTTTAAGATACGGCGACCAGAATTGCACACAATATTCAAAGTGCGGTCGCACCATGGAACGATATAGAGGCATTATAATATCCTTTGTTTTATTTTCCATTCCTTTCCTTATGATACCTAGCATTCTATTTGCTCTCTTGGCCGCTGCTGCACATTGGGCGGAGGGTTTTAACATGTTATCCACAATGACGCCTAAATCTTTTTCCTGGGTGGTGGTTCCCAATGTGGAACCTTGCATCGTGTAACCATAGTTTGGGCTGTTCTTTCCTAGGTGCATAACTTTGCACTTGTTCACATTAAATTTCATCTGCTATTTGGATGCCCAATCTTCCAATTTATCAAGATCCTCTTGCAATTTTCCACAATCCTCTTGGGTTTTAACAACTTTAAATAGTTTTGTGTCATCTGCAAATTTGATAACCTCACTCGTTATTCCCTTTTCCAGGTCATTTATGAATATGTCAAAAAGCAGCGGACTCAGCACAGATCCCTGGAGTACTCCACTATTCACCTTTTTCCATTGGGAAAATTGACCATTTAGCCCTACCCTCTGCTTTCTATCTTTTAACCAGTTCCTGATCCACAGTAGTACACTGCCTCCTATCCCATGACCTTTTAGTTTGCCAAACATCTCTGAGGGACCTTGTCAAAGGCTTTCTGAAAGTCCAGATACACTATATATCAACCGACTCACCTTTGTCTACCTGTTTATTCACACCTTTAAAAAAAACATAACAGATTAGTAAGACAAGATCTTCCTTGTCTAAAGCCATGTTGGCTGTCTCCCATTAGGCCGTGACTATCTACATGCTGAGTAATTTTGTTCTTTATGATGGTTTCTACCATTTTTCCCGGTACTGACGTCAGGCTCACCGGTCTGTATTTTCCCGGATCACCCCTGGAACCCTTTTTAAAAATTGGCGTTACATTGGTGATCCTCCAATCTTCAGGTATTACAGATGATTTTAATGAAAGTTCACAGATTTACTAATAGCAGGTCAGCAATCTCGTATTTCAGTTCTTTCAACACCCTTGGATGTATACCATCCGGTCCAGGTGATTTGCTACTCTTCAGTTTATCAAATAGTTGTAACACATCTTCCTGGTGTAGCGATATTTCTTTCAATTCTTCTGCAGCATCTCCTTTTAAATACAATTTCAGTTATGGGTAACATTCCTACATCATCCTCAGTAAAGACTGTAGCAAATTCATTCAATCTCTCCACTGTGGCCTTGTCCTCTTAGTGCCCCTTTTACCCCTCTATCATCTAATGGTCCAACTGACTCAGAGGGGTTTTTTTTTGCTATGAATGTACTTGAAAAAGTCTTATTTTGCGTGTTTTGCTTCCAAAGCAAGCTTCTTCTCAAATTCTCGCTTTGCCTTCCTTATCAATGCCTTGCATTTAACTTGCCAGTGCTTGTGCTGTTTCCAGGTTTCGTCATTTGGCTCTTTTTTCCATTTCCTGAAAGATGCTTTTTTGGCAACAGCCTCTCTGACCTCACCTTTTAAACCATGCTGTCAGTTTTTTAGACTTCCTTCCACTTTTCTTAATGCGTAGAATACAGCTGGTCTGGGCTTCCAAGATAGTATTTTTAAACACCCAAGCTTGATGTAAGTCTTTAACCTTTGCAACTGCTCCTTTTAGTTTTTTCTTAACTATTTTCCTCATTTTATCATAGTCTCCCTTTTGAAAGTTAAAAGGTAGTACTGTGCATTTCCTTACCATCCCTCCTCTACTAATTAAATCAAACGCGATCATGCTATGATCACTATTGCCAAGTGGCCCCAACACCCTTATCTCTTGCACCAGATCTGGTGTTCCACTAAGGACTAGGTCCAATATGGCTTCCCTTCTGGTTGGTTCATGAACCAGCTGCTCCAAGAAGCAGTCATTTATTTCATCTACGAACTTAATCTCCCTAGCATGTCCTGTCATGACACTGACCCAGTCGATACTGGGGTAATTGAAATCACCTATTATTATTACTGTGCTGTAGCATTTGTTAGCTTCCTTGATTTCTTTGAGCATTTTATCATCCATTTGTTCATTCTGGCCAGGCGGTCGATAGTACACCCCCACTGCCATCGCCTTCCCCTTCTTACATGGAATTTCAATCCATAGAGATTCTACAACAAATTTTGTTTCCTGCAAAACCTTAATCCTTTCTGACTCAATGCCCTCTCTAACATAGAGCACGACCCCTCCACCAATTTGAACAGTTCTATCATTACGATATAGTTTGTACCAGGTATCAGTGTTCCACTGGTTGTCCGCCTTCCACCATGTCTCTGAGATTCCAATCATATCTAACCTCTCATTTAGTTCTGTATATTCTAACTCCCCCATCTTATTTTTTAGACTTCTAGCATTTGCATACAAGCATTTTAGAGACTATTTTATTCATATTAATCTGGCTATTGGTAGGCATGGGTAATTTGGAATCTTTAAGCTCTGTCTGCACCATACTCAAGGGCATTTGGGCTACTTTACTCTTTTTTGGAACCTCTCTGCTTTTGGTAGTATCCTTCAAGGATACCTTCTTCAGAACCATGTGCTCTTGTGTAACTGTCGGCTTTCCCCTATTATCTAGTTTAAAAGCTGCTCTATCTCCTTTTTAAAGGTTATTGCCAGCAGCCTGGTTCCATCCCAGTTAAGGTGAAGCCCATCCCTTCAGAAGAGCCCCTTCTTTCCCCAGAATGTTCCCCAGTTCCTAACAAATCCCAAACCCTCATCTACTACCCAGGAAAATGATTTAGGTGTCATGGTGGATAACACATTGAAACCCTCTGCCCAGTGTGCAGAGTTAGCCAAGAAAACAAATAGAATGCTAGGAATCATAAGGAAAGGAAAGGAGAATAAACCAAGGATATTATAATGCCTCTGAATCGTTCCATGGTGCGATCACACTTTGAATATTGTATGCAATTGTGGTCGCCGTATCTTAAAAGGATATAGCAGAGTTAGAAAAGTACAGAGAAGAACAACAAAAATGGTAAAGGGGATGGAAGGATACCCCTATGAGGAGAGGGTTAAAAGGTTAGGACTCTTCAACTTGGAAAAGAGATGGCTGAGGGGGAATATGAGAGGTCTATAAATTAATGAATGGAGTGGAACGGGTAAACAGATCGGTTGTTTACGCCATCAAACAGTAGAAAGACTAGGACACGCAATGAAGCTACAGTGTTACCCATTTAAGTATAATAAGAGAAAATATTTGTTCACGCAACGTGTAATCAAATTCTGGAATTTTTTACTGGAGCATGTAGTAAAAGCTGTTGGCGTAGTTGGGTTTAAAAAAGGTTTGGACAAGTTCCTGGAGGAAAGGTCCATAAACCATTATTAAAGAGGGCCCTGTGGAGCCTTTGTGCCTTTTTGGGAACCTGCCAGGTACTTGTGACCTGGATTGGTCGCCTATGGAAACAGGATACTGGGCTTGATGGACCTTGGTCTGACCCAGTAAGGCATTTCTTATGCTGATGGATTAGGAATAGTAGTTACGGATTGTGTAGTGACTAAAGTCTGTGTATCAGTAAGGTCACCAGATGTCCCTGATTTTTGAGGATTTTCCCTGATTTTTGAGGTAGTGTCCCGACTCCATGTCCCTGATTTAGTGTGGACAAAGGCAAAGTACATAGCTTCTCCTATATAAGCCTCTAATGCATTCTTCTCAATCCTGGAGAAGATAACACTATTGCTTTCTTTTTTGAAAACAGAGGAGGCATTTTCTTATATTATATATGTCTGTCTTTTTTTTTTTTTAATTTTTAAATTACTGAATGCTACTTAGATTGGTCATTTCAAAATATATGGGATGGAACTCTGCCCCTCTTAGCCCAGCTCAGGTATCCCATATTTGCTCTCCAAAAATTTGGTAATCCTAGTATCAGTGGCATGGTGTATATGTTGATCTGCTTGGAGGGCTTTGAATCTGTGTAAATGTGTGGGTAGGATGTCGGAAGGTAGGATGAGTGTGTGTGTGCGTGCGTGCGTGGGGATGAGTGTGGCTGTGGACATGAAAGCTTCTCTCCCACTTGCACTATCCTCTGTCCTACTGCACCCTCTTTCCATCTCTCCCCCCCCCCATGCCCCATGCTCCATCTCTCCCCCCCCCCCCCCCATGCTCCATCATGGGGTCTCCCCTTTCACTGTCACTCTTGCACTTGCTGTCTCACCTACCAGCCATACACTCTTTCCATTCTCTTCCCCCTCTCCCTTGCACTCTCCAAATACCACCCCCCCCCTTCCAGTCTTCTCCCTTTCCTTTCCCTAAAGCTTCTTGCCACCTGTCTCCTTTACTTATGGTTTTCTTTAGTTAGCTGCAGCACAGCACCTTTTCCTGTGCCAATGAGGGATGGGTCTGTTCCACTTCTTGCAGCAGCCACAGACAGAGAAACATAACAGCATAAAGAGATCATGTGATCTATGTAGTCCACCCTTCCATAGCTACTACTATAGTCCCTTTTTTTCCTTTAGAGATCTTCTGTGTTTGTCCCATGCTTTCTTGAATTCAGATACTCTCCTCGTCTCTACCACCTCCACGGGGAGACTATTCCATGCATCTACCACTTTTTCCATAAAGAAATATTTCCGCATATTACTCCTGAGTCTATCCTTTCACCCTCATCTTATGTTCCCTCATTGCAGATCTTACTTTCAATCGAAAGAGGCTCTCCTCTTGTGCATTTATGCTATGGAAGTATTTAAATGTCTCTCATATTTCCTTTATCCCACCTTTCTTATAATGTATACATATTGAGATCTTTAAGTCTGTCCCCCTACTGCTTATAATGAAGACCACTGACCATTTTAGTACCCACCCTCGGCACCCAGGGCCAGCCCAAGAGATTCTGCTGCCCTAGGCAGAAACCCAACCCTCGACGCCACCCCCCTCCTAGCTGCCACAGATTCCATCTCAGGAGGGGCAGGCGGGCAGTGGCAGTATTTCCCAAAGCGGCGGCTTTTTGCTGCTGTCCGCCTCCCGCCCCCCCCCCCCCATGGAATTGGCGGAGCTGGGGGGAGGGGCAGCACAGCCACCTGTGTGTGCCACTGCTGCTGCCCATCTGGACCGCTGCTTAGCTCGCCTAGTGAATGGGTCAGCCCTGTCTGCACAGACTCCATCCTGTATATATCCTTTTGAAGATATGATCTCCAGAACTGCACACACTGCTCAAAATGAAGTTGCACCAGAGACTTATACAGAGGCATTATCACCTCCTTTTTTTCTGCTGGCCATTCCTTTCCCTATGCACCCAAGTTTCCTTCTGGCTTTCACTATCACCTTTTCTACCTGTTTAGCCACTTTAAGATCATCGGATACAATTATGCCCAGGTCCTGCTCTTCTTTCATGGACAGCAATACCCCCCCCTCCCCCCCCCCCCACATACACACACTGTACTGCTGCCTTGGATTTTTGCAGTCCAAATGCATGACCCTGCATTTTTCAGCATTCAATTTCAGCTGCCAAATTCTTGACCATTCTTCAAGCTTAGCTAGATCCCTCCTCATGTTATCTACTCCTTCTTGGGTGTCTACTCTATTGCAGATTTTGGTATTATCCGCAAAGAGGCAAAGCTTACCCGATGGACCTTCCACATATCACTAACAAAGATGTTAAAAAGAATTGGACCAAGGACAGATCCCTGGGGCACACCACTGGTAGAATCCTTCTCAGAGTGAGCTCCATTTACTTGCTCCCTTTGTCGCCTCCCACTCAACCAATTTCTAACCCTGTCAGTCTCTTTAGGATACGTTCCATGAGTGTTTTGACATAGTCTCCCAGATGTGCACCTAAAGTAAATTTAGATGTCAGTGGGCATTAGAACACTTGCATATGCTCTAGGCCTTCCCTGTTATGACCCCTTTCACAGACGTTTTCATGGGGGGAGGGGGAAGTGGATCCGGCTGGCTTTGAACACACCCAAGTGCTCTAAACCCCAGTGCTACACTGAATTTACTTTGAATGCAGCATTATCCAGGAAAAGAGGGAAGTAGGTTTCCAGTGGCAGGGATAAGGGCAGTGGGGGGAGATGTGGGAGGTTTGGAGACCACATCTTCAAAATAATATAAACAGGTTGGAGTTGGTACAGAGGGTGGCTACTAAAATGCTCAGTGGTCATCATATGACATATAGGGACAGACTTAAAATCTTAATTTGATACAGACGTACTTCTGTGACATAAATGCAGACGAGGAGAACCTCTTTCAACTGAAAGACAGTTCTGCAACAAGGGGACATAGAACTAAGGTGAAAGAGGACAGACTCTAGAGTAATTTGAGGAAATATTTCTTTACAGGAGTGATAGATTCATGGAATAGTCTCCCAGTGGAGGTGGTAGAGGTGAGGACTGTATCTGAATTCAAAGATAGCATTGGGCAAACATAGAGGATCTCTAAGGGGGGGAAAAAGGGACTGTAAAGCTTAGTAGTCGTATGGAAGGGCAGACTGGATAGGCCGCATGGTCTTTATCTGCCATCATTTTTCTCTGTTTTTATGTTGCATGGTTTGGAAGGAGCAGGATGGAGGTAGAGTTCCAGTGGCAGAGGTAAGGCAAGCACATTGGGTAACTAATGCTGGACATCATGGAGCAGAATAGGACAGAAGACATGCTGAACACCTTGAGGGGGAGGAGGAAGTCTGAGATGGGAAAGGAAGGAGAGACGCTACTCTTAGGCATCCAGACTGCAGACTTGCCCTTCACGCCATTGGGACTTGCCCATAACCCTGCTCTTCATGGTGATGGGACCAGGACTCAAGCTAGCTCTTCATCCTCCTGCAGTGGGAGGGGGCACAAGCATCTGTTTGTCTGTACATGCTTGCACATGCACAAACGGATGCATATGGACAGAAAATCTCTCAAACAGAAAAAAATGAATGATAGCACCAATTGGGGAAGCTTCACATGTGAAATGCGCCTAAGAACTGTTAAACTCCACCAACAGGGGCCCCTTGTTTCCTGTTCATCTTTCACTTTGCACTCCTCTGGGGGTTTCCTCTCACCTTTTACCTGTCACCTGAAGACCACTTACTCCTCTTCTGTCATTTCCTCAAGGGGTTATAGTTACACTATCACACTTGCATAGGAGGCTTATAAATAAACTGAGTAGCCTGGAGATGGGTCTCAAAGTTATGAAGTGAATTAGAAACTGGCTGAGTAAGAGGGAACAGGCAAAAAAGGGTGATTAGATGAGCTCCTTTGGGTTCACTCCTGAGGCTCATTTTGTTCAATGCCTTTGTGAGCAATATTAGAGGGACTTAGAAGAAAGTTTGTCTCTGTGCAGATGACCATAAAGTCTGCCATAGAGAGGACAATCCTGAGTGAGTAAACAGAGAATCAGAAGGGGCCTATTAAAACCTGAAAAATGTTTGTGATTGGTAGTTAAGGTTCAATGCAAAAAATGCAAGATCATAAATGTTGAGGTGCAGAAGCTCAAGGGCCTGGTACATGGAGGGAGATAATAATATATACCAACACTGAGGGATCTTAGAATGTCAGATCTGAATATTTTTAAACAGTGTGATAAGGCAGTGGCCAGAGCCAGAAGGGGATGCTAGGATGCATAGGTATGCATAGATATGATCAATTGGGGAAAAAAAGGAGGTACAAGCATTAGTGAGAACTTGCCTAGAATATTATATTCAGTTTTAGAGGTCATATCCATGAAAAGATATTGTCCCAAGAAGAACTATCAAAATGGGGCAAAATCTATATCAAACATCATGAGAATAAAAGGCAGAGATTCTGGATTTAGCTCACACCTTTTCAGGACCAGGTCAAGGTGATTTACATTCAGGTACAGTAGGTATTTAAATATTTGTACCCTGGAGGACAGGAGAGAGGGGGGGGGGTATATGGATGTTGTGGTGTTAAGTCCTGTCAAGTCTGTGTCAACTCATGGCGACCCTCTGGATAGCTGTCCTAAACCTACAAACATGATGACAAAAAAGACCACATGGCCTATCTAGTCTATCCTTCCATACCAACCACTACAACAGTTCCCATTTTTCCTTTAGAACTGTCTTCAGCCAGGCGGCTCATTGTTAATAAAATGGCATCCATGGATGCTGCTGTAGTATTAATCCATCTCATTGCCTGCTTTCTCTTTTGCGTTGACCTTCAACCTTGGCAAGCATGATATCTTTCTCTAATGATCTCTCACTTTGGACACATCATGCAAAGAATGAAAGTCGAAGTCTTGTCATCTGAGCTTTTAAAGAAAGCTTTGGTTCTATCTCCTCCTAGTACTAACTGGTTTGTTCTTCAGGCAGTCCATGGTATAAACAGTATTCTTCACCAGCACCATAATTCAAAGGCATCGATATAGACTTTCAGATACCTCAAAGTTTTATAAATAATGCACAAGAAACAAACTTCTTCAAAGAAAATAATTCCCTTGACTGTGTGTGAACCATGGAGCTTCAAGTCTCTAATAAAAGGAAGAAAAGCTTTTTCAAGCTATCAAATAAGGCAGATCATGTCTACTGGATGAACGTTTGAGGATACTGGTACACACCTTAATCCTGTCCCAAACAGGTTTAATGTAACATACTGTATTTATGGTTGTCTGTGAAACTGAGATCAAGGCTGCAATTATTGCAAAACACATTTGCCAAGCTGATTTGAAGGGGACACATTACAGAGAGGGCTGCCTCATTTTTAAGTCAATGGCACTGTTTGCCTATTCAGATTAGAGTTGTTAATTTTTAAATTGTTACATTTGGTTTATAAAATTATGCATGCTGTTAAGTACTGTTTAGTCTGTGTCGACCTATGTCAGCCCTCTGGATAGTTGATATAAACTGTGTTTGATCTTCAATCTGGCAGCCCATTGTTGATAGAGTGGCACCCATAGCTACTTTTATTGTATCGATCCATCTCATTGCCGGCCTTCGTCTTTTATGTTGACCTTCTACCTTGCCAAGCATTATGTCTTTCTCAAATGATCTTTCTTCGCATGATGTGTCCAAAGTATGAAAGTTGAAGTCTTGTCATCTGAGCTTTTAAGGAAAGCTTAGGTCTGATTTCCTCTAGTACTGACTTGTTTGTTCTATGGGCAAGCCATGATATATACAGTATTTGTCACCAGCACCATAATTCAAAGGCATCAATTTTCTTCCTGTCTATCTTTTTCACTGTCCAACTTTCGCATCTATATGATGTTATTGAAAACACCATGGCTTGAACAAATCAAATCTTTGTATGGAGAGACATCTCTGCTCTTGAGAATCTTGTGTAGGGCCTTCATAGCCATTCTGCCTTGAGCAATGCATCATCTGATTTCTTGACTGCTTGTCCTTTCTTTATTGATTGTTGCTCTAAGTAGGTTAAAAGTTGTCAACTATTTCAATTTTTTCTCCATCAATGCTGAACTTACTGATTTGTTTTTTCCAGTTGTCAGGATCTTTGTATTCTTAACGTTAAGGTGCAGGCCCATTTAAGAGTATGTTCTTGAGAAGCAAATGTTTCAGATCGTCTTCACTTTCAGCCAGTAATGTGGTATCATCAGCATAGCAAAGGTTATTGAGTCTTCCACCAATCTTCACACCTCAGTTGTCTTCATACAGTCCTGCTTCTCTGATGATTTGTTCTGCATATAAATGAAAGAGGTAGGGGGAAAGGATGCAGTCTTGTCATGCGCCTTTGCTGATTTTAAACCATTCTGTTTCTCCTAGTTCCATTCAAACTGTTGCTTCTTGATCAGTGTAAAGGTTGTGTATGAGAACGATCAGCTCTACTCTCCTTTCTACTTTCTATCTTGTAACCAGTTCTGATCCACAGTAGAACACTGCCTCCAATCAAATGACTTTTTAATCTGGCCACAAATCTCTTATGAGGGACCATATCAGTCTTTCTGAAAATCTAGGGACACTATATCAACTGGTTCACCTCTGTCTACCTGTTTTGTTCACACCTTCAAAAAATATATAACGGCTTTAGCCAAGGAAAGTCTTGTCTTAATAATCTATGTTGGCTTTCTCCCATTAAACCATGACCATTACATGTTCAGTAATTTTATTCTTTAGGCTGGTTTCTATCATTTTGCCCGGTACTGATGTCAGGCTCATTGGTCATCCAGACATGGATGGACACAGATCCCTCAGCACAACAGCCACCACCACGGTGACCTTGGAGAATGTCCTCAGGGCAGTGGATAGCCCAAAAGGGAGGGTAGCAAACTGATGGTGAGAGCCAAGCATGGCAAAACACGGATGCTTTTGCTGATCTGCCCAGATTGGGATATGAAAATATGCCTCGTCCAGATCCAGAGAATCAAAGAATTTCCCTCTGCACACTGCCTGAATCACAGAGCACAAGGTTTCCATCCAGAAGCACAGAACGCACAAGTGTTTATTGACCCCCCCCCCTTGAGTCCAAAATGGGCCAGAAGAAATTGTCCTTTTTTGGCACCATGAAATAGATGGGAGTATCTGCCCTTGCCCCACTCGTCTGGGGTGATGGGACCACCACCTTTAGGTGCAGAAACTTGTCCAAGCTGTCTGCACAGCAGCACCTTTGATCACAGACCCACAAGGGTAAATGATGAAAGCATCCAGAATTGGCTCTTTGCAATCCAGGACATAGCCAAACTGAAAGGTGTCTAGCACCCAGCGATCTTTGGGTAACCCCGGCCCATTCCTGAAAGAAAAGGTGAAGCTTGCCTCTAACTGGAGTAACCAGGGAATGGGCCCCCAAACCTTCAATGTGCAGCCTGGGAGAGTCCTACTTTGGAGGGGACAGAGTCCCTGGGCCCACATGTTCCACAAAAGGACTGAGAAGGAACCCAAGTCTGGAATCAGAGCGGAAGAAAGATTTTCCAGGTTGGTAATGACAAGAGTCCCAAGACCCTCAGGGATCCAGCCAGTGCACCCTTGGCGGACAGGCAGAGGCTGACAAGAAGGGAGTACTAGCCCACTTCACAGGTCCCCTGGACCTGTCTTCCAAAAGGCAGTAAGATTTTGTTTCACTGACATCCTTCACCAGCTTCTACAAATTGGCTCCAAAAAGAATCTTCCCCTTAAATACAGCTGGGCCAATTGGGCTTTGGCAGAAGTGTCCACTGCCCAGTGCTGGAGCCAAATCCAATGCTGTGTCACTATTGTCAGGGCACTATCCCTGGCCACCAAATGTACCATGTCATACATGGCATTAGAAAGGAAGGCCAAGCAAACTTCAAAAGAGGGGTAGTATCGACCAGTGGAAGAGACTGAAGCAGGGCTCAAGACGTCAGACTGGCATATACCAGCAGTTGAAGAAAAGCAGCCATCATGGTGAACTGGTTCTTCAACAACTAATCTATCTTACATTCCAGAAAATCCTTTAAAGGTTGATCTGCTTTCCATAGGAATGGTGGTCTATCTAGTATCTGTCGTGACCTGCGCATCCACCTTGGGAATATCAAACCACCAGATATATTCCTTCTCCGGGAGAGCATAGATCTTCTTACACACCCTTAATTCCTTAGGCAGGGAGTTGGAAGAGTCCCACTTTGACCAGATCATATCTTTGATCACATCCGGAAACGGGAAGACAGTAGTGGATTTCTGCACCCTTGAAAAAGTGGGTGCATCTTCGACTCCTACTCCGTACCAGGAGCATCCATCAAGTTCAAGGCAGATGAGACCCTGACAATCAATGCCACCAGTAGCTGTTCTTTCCAGAATAGGTGGATCACACTGACCTCTTCACAATCCTCTGAAGGTGAGAGTACTTCTTCATCCATGTTGGAGCCCTGTACAAGCTATCTGAATCCAAGTCACAGTCAAAATCATGGACAGCTCCCAGCTGTTCTCCATCTCTAGGGGGCGTCCTTCAATGGGGACACTTAGCCAAAGGCAATTGAACAGAGCTGCTACTCTCAGCATGCCCCTCACAAGACTGTGCACGGGGGCACCCAGAGGCCGCTGGGTCTAAATTTCCATGCCAGAAGAACACAGCCTGCTGCAAAAAAGAATCTCTTCTTAGAAATTACCCCCCAACACTAGGAGGCCACAGACCCCCTAGAGCAGCGGTTCTCAACCTGTGGGTCGCGACCCCCATGGGAGTCGCCACAGGATTTAGCAGGGGTCGCCTCACTCCAAGTTTAAAAAAAAAATAATAATAATTTTAAAAAGCGTACAAGTTGCTGCCGCTGCAGAGTCCGCTTCTCGGCAGCGGCAAACTCACCACCTCCCTTCTAATGTAGCCACGGCTCCCTGCCTCTTAGGGAACCACAGCTGTGCCTGTAAAACCGTTGCGGAGCCTTCCTGTCTCTCGATGGGCTCCGTGCAGCATTGTCCTGCCTCCAAAGGAAGTTGTTTACCACTTCCTTTGGAGGCGGGACAATGCTGCACAGAGCCCGTTTAGAGACAAAGGCTCTGCAATGGCTTCATAGGCACAGCTGTGGTTCCCTAAGAGGCAGGGAGCCGCGGCTACAGAAGGAGGCAGACATGGGGAGAGGGGAGGAGGGGGCAGGGAACCTGCAATGGGGCTGATATGGGGGGGGGGGGGCTGACAAGGAGGGAGGGAGAGAGGGGGGCTGACATTGGCCACTGTTGGAAACAGGATACTGGGCTTGATGGACCTTGGTCTGACCCAGTATGGCATATCTTATGTTCTGATGGATGTATGGATGGAGGGAGGGGGGGCTGACAAGGAGGGAGGGAGGGAAGGGGGCTGACATAGACAAAGGGGGGAGGGCCAGGGGGACATACTGGACAAACGGGATAAATGTTGGACAGAGGGGAGAGACAGTGTGGGTTAGGATTATAATGGGCTGATGGGGGAGCTAGGACTGGTAATGGGCAAATGGGAGGGGCTAGGACTGGTAATGGGTTGATTAGGGAAGGCTAGGACTGGGAATGGACTGATCAAGGGGGAGGGGGGTTGGGACTGGTAATGGACTAATGGGGGGCTAGCATTGGAAATGAGCTGATCGGTGAGGTTAGGACTGGTAATGGGCTGATTAGGGGAGCCTAGTATTGGTAATGGGGTTGAGGGGGGACTAGCACTGGAAATGAGCTGATTAGGGGAGGCTAGGACTGGTAATGGGCTGATGGGGTGGGGTAGGACTGGTAATGGACTGATGGGAGGCTAGCATTGGAAATGAGCTGATCGGGGGGGGGGGGGCTATGACTGGAAATGGACTGATTAGTGGAGGCTAGGACTGGTAATGAGCTGTTGGGGGGTAGGACTGGTATTGGACTGATTAGGGGAGGCTAGCACTGGTAATGGGGGTTGAGGGAGGACTAGCACCGGAAGTGAGCTGATTGGGGGGCTTCGACTGGGAATGGGCTGATTGTGGGGAGGGGAGGATAGAGCTGCTGGCCCTGGAAGAAAACTGGGGGCTAAGGCTACAAATGGACTGATACGAGGGGATGGGAGATTGGAACTGGAAGGGAGTGGATCTGAGAGGGGCTGCCATGGTATTTGTACTAGAAGGGACTGGTCAGTGGGGAAGGAGGGGGACTGGAAGGGAATAGACACCAGTGACAGTCATGGGAATGCAAGTTGACATTGGAAGGTACTGGGAGTGAGGACTGGAAAGGGGCTGATACTGGGGAGGGTTACTGGGACTGGAAATAGGCTGATGGAAAGAAGTGAAGAAAACGAAAGAAGAGATAAGAAATGGCAGATGGACCATAGACCACAGAAAGAGAGCTAAGAGAAAACAGGAAAGCAGAAGCCTCAGATCGGGACCAGCATGATCAGAGAATAAATTGGTCAGACAACAAAGGTAGAAAAAATAATTTTATTTCATATTAGTGATTTGACTACAAAATCATAATAATTTTGAAATATTGTTACTTGTTGTTGGGATTAATTATTGTGGTTTAAATAAGTAAATTTTATAAATAAAAACATAATGCAAAGGCCTATAATATATTAATAATTCAACAAATGATTACAGCGACAATGCCTTAAATGGTAAAGGAAGCGAGACCCATTTGATTTTATCATTGGGGGTCATCACAAGTTGACCAATGGTAAAAGGGGTCACAGTACAAAAAAGGTTGAGAACCACTGCCCTAGAGGATGACAAGCAGCTCAAAGCACGGTCACTGGATCCTCCGACTGGCTGGATATCCTTCCCATAGCGCCACCTGTCACCTTCTGCCCTTAGTCAGGCAAGGCTGGACTAACTGCATCCCCCGGCTGAGAGAGGGGGAGAAGGCCCTCCAGGGATGACACAGAAGCTGTCATGCAAGAAGAGCAGAGTCCAGAACCCGGAATTGAGGCATCTTGCTTGCCAAAGGCCAAACAACATTTCCTGGATGAAGATGTAGAGAATTAAAACAAGTATCACATGGTGGCCTGAAAGGTGCACATTAGCTGTGTTTTTACTGTAATGCACTTTACAGGTGTTAGGGTAGGAATGCGCATTGGAGCCGCTAGGACCGTGCCACCGCCAGGCATACAATAGGTAAAAATATTACTAATGCGTGCAGAAAGTGGCGGGAAACCCCAAACTGCCAAGTCACCAGCAGTCCATCTCTAATTGTGCCCCAGGCAGACTGAATTGGGAGCCCCCAACAAGGACAATGTGGTCAAGCCTTGGTACTCGCCCCTTGAGAGCCCCGGGTAGAGAATTCATGTTGGGCTGAGCTCTACTCCCCTGAAACTGTTTCACTGTCTTTGCAGCACTGCGTTTTAAGGTGGCTGGCAAGCAGATTTCTCTGAGCGCTTTCTGCAATCTTCAGGAGAGAGCAGGAAGAGCAGAGGAGGGGAGGGAGGGGGCATTGAGGTTGTGTGAGGCTGCTGTACTCTTCCAGATCCTTCTAATTTCTAATTCCCTCCTCTTATGACTACCAATAAGATCGCAGTCTAGTGGATCCTCCCACGTCACTCTCAAAGTGATTGTTCATGAGTGTTTAAATCTATCTTTTCCTTTCAATTCTTCAGATTTTCTTCAGAGAGGAGAAAATCCAACCACTATCTGCTGGTGACAAAACAGTATTGAAGAGACTTCTGGTGGTGAGGCGAATAGAGGCATGGGAGTGATGTTGTTGAAACCTGGGCTTTTCATTGGTTCTTTGTCTTCACCGATCTGCTGGTAGAGGAACACAACTCACTCACTCATTTAATTAATTGGTTTTGATATACCATTTTTCTACAAGGCAAAACGGTTTACATGGAATTGAACGGTTTACAGTGAACAGGTTAAATAAACGCAGACCACTCGAAAACAAGAACAAGTAGAGGCAACTATGTACAGGCAGCTCGATACAATGACAACTAAATGAGTACAGTGATTGGCAAGGGGGAAAGGAATTGAAAGGGGGAGAATTGAGCTGGTAAGTATATTACAGAATACTAGGAGAGGGTGGGGTCGGAGGGCGGGGTTGGAGGGTTGAGGAGGGGGTGATGGGAATGCTTGGAGTATATTAAGTAGAGTTATCTTGGTAGAGGTTTTATCATGGATGATAAGAGGAGAGAGGAAAGAAAATGTTATGGGGGAGGGGAGAGAGGAATGGTGTGTGAGTGTAGGATGCTCTTGCTGGGGGTTGGTTGCAGTGGAACTTTCATAATGTTCGAAGAGGAATGTTTTAAGGTGTTTTTTGAAGATGGTGTGAGATTGTATACAGCGTAAGGTGGGAGGGAGTTGGTTCCACATGGTGGACACATAAAATTCAAAAGCTCTGGTGCAAGTTTGTTGGCGTTTCTTGCAGGCTTGCATTGGTTGAAGGAGAAAATTGGATGTATTTAGTCAGTGGAGTCTGTTTTTAGGATGTTTGATTAGCAATTGGAGCTGTTCAGCCGAGGTATTGAAAAAGGCTCTGTGAATGATGGCAAGTATCTTGAACTTGATTCGGGATCCAATGAGGAGCCAATGAAGACACTTTAAGGTGGGGAGTGATGTGAGTGTCTTGGGACTCCAGCTATGATGCGGGCGGTGGTGTTTTGAGCAAGCTGTAGAGGGGCAATGGTAGCCTTAGGGAGTCCGTGGAGGATGGAGTTACAATAGTCAAGTAGTGGTGTGATGGAGGCTTGGCAAACTGTGCGGAAGCTGTCTGGTGATAGGAGGGGTCCTAGGCTGCGTAAAATTCGAAGTCTGAAATAGATGCTTTTGGTGACATTCTTGATGTGAGGTTGGAAGGTCATGTGTTGGTACAGGGTGACGCCAATGTATTTGGTCTCAGAGTTTAATGCTTGGGGGAGGGGTTAAAGTAGGATCTCTGGACATGTGAAGAACCTCTGTCTTGTTGAAATTCACTGCTAGATTGTGACACTATAGCCATAAGACAATTTATTTGAAGCATTCAGTGAGACAGGAGTAGTCAGGGGAGGCAGTGTGGAAGGAAGTGAAGATCATTATATCGTCAGCATACAGCTAGTAACCAATCTTGAATTTCTGGATGATGTATTTATTTAAACAGATTTGTATACCACCTTATCCTTCAATCACAGTGGTTACATCACAATAGGAGGGTTACATTTAACATAAGGGAACTTAACAACATCTAGACAGTACTATTGGAGGGTTACATTTATTATAAGGGTAGTATTTGGATATTACGAGGTAATTAACATTATATTATGTTTGGGGTTAATGTATGCCTAGTTGTGATGAGTGAATATCAAATTATCAGCAGTAGATGCATTACCGTATGCTTCAATGAAGAGGTAGGTTTTGAGGTCTTTTAGGTCATTTAATGCTCTCAGGCTTGTTGGGAGGGAGTTCCAGAGTATGGGTGCTAGTAAGGAGGGAGCTCTTTTTGAAGTTGTTTGGTCTTGTGGAATCCTGCAGGTGTGCCAATCATGTTGTCTTTATTGGTTCTTCTTGGTCTGTTGCAGGTATCCTTTGTTATGATGTATTGGAGTGCCTTTGCTGAGAGGTGGTGGATGATTTTAAAGATGATTAGGATTATTTTGAATTTTGCTCTGGCCATCATGGTTAGCCAATGTAGTTGCTGTAGGACTGGGGTGATGTGTTCAGATCTTGGGGTGTCTGTAATGATGCGTGCTGCGGTGTTTTGCACCATTTGGAGTGGGTGTAGGGTTTGTTGAGGTAAGCCTTGATATAACGAGTTTCCGCAGTCAAGCAGAGGTGTAATGAGTGCTTGGCATACCATGCAGAAGTGATCCTGGCAGAGTAATGGCTTGAGTTTTCTGATGATCCTTAAGCATTGATAGGCCTTGTTTGCGGTTTTTGTGATGTGGGATTTTAGGTTTAGTGCTCTGTCCATTGTGATGCCCAGATATTTTACCTCTTCTTTAACTACTATAAGCTTATTTAAAATGCTGATGGTTGTGGTGGAGTGAAGGTATTGTTCCTGGTGACAAACATTGCCTCAGTTTTGTCATAGTTGACCATCATATTATTGGCTGCGAACCAGGTGTTCATATCTTCAAGGCATCTGATTATGGTTGTGGTGTTGAGTGCTAGTAGGTTGACTGGGGCATACACCATGATGTTGTCAGGGTAAATGTGATATTGGAGCTTGTGACTTTTGATGATGTTACATATGGGTTGGACGTAAATATTAAAGAGCATTGATGATAGGGCTGAGCCTTGTGGTATTCCCTGCGTGATGGGGAAATGTGTTGATTTCTTTTGTGCGCATTTGACTTGTTGCGTTCTATTTTTCAGGTATGAAGTAAACCATTTTAGAGTATTTTTTCATAATCCTATTTGCTGCAGGTGTTGAAGTAGTCTGGCATGTGACACTGTGTCAAAGGCTACCTCGTTGTCCATGAAGACAAGTAGGAATCCATTCTTTATATTGTCCATGCCTTTTAAGAGATTGTCAAAGAGGGAAGTAAGTAGTGTTTCAACTCCGTGTTGGGGTTTAAAACTGTGCTGATGGATGTCCAGTGGGGCATTGATGTCAATATGGTCTTGTAGTTGGTGTTGTACTGCTTTTTCAATGACTTTTGCAAGGAAAGGTAGGCTGGAGATAGGACGATATGATTTTGGTTCAGAGAAGCTGAGGTTGTTGCCTTTTAAGTATCGGTCTTATCATGGCGTGCTTCAGAGTTTGCGACATGTATCCTTGTTGGAGTGAATCTTTGACGATTTTGTGAATGTAATGGGAGAGCTGGGTTTTAGAGGCTTTGATCCAAGCAACAGGGCATGGGTCTGATGGTGAGGTTGTTGTGTTGAGGCCACTCTTTATGTCCTCAATTTGGTGTTTTGATGGTATGCTGAAGTCTTCCCAGGTTTGATGCTCCTTTATTGTTTCATGGTAATCTGCTTGTGGTGCGATGGAGCATGTGAGGGTATTGTTTTTCGATTTTATGTAGTCTGCATATTTCTGTGGGTTAAGATAGAGGGCATCATGCTGTGTAGTGTCCTTAGTGTTTGGACAATTCTAAATAGTTGTTTTGGTTTGTTGACAGAGTTCATGATTAGGTTGGTACTTGTTGTTTACGTTCGTTTATTAGTTTGTTGTATTCCATTTGCTTGTCTCTGTATTGGATTAGGGAGTCATGTGACTTGTTTCTCCTCCATTTTCTCGAGGGTGTATTTTGCATCTCTAATATCGCTTGAGTACCAGGGGGCATTTGGTCTCCTGTATGTTTGTGCTTTTATACTTTGTAGGGGCTGATGCTGCATTTGATATTATGAAGTTCCACTTCTCTATGCCTAGATCAAGGGTTTCATAATCTTGCTGAAGTTGTGGTTCGATTTCGTCTATGAATGCTTCTTTTTTGAAGGCTCTGAATCTCCTGGTTATGGTCTCATTTTCCATGTGTTGGATGAGGTCATTTAGGGTTAATGTGAATTAAATTAGATGGTGGTCTGACCAAGGAACCAGTGTAATTGTTGGTGTTGTGGTCTTGCCCTGCTCTACCAAGCGCTTTAGGATAAAAACCATATTGAGTTGTACCGTGTTGGGGTGTTGATAGTTTGGTAGTAATTTAGTGATTCCATGGCTTTTACGAATGATGCAGCTTCCTTGGTGGATGTGGAGGTTAGGTTGTAGTCTCCTAGTGCAATGAGTGGTTTGAGTTTTGTTTTTTTTTTTTGCTGTGTGCACATATTGCTTCAAGTAATGTAGCGAGGTATTCGGTTGTGATTCCAGGGGGTCTGTAGGTGAGGGAGATGCTAAGGTGTTTGTTGGCTATGATGATTGTGTTGGATTCTATCGTGTTTGCAGTAGATATTGTTTTGAATCTGTATTCTTTTCTGGTCAGTATTAGCACTCCTCCTCCTCTCTTTTGGGTCCTGATGCAATTAAATGCTGTGTAACCTTCTGGGATGATGTGGTTTAAAATTATCTGGTCAGAGTCATCTAGCCAGGTTTCTGTGATACATATTATGTCTAGTCTTTTGTCATGTATGAGGTCGAGGATAGTATTTAGTTTGTTCCTTATTGATCTGGCATTAAGTAGGGAACATTTAATGTTGGTTGTTGTGATTGGGTTAGTGTGTACTTTATTTGTGAGGTGGTTGTGTGTAATATGTGTGGTATTGTGTGGTTTGTGGATTGAAGGTTTAGAATGTTGGTGCTCTTTAGAGAGGGGAGCGTTTGGTATCGAACCAGGTTGGGTAGTATGCAGGTGTAACAAGGGGATTTGTTCGTTTGGTCCTATGCCGTGTGTATGGTACGAAAGTGTGCAGGAGTGTAAGGTATGCAATGAGGTAGTGGTGAGTTGACTGCATTTTCTCTTTACTGACCTGGGATTACTTTGAGTTGTATCCCAGTGGTGGTAGGTGTTTGATTCTTCTCTTGTGTTCTATACTTGCCTGTTCCTTTGGTATTGTTTCTCTCCTCTTTTTACTTAGTTTTACTCTAGTAATGGGGTCTATAATGTGTTTAGTTTATTTCACAGCCCCAGATTAGCATACAGGGTGTAGGTTAGTGATGGGGAGGTTTGTAACATGGTTTATGCTTTCATAAAGCAATGAGGTTAGTGGCGAGGTAGCGATGCACTATTTGTGGAAACTACAGGCTATTCAGCATATATTTACATCATGTTAACTATCACATTTTGCTTACAGTACATGCTATCTTTTACATTCAATGATGTGGCAATCGAACAGTGAGGTAGTAAACAGACATTGAAGTAGTAGGTTAATCTATTTGATATATGGCATTTGTAATGTCATGCAATGCTTTGCAAGCGAGTCAGCATATGTACTATCAAGCAATGAGGTGGTGAAAGAGTTAGCAGTTTATTCGGTGTATTTTGTTTTACTTAGGGTGATCTGCTTTGTAATTCTTATTCGCTGTAGGGGGTGTTCTCAGACCATGCCAAAGGGCCCTCTGGCGAGGCCCTCAGGCACGGGCCTGCCCGATGGCGCTCTCCCTTTGAGGATGCCAGCGGGAAACATCCTGTTGCTTCTGCTCCACCCCGATCATTCGGGGGAGCTGGAAGGAGGTGCCAGGTGGTGCTTCTTTGCGCCCGATGGTGCTCTCCCTTTGATGATGCCGGCGGGAAATGTCCTGTTGCTTCCACTCCACCCAATCGTCAAAGATGTGGCATAGAGGTCTGATGTAAATATTGAATAATAGGGAAGAGAGGGCAGATCCCTGAGGGACTCTTTGGGAAAGGGTGTAAGGAGTTGAAGATTGGTTACCAAACCTTACTGTTTGGGTTCTTTAGGACAGATAAGAGTGGATCCGTTTGAGTGGGGCACCCTGTACACCAATAGCGTTGAGCTGTTTGAGTAGGACATGGTGGGACACAGTGTCAAATGCAGCAGCGATGTTGAGGAATAGTAATATGAAGCCAGAGCGGGGTCTCTCAGTTCCGATGATGAGTATTTAGTAAAGAGGTAAGTAAGGTTTCAGGACTGTGGTAAGGGCAAAAGCCATGTTGCCTGTGGTCCAGTGGGGCAAATCTGTCAATATGTTCCTGGAGCTGAATTTGAACTGCTTTTCAATAATTTTGGAGAGGTAGGGTATGCTGGCTGTGGGTCTGTAGGAGGCAGGGGAGGATGGGTCAAGGTTGGTTTTCTTAAGTAAGGGTCTCGCAGAGGTTGTTGAGAGCAGATGGGAGATATGCTTGGGTGAGTGAGGTTTGAAGGATTGTAGAGATGAATGGTAGCAAAGCAGTCTTCAATGTCTTGATTCAGATCACTGGACAGGGGTCAAAGGGGGAGGTGGTGGTATTTGTGGTTGATGATGTTTAAGAGTTCTTTGTGGGGAATATCTCTGAATGTTGTCCATGGGGTGAAGGTGGTGGTTGAGGAATTGGGAGGAAGAATGATAAGGGTGGAAGAGCTAGGAAGTTTGTGTTTAGATATTAGGAAGTCAGCTATTAGTTAAGGGTGGATGGGGTCATTTTGACAAAGCTGAGAAGGATCGTTAGTGATTTGATGAGGTTGAATAGTTCCCTTGGCTTTTTTTATGGATCATAGTAGGATGTTACTATGGTATTCATGCTTGGCGTTGAGGATATTATTGGAGTATGCTTTACGATGGTCAAGGTAGATAGCTTGACGTGGTAGGTCCTTGAATTTTTCTCCATTGTTGCTTAAGTCTTTGGAGGGAACATTTCTGCTCTCTGAGAAGGGCTGAGTACCATGGGGCATGAGTGATGATTTTTGTAGGAGATGCGTGGTGGAGCTTTAGCAGCTTGAGAGATGGTGGTATTCCAGGAATGTACAAGCATAACGAGGTTTAGGGTGGGGATGGCTTGCTGAATGATGTCTCGCTGAAGTTGATGAATCTTCTTGTTGAGAATGACTTGGGAATGAGGAGATGTTTGGGCTGGGAGGTAGGTAGAGTGAATATTATTAGGTGGTGGTCAAACCAAGGGACAGGGGTCGATGTGGGGGTGTGATGAGGAGAGTAATTTGTTGGGTAAGAAAATCAGGTCAAGGGCACCACCCTTTAGATGAGTTGGGGTGTTGATTAGTTGTGTAGTGTAGATAATTCATGGCTTGAAGGAAAGCATTGCTTTGATTGATATTAGCTGAGGGGAGATTGAAGTCACCAAGGAGGATGAAGTGTTGGTGGGAGGTGGGAGAATATGCAGCTTCAAGAAGTGTGTCAGGTCGGTCTGTATTGTGATGGGGTGCCCTGTAGACAAGGCAGATGGAATATTGCTTGTTGCTTATGATGAGGATATCCAGACCAAGGGAGGATGTTGCACTCACAGTGGTGAAGTTGAGTTGCTTATGCGATAGAATGCAGACTCCCCCGCCTCTGCTGTTGGATCGTGGGCAGTTGTGAGTGCTGGTATTCAGTTGATTGAGGACGTTTCTGTGATGCAGAGGAGATCTACTGCCTCATCGGTGATGTAGTCAGCATGAGTTTGTAGTTTATTTCAAGCTGATCGAACATTGATTAAACATTTATTTATTTATTTAACTGCATTTATATCCCGCTTTTCACCGGGTCAAAGCGGTATAACATATAACATGGGGGGGGGCAATTTTTTCAGGGAGGGGCCATCACCAAGGGGCAACAATTAATGATTTAAGTAGACATGGACATGTATACGGTCATGTAGATAAGGTGGTATTTCTGTTCAGAGATGTTCACGGAATAGGATTGTCTTGAGCTGTTTCTTGAATGATGTGCATTTGATTGTGAGTAGAATAGGTGGAGGGGGGAGAATGAGGGTTAGTTCAGTTTGAGGAGAGGTGGGGATGTATAGTAGGCAAGGATGTCTCTTATTTTGATAGGTGTATTGTTGAGATAGAATAGAAGGTATGGTGGTCCTCGTGAGATGGATGATTGGGATGGGAGAAGGGAGGGTAAGGTGTATCAATATGCTGTGTGTGAGGAGGGAGGAGAGGTATAGGAGAGTTAGCCAGTTGAGTAGAGGAGGCATGATTGAATGATGTTTATTTAGAGGGGGTCTAAGAAGGTGCAGATGAAGATACAAGTTGTGGTAACATTTAGGATACTTTGAGATAAAGCAGTGCTTGGGATGTAACAAAGCTTGAAAGGCAGCAAAGGTATAACAATACTTGAGGCGTAGTATGAGGCATTAGTGATCAACAATGATCAACAGCAGTGTTTTATCAAATAGAGAATCTAATTAATGCATAGGCTGCAATGTATAGAATAGGGCTTAGAAGTCTAAGGGATACAGCAGAGATGTAACAATGCTTTGGAAGCAATGGATTGTAGACATGCCTTATTTTAAAGGGTTACAGTAGTTCTTTATAAGCAATACAGTACAGCACTGTCCGAAATGCAATGAGCTGAAGTGGTGAGAACGCTAAAGTGATAAAATCAGAGCATATGTAGATACGCGAAGTAGGGGTATTTAAGTTATAGTATAGCAATGGTAACATTATAGTACCACAAGGCTTAGAGATGAAGAGTGTGGCAATAATGTGCTGTGTTGAAGATTAAGTTAATATAATGCATGGATTAGTAGTAAAATTGGAGTGAGATAGAGTTGTTGTGCTTAATATATAGTAGGAGCAATGACTGGTCTAGTAGGATGATATGGAATTTTGTTTTTGCTGACAGAAAATCTTTGAAGGTGCTGCTTTGTCTGTTTTCTTACTTACACCATATATTGTAAGCTCTGATAAGCAAGGACTGTCTCTTACATGTCTGTGCAGTGCTGCGTAGGACTTGTAGCGCTATACAAATGCTCAGTAGTGGTAGTAGTAGTAATTCAAGCTTATTGATCTCCAGGAACAAGCAGGAATAAGTCCTCACAAATGGGTACGTCGGAACCGACGGAGCCTGCGCGGGAAAGCTCCCCAGCTTCCCAGAAAGGAAGCTTTTGGGGCCTCCCACTGCACATGCGCGCTGCCTTCCCGCCTTCCTGACCAGCTCTCCTCAGTTTCTCTTTTTCCGCGGAGCCAGCAGGTCGTGTTCCTGTCACCGCTGAAGAAATTCTTATTTTAGTTTGTTTCTTTAGACCGCGTACCTGCCTTCCCCATACCGAAACCGGTACCGCCGGTCTCTCTTTTCTTTTCTTTCAAAAAAAAAAAAACAAAAAAAACTTTATTTTAGCACAACTTGGTGACTTCGGTTAGGCCTCAGGCCTACACAAATTCTCCTCATGGAGAAACCAGCCCCTGGTTTCAAAAAGTGTACCAAGTGTAGTGCTGTTATTTCTGTTACAGACACCCATGACTGGTGTCTTAAATGTTTGGGGCCTGACCACTCCATTCCGGACTGCCCGTCCTGCTCCCAGATGTCTAAACGTGGTTTGCAGAACCGGGCCAACAAATTCCATGTACTGTTTGCTTCAGATAATCCAGCATCACAGTCATCCAGGTCTTCCTCTCCGGATGGATCTCAGGTAACCAAACCTTCTTCGGGCAGGTCTTCAAAAGGCAAATCTCCTTCAAAGTATCGAGAGGCCCTCAATCTTGAGTCGGAGGACCCTGCCCCAGCCAAACAACCCCGGCAGGAAGCTCTGGCTTCCAAAGCTCCATCTATGGGGTTACAGGTTGACATCGATGGCACGGCCTCGACCTGTTAGACTGCTCTGGGGTACCGGCCCATGCCGGTACCGACATCCAGGCAGCAGTGGCGTCTATGGACAATACTGTTCAGACCATGCAGCAGGCCATTCTGGCTTTTATTAAAGCTGCGACACCCTCGGTACCGCATCCAGCTGTTCCGGTACCGTCCCCCATACCGGAACCGAGACCATCGTCTTCCAAACGCAGATCGGTTCCGCATGCCGGATCCGGGTTTTCGCCCGATACCAATCCCATACCCGGTACATCTGATGTCGATACCGAACGGTATGCGTATCGTGCGTTGGAAGCAAATAGAGGATACTCTGATTCTTCTGAGGATTTTGACTCCTCTGATGACTCTGATGAGCTGTCTCTTGTTCTTCCTGAAGAGCCTTCTTCCCCAAAGAGGAGAATGTCTCCACCAGAGGATTTGTCCTTTCAAGACTTCATTATAGAAGTAGCTAAAGGACTTTCTATTACCACATCCTCTGAAAAAGAACCTAGATCAAAGAAATTGGATATTTTAGGATACCCTAAGGTTCCTAAAGAGGCAGTCACCCTGCCTATCCATGAAATCCTTCAAGAACACTTGATGGACTTATGGGAGGCTCCTCTAATGTTGTCTCCTCATTCCCGTAGGTTGGACACCATGTACCGGGTCCCTCCTTCTCCTGGTTTTCAAAAAACTCAGCTGCCTCACCATTCCATTGTGGTGAAGTCTGCGCTGAAAAAGATTAAGAGTACCAAAAGGCACTCTTCTACCCCTCCAGGGCAAGAATGTAAGACCCTAGACTCTTTTGGTAGGAAAATCTTCCAGGCTAGTATGCTTATAGCCAGGATTAATTCATACAGTCTGTATATGGGCATGTTTCTAAGGGAACTTGCCCTAAAGGTACGGCATTTTGCCCCCTTTATCCCTGAGGATAGAAAGGAGGAGTTCATTTCTCTGGTGAAACAGCTTCTAAATGTTTCTAAGTTCTCCAAAAGAGCAGCCTTTGATTCCTTTGAGGGTGCCGGTAGAGCTTCGGGCATTGCTATTGCAGCCCGACGACTTGCTTGGCTCCAGGCCTCTGACCTAGAACCCTGGGTCCTGGATGGCTTACGGAATCTGCCCTGTACAGGTGAGAACTTATTTGGTAAAGACTGGCAAATTAAAGCCACTCAAATGGACGCAGAAAATGCTACCTTAGATAGACTTTCTAAGTCTACCTCTACTCCTGCCAAGAAAAAGTCTTTCAAGAGGTCTTACTACAAGAAGGCCAGATTTTCCATGAATACTGGCCAACAATCTTCTCAGCCTCGTTTTGCTGCTAAGCGTCAGCAACCTAAACAGGCAAGGTCAAAGCCTGCAGCGTCTGCCACTCCTCAGCAGGCTCAACCCCCTCAGGGGTTTTGACTTGCCCCTAGAGAACTTAACCTTTCTGGCTCTAGAACAACCAGAGCCCCTCACCATTCCCGGAAGGTTAGCTCACTTTCCTCCCAGATGGGAGCAAATTACATCAGAGCACTGGACCTTCTCTATCATCGGAGAGGGCTACAAACTTCATTTTTCCAACCTTCCTCCACATACCATGGTGAGGCACTTCAATTCTCCCCCATCTCTCCTGGCCCTGTTGGGTCAGGAAGTCTCTTCCCTCCTTGCCCAAAGGGCAATAGAAGAGGTTCCTCTTCTTCAACAAGGGACAGGTTTCTACTCCCCTTATTTTCTCATACTAAAGAAGACAAGGGGATTCAGACCTATCCTAGATCTGAGAGAATTGAACAAATTTCTATACAAGAAGAAATTCAAAATGCTTTCTCTGGGCATTCTCCTTCCATACCTTCAGAGTCAGGATTGGCTTTGTTCTCTAGATCTCAAGGATGCGTACACACATATACTCATCCACCCATCCCACAGAAAATATCTAAGATTTCTGTTCCAGGGAAAACATTTCCAGTACAGAGTACTTCCCTTCGGTCTAGCCTCTGCTCCAAGAGTGTTCACCAAATGCATGGCAGTTGTAGCCGCATTTCTAAGAGGTCTGGGAATTTTTGTAATCCCATATCTGGACGACTGGCTCATCTGAGCTCCATCTCAGTCAGAGGCCCAGATTTCCCTGGACCGCACGAGACACATTCTGCAGTATCTGGGACTGGTGGTAAACCTTCCCAAGTCTCAACTCATCCCTGCTCAGTCTCTGGAATTCATAGGGGCCCAGTTGGACACCACCACTGCAAGGGCCTACCTTCCTCAGGTCCGGGGCCAACGTCTGGTGTGCTTGGCCTCCCAAGCTCAGTCCAGCACTCACTTGACAGCCAGGGAAATGCTGCGACTTCTGGGCCACATGGCCTCCACGGTACACGTGGTGCCCTACGCTCGTCTTCATATGAGAGCAGCTCAATGGACCTTGGCCACCCAGTGGACTCAAGCATCAGGAGCGCTCTCCGACCAAATACTCACCTCAAAACGTCTGTTTTGGTCCCTCCAATGGTGGATATCCACCAAGAATCTGTCGTTGGGGGCCCCCTTCCAACCTTTATTGCCCCAAGCAACCCTCACAACAGATGCCTCCCAAACAGGATGGGGAGCCCATCTTCAACACCTCTCCACTCAGGGTACTTGGTCTCCACAAGAGACCACCCTTCACATCAACCTCCTGGAACTGCGAGCAATCTTCCTTGCCCTCAAAGTCTTCCATACCCTCCTTGTCAACCTGACCGTCCTAGTTCATACAGACAATCAGGTGGCCATGTTCTACGTAAACAAACAAGGAGGGACAGGCTCTCTGTCGCTTTGCAACGAAGCTCTCAGTGTATCTTCCAGGGGTTCAAAACTCTCGGGCAGACAGACTCAGTCGAGTTCTGCTTCCACACGAATGGTCCCTACATCTGGACCAGATACGCAAAATCTTTCAGGAATGGGGAACCCCGGACATAGACCTCTTTGCAAGTCCGTGGAATGCCAAACTTCCCCGGTTCTGTTCCAGGACTCCGTGTCAGGGAGCTCAGGCCAGCGACGCCTTTCTCCTACATTGGGGTCAGGAATTCCTATATGCCTTTCCACCCATTCCTTTGATTCCCAAGACTCTGTTCAAACTCCAGAGGGATCACGGGTCGATGATCCTCATAGCTCCACGCTGGCCACGCCAAGTGTGGTTCCCTCTACTTCTGCATCTCTCCCAGGTACCCTCCCTGGACCTGGGAACTGCGCCAGACCTTCTGTCTCAGGAGGAGGGGACTTTGTGGCACCCAAGTCCCTACACCTCAGAGCTTGGTTACTGAAGGCCTAAGCCTTCATGACTTTAATCTTTCTCAACCAGTGAAAGATATCCTTCATGCCTCTAGGAAACCCTCCACGAGGCGTTCCTATGCTTTCAAATGGAAACGCTTTTCCATTTGGTGTGCTCAACAGGGTCTTGACCCTCTAGCACTTCCTTTGAATTCTCTACTAGACTATCTCCTGCATCTTTCTAATGCAGGCCTTAAGATGAATTCAGTAAGAGTCCATTTGAGCGCTATTGCAGCATCCTTAAAACCTCTAAATGGACAACCTGTCTCCTCTCATCCTCTTATTGCAAGGTTCATGAGAGGCCTGACTCTAACTAAGCCTCCCATCCGACCTCCTCCGGTAGCATGGGATTTGAACCTAGTTCTAGGTCAGCTTATGAAGCCACCTTTTGAACCGTTGGTTTCTACATCCTTGAAATTTCTTTCCTGGAAGGTCCTTTTCCTTATTGCAGTCACTTCGGCTCGCCGCATCAGTGAACTACAGGCCTTAGTGGCTCATCCACCTTATACTAGGTTTCATCATGATAAGGTGGTCCTTAGGACGAATCCCCACTTTATGCCCAAAGTGGTCTCGCCTTTTCATCTTAATCAAGAGGTATATCTACCTTTTTCCTGGCTCCTCATGCATCCAGTGCAGAGAGGAACCTTCATACTCTAGATTGTAAAAGAGCTCTTGCCTTTTACCTCAACAGGACTCAGCCACATCAAAAGTCTTCCCAACTTTTTGTGGCTTTTGATCCTTCTCATTTGGGACTTCCAGTCTCCAAACGTACACTTTCCAATTGGATTGCTCAGTGTATTTCCTTTGCTTACCAGAGTAAAAACATTTCTCTGGAAGGCCATGTCACAGCTCATAATGTAAGAGCCATGGCCACTTCTATGGCTCATCTTCACTCTGTATCCATAGATCAGATCTGTCGAGCCGCCACCTGGGCCTCAGTTCATACCTTCACAGCCCATTACTGTTTGGACAAGGGCAGCCTGACCAAACAAGGCATCCCGGCGGGAGTCCTTGTCCAAACACCTGTTCCATACTTGAACAACTCCTGCCCACCTTCCCAGGATGGATGCCTGAGATCCATACAAAGATGGCGAACCCTTGGAAGGGGATCTCCCAGGCATCTTAGCTAGGGAGTCCCCATATGTGAGGACTTATTCCTGCTTGTTCCTGGAGATAGCACAGTTACTTACCTGTAACAGGTGATCTCTGGGAACAGCAGGAATTAGTCCTCACAACCCACCCATCTCCCCTAGGAGTTGTATCTTCTATCTATCTTCCTTTCCTCTTTCTATTGTCTCAGCTATAAACTCGAACTGAGGAGAGCTGGTCAGGAAGGCGGGAAGGCAGCGCGCATGTGCAGTGGGAGGCCCCAAAAGCTTCCTTTCTGGGAAGCTGGGGAGCTTTCCCGCGCAGGCTCCGTCGGTTCCGACATACCCATATGTGAGGACTAATTCCTGCTGTTCCCAGAGATCACCTGTTACAGGTAAGTAACTGTGCTTTATCTGCTCTGACCTATGCTGGTAAAAAGTAATAGACATGATTGAAATGAAGTTAGAACAAGAAGTGATGGTCTGAGACTCCACGGAATAGTTTCACAAAGGAGCTGATGGAGGCAGAAAAAGTCATCAAATCCAAGAAAACATGGGACAAGCACAGAGAATCTCTAGAAGCAAAGGCTGACTGGTGCGTACAACTATTTACCAGGAATGAAACTGGGAGGACAAAATGGGCCTTATCAGCCATCATTTTCTATGAGTTATAAAATACGTGACTATACACTAGCACAGATTTGCACATCCTGCCTCACTGGATGTGCCACTTTGTGTGGGAACTGTGGGGAGGCTATTTCATAAAGGGGCATTAAGTACATATGTTATCTGTTAGTGCAACAAGGTCTTTGTCTACTCCATGTATTATCTGTAGGAACAGCTATGGAAATACATATAGCACCCCCTCTAAATCAATGTTCTTGAAAACATAGATCCTGTACATCATCATCTTTGAATAACTCTTATATTGCTCCAGTAACGATGTCTGAACTTGCACAGAATCCATTTTTCTGCAGTTTCTCCAAATCTGCACTATGGGGATAATTTTATAAAGCTTTTTTGTGCATAAAACACATTTTACAGATAGAAAGGGGTTCTTCTAAAACTTGCCCACAGTCCATGTACTTAAATGTAAACGGAGTAGGTGTTCCTGGGGACAGAATGTAAGCAGATGTGAAAGTGTGCTTGTATTACAGTATGTAAACTATACACATTGAAGATGCAAATGTGAGTATTCAGAGTTGGTGTAAATCTGTGCAACTATTTTAAAAAGGTACGTAGATGCCTATGTTTGACTTTACAAAAACAGGCACCTTTGTTGGCATTCCACATAGGTGCCCTTTTATAAATTACCCTATAGAAGCTTAGCTATCAAATCTCATGTACTTTAATTCTAACTTGATTTACTAGGTAATCAATGTAACATCCAAGCTCACTGGTAGCTCATTTACTGTAGATCATGAATGGAATGACAGGTTCCAGTCTCCGTTTCAGCAGCTTTACATTATGGCTGGATATTTAATGCCAGGCCATCTCCACCAACTGGTAATTGAGTTACCTAGATAGCAAACTGAATATTGCCTTTGACCGGCTAGCTAGTCAATGGCTAAAGTTAGGCCAGTTTATTTTTGGCTTAACTTTAGCCTATTAGGGTTAACCAGCCAGTGGTTTGACATCACCACTGACTGGCTTAACCCTCAGTGTTGCCTCCAGACTGCTCCATCAGGGCATTCAGCAGGAGTTAACATGGTTATCAAGCGTGCTAACCACATTACCCCCTTTGAATATGCCCCCCCTTTATTTTTTAATATAAAACATTTGTTCCTCTTGCTTCATAGAGAGTCCTCCAGCATTTACATCTGCAAGTACCTAATGGATGAAGGAGCCCGGCTGAATATTTTTGATCCCGAAGTAAAGAGAGAACAGATTCTACAGGACTTGTCTCACCCCAGCCTCTATGGCGATGATACGAAGAAAGGTATTGTGGAAGACTGTAAAAAGTAATAGTCTCTGACAATAAGTATCAATGAAAGAATATACTTTAGCACATCAGTTTTCTCATGTTTGAAATGTAAAGTGAATCCGTATAAAAATCACACAGCATATTTTCCCAGTGGATGAAAATGAAAAGATGATAAAATTGGCAGTGTAATGACATTGTCTCCTATCATGGCAAGTTACAGTTTCCAAAATAATTCTTATTTTCTTTACAGCTCACTTTTTGACTCCTCTCTCTCTTTCATCAGACAGATACTTTTTTACTGTTCACACTTTTCATTGTATTTCATTTATATAGCACTATTTTGGCTGTAAGTTGATCAAAGCAGTTTACAAGGGTTGTCAGCCAGGATTGGGTATTAAGGACAAGTGAAATCTGTGATTTTGTTCTTTGTTGCAGTGTTGAATTTGGTAACCATTTCCTCAGATCCCTATGAAGCCTGTGAAAACACCCACGCCATAGTTATTTGTACAGAATGGGACATCTTTAAGATGAGCAAAGAGTCTGTAGCAAACTTAAGTACCCTATAAGGACAATGCACACAGTTTCTCCCAGCACTTAACATTGCAGGCTGGGGATGGAAAAGAGGCAGGTACCAGCTCAATTCATGGAGATGCTGACTATTGATAGTTATGGTCTGTAGGTCTTGGTCAGCAAGGGCTAGGGGATAATGTTTGAGGAAAAAATTACAAAGAAGTAAATCTCCATGTTACTTGCTCTATTTTTATTCTTCATGTTTACTTGCAACACATGAGGCCATAGTCTACCTTTTTATAAAAGGTTTTTGTTTCTCTCTAGACTTTGGACTATGAAAGAATTTACAAAGAAATGCTGAAGCCAGCCTTTATTTTTGATGGCAGGAGAATCTTGAATAATACCCATGACTATCTACAAGAGATGGGCTTTCAGGTACAGTAGTTATTCAGTGTTTCTCTCTAGAAGCAGCTAGCAAGTGGACAGCTTGCTTATTCGTTAACATTTTTTATTTTCTAGGTGGAAACAATTGGAAAGAAAATTGGTCAAAAAACACTATTTACAGTGAACAATGTTTCCCAATTGGAATGACAAGCCTCTTGCCCAAAATAAAGATAAGAACTTGGGTCTCCAATGGTACAGGGACTAAAGGATGACCATGTGCTTCTTCAAAAGCAGACCACCAGTATGACTGAGACTACAGCTGAGGGGATAATCTTGCTGGCTGGACAGGTTAGCTCTAGGTCTGATTTGGTAAAGGCATAGGCTGCCTCCACCTTCTTGAAAATTCATTGGGTTAAGGCAGTAAAGACATGAAGCTGGTCTGTTATGCAGTTAATAATCTTTTTGTTTACTAACTGGTTGAAAGTGTCAATGTATGGGTACAATGTATATGTTAAATACAGACATCTGCATTTCTAATTTGCCCTACCATCGCATGTTTAAGCTTGGATACCTTTAGGCAAGTGAAGCAGCATTTTAGAAGGGACATCCGGTTACAATCTGGAATATCAAAAGCGGACGGTCTAAAAATTTAGGTGGCGTGGCAGCAGTGAAGGGAGGTACATACAAGTCTCTCCTGCAATTGCTCCCTCTCCACTCTGAAAAATGGATGTCCCTATAACTGGTTATAGAAGCAGGCCAAGGCTAGGTACATGCACAAATGTAGGCCGGTTCACAAATATGTATGTCCCTAAATGTCATAGCCCAGAACTGGGTACTAGGATGTGCTGGCAGGGGTATTGCAGAAGACTTTCGCCCCCCTCTGCCATAGCTATGAGACTTGCATGTCCTGGCCTGTTATTTCAGATAGACAGACAAGTTTCTTTGGGCAGGAAATAACTGTTCCAGGGGAAAGTACATAATGCACTTATATTGCCAGAGTTATAGCCATTAAACACTTTTTTCACCTGATTCATAGTCAGCAGCAGTTACAAGCATGGACCTCTCATTAAACAGGGCCATATGTACCTTTGTGGTTTTCTAAACTTGCACCATGACCTGTATCTCTCTTGTTCCATTCAGGCCACCCCTCCCACCCTGTTCTCATGCTGCATGGACATTCTAATGCAGGGGAGGGCATTTTTACATTCAACTTCTACATGCTTTCAAGGCCATCTCTATGATTTACATATCTAAATACATGTTTTCAAATGTCAAACTCATGCATAGGATTCCTAAAATACTCCCCCCTCAGTTTAGTGTTAAAAAAGGTGGCATTTTACTTCTCAGATGTCATTTACTTGAGTCCTGCTCAACCAGTCTCGACAAGCAGGTTGTGTTCCCCTAGCAGCAGATGTGGAGACAGAGAAAGCTTACAGAGGCTTCTTATGACATTACCACACCATTAACAACCTCTGCCTCTGGAGGCATAGATATACCTAACCATAGAGCCTGCCAGACCATTAGCCAAATTAAGTGGTCACCTAAAGCACTAGCCTTTGGGGCACCCATTGCCACCCCTTTCTAGGACCAAAGTTAGCAAAAATAGCTTGAAACAGCACTGTGGCACTTACCTTCAAGCTTTGGCACTATGGGGCTGTTTGCTTCCACCGCTCTCTGACTCTTGATACAGACTTCCTGTTTGCCGAGCAAGTCTGTATTGGGTGTCAGTGACAAAAGCAAAACAACCCTAGGGCACCAAAGCTTTGAAGGCAAGTGTCACAGGGCTGGTTGAACATAAGATAATACATCCAAGGGTTTTGAAAGAACTGAAATATGAGATTACAGACCCACTAGTAGTAATCTGTGAACTATCATTAAAATCATCTCTAATACCTGAAGATTGGTGTTACATTGGCAATCCTCCAATTTTTAAAAAGGGTTCCAGGGGTGATCCAGGAAACTAGACAGGTGAGCCTGACATCAGTACTGGGAAAAATGGTAGAAACCATCATAAAGAATAAAATTACTCAGCATGTAGATAGTCATGGCCTAATAGGAGACAGCCAACATGGCTTGTCTTACTAATCTGTGATGTTTTTTTGAAGGTGTGAATTAACAGGTAGACAAAGGTGAGTTGGTTGATTATAGTGTATCTGGACTTTCAGAAAGCCTTTGACAAGGTCCCTCAGAGACTTTTGGCAAAACTAAACAGTCATGGGATAGGAGGCAGGGCCAGCCCATCCATTGAGCGAGAATGTTTTTTGCACAGGGCCCTGCGCAAAAAACAAACATTCTGATCCTAAAGTAAAATGTAAAAAAACAAAAAACAAACCTGTCTTCTCCCACTGCCGGGGCCGCCGCGGCAGAATCTAGTGTACTGCGGGGCCCCCCCTGCCCACCCCTGTATCCGCTCTCTCGTTGTAGCTTCAGTCACACGCGCCAGCTTTCAGAGCGCGAGGGGAGAGTTTCTCCCTCACTGCTCTGTTAATCCCGCGGGGGCTTAACAGAACTGCGAAAGGGAAACTAGTCCCTTCGCGCTCTGAAAGCCGGCACGTGTGACTGAAGCTACAACGAGAGAGTGGATGCAGGGGGGGCCCTGCGGCACACTCGATTCTGCCACGGCAGCCCCGGCAGAGGGAGAAGACAGCTTTTTTTAAAAACTAATTTCGCTGGGCTGGGGGGGGGTTTTAGGAGTGGTGATAGGCTGCGGGGGGGTTTAGGAGTGGTGATGGGCTGAGGGGGGCTGCAGGGGGTTAGGAGTGGGGGGGCTGCAGGGGGGGTTAGGAGTGGTGAGGGGCTGCAGGGGGGGGTTAGGAGTGGGGAGGGGCTATGGGGGAGCTAAGTCTGTATATGGGCTGATGGGATTAGGGCTGGAAGTGGGTTGATGGGGGTTAGGACTGGTAATGGGCTATGGGGGGCTTAAACTAAAAATTGGGTGATGGGGGATTAGGACTGGGAGTGGGCTGATGGGGAGGTTAGGACTGGTAATGGGGTATGGGGGGGTTTAAACTGAAAATTGGGTGATGGGGATTAGGACTGGAGGTGGGCTGATGGGGTTAGGACTGGTAATGGGCAGTGGGCTGATGGGGGGTTAGGACTGATAATGGGCTATGGGGGGGGCTAGGACAGGAAATGGGCTGATGGGGAGGGGTTAGGACTTGAGGTGGGCTGATGGGGTTAGGACAGGTAATGGGCTGTGGGATGGGGGGTTTAGGACTGGCAATGGGCTATGGGGGGGCTGACTGGAAATGGGTTGATGGGGTTAGGACTGGAAGTGGGTTGATGGGGGGCTAGGACTGGAAATGGGCTGATGCAGGGACTAGAAGGGAATGGATGCTGGGTGAGGCTGGAACTAGAAGGGAGCTGATGTTGGGGGAGGATTAGAATGGGATGGGGCGGGGAGAGTAAAATGGAGAGGGGAAAAATATTTTGTGTGGGAGGGAAGATAAATCTACAATTGGCCGGGTATTGGGAGAGTAAGTGGGGATTGAGGATGGAGGGGTAAAATTTGAGTGGATGAAATAGGAATGAGGAAAGAGCAAAAGGAGAGAGATTAGTATGTTAAAGCAGATGTAGAGAGAGAGAATGGAAGAAAAACTAGAAGAGAGAAGAAAGGACAAATGGACAGCAGACGATGGAGAGTTAGCAGAAAACATGAAGAAACCAGAAGAAAGTGGCTGGAGCAATTGCAACTGAAAAAATGCACAAAAGGTAGAAAGATATCTCTTTATTTTGAATTTATTAACTGGAAGATGAAAGCTTTGGGAAATGTGCATCATTAACGTCTGCACTTTGGTACAAGAGGAAATTAATTTATAGTTTTATTTCTACAGTGTTGTACATTCCAAGTTTGGCTTTTAGGGTTCCCAGTTTAATTATTGCCTTCCTGTTTCTAAATTGTGATTCCTTGTTTGGTGATGGTCTATGTTCTGCATGTGTAACTGAGCTGAGGTATTCTATTTATGTAATTCCTATTTGACATTGTCACTTGTTCTCTTTCCCCAGTAGGTCATGTATTGTTGTTCTCTGAAATGTATTGGTTTAATATTTGCAGTGTTGCCTTTTGATAGGTAGGGTAGGGTATGGTGCTTTGTGAGTGCTGGTAGTGCTGTTAGGATACGGCGGGTTTGCTATGGGTTCTAAATGGGCAGTGTCTGTAGTAGTTCCTAATGTGCCTGGCGGTTGGCACTGGATTATAGTAATGTAGAAATCTTTTAGTCTGTCTATCCATACACTCATTAAGAGACATGTTTACTAAAAGTTAGTGTATGTTAGCATAATGCAAATATTTATGCAAATAAGGCCCCGCACCGAGTCTCTGCACTCCCCTTGGGCCACCCCTGATAGGAGGTAGTATACTACTGTGGCTCAGGAACTGGCTAAAAGATAGAAAGCAGAGGGGAGGGCTAAATGGCCAATTTTCTCAATGGAGAAAAGGTGAATAGTGCTGTAGCCACTGCTTTTTGACATATTAATAAAAGACTTGGAAAGTGGAATAACGAGTGAGGTTATCAAATTTGCAGATGACACAAAACTATTTAAAGTTGTTAAAACCCAAGAAGATTGTGGAAAATTGCAAGAGGATCTTGATAAATTGGAAGACTGGGCATCAAAATGGCAGATGAAATTTAATGTGGACAAGTGCAAAGTTATGCACCTAGAGAAGAACCACCCAAACTATGGTTACAAGATGCAAGGTTTCACATTAGGAACCACCACCCAGGAAAAGGATTTAGGCGTCATTGTGGATAACATGTTAAAACCCTCGGCCCAGTGTGCAACCGCAGCAAAGAGAGCAAATATGATACCTAGCATTTAAAGGAAAGGAAAGGAAAAACAAAACAAAATATATTATAATGCCTCTATATCGTTCCACAGTGAGACCACACCCTGAATATTGTGTGCAATTCTGGTCACCATGTCTTTAAAAGGATATAGCGTTATTAGAAAAGGTTCAGAGAACAGCCACCAAAAGGGTAAAGGGAAGGATACTCCTATGAAGAAAGGCTAAAAAGGTTAGGGCTCTTTAACCTGGAAAAGAGACGGCTGATGGGAGATATGAAAGAAGTCTATAAATTAATGAAGAGTGGAATAGGTAAACGTAGATCGATTTTCTATATTCTGAATGTAAAACAGATTAGGGGACATGCAATGAAGCTACAGGGTAACCTATTTAAAAAAAAATATTTTTTCACTCATTAGTCTTAATGTGTAATCAAACTCTGGAATTTGTTACCGGAGGATGTAGTAAAGGCTGTTAGTGTAGCTGGGTTTAAAAAAGGTTTGGACAAGTTCCTGAAGGAAAGGTCCATAAACCATTATTAAGAAGGGACCCAGGATATCAATGCTTGACCCAGTACAAGCATTGTGGAACCTGTGTCTTTTGAGGAAACTGCTAGGTACGTATGACCTAGATTGGCCACGGTTGGAAACCAGATACTGGGCTTGATGGACCTTGGTCTGACCCACTATGGCATATCTTATGTTCTTATATGCCATAGTGGGTCAGACCAAGGTTCATCAAGCCCAGTATCCCGTTTCTAACAGTGGCCAATCTAGGTCACAAGTACCTTTTACCTGACAGTTTCCCCAAAAGACACAGGCTTCACAATGCTTCTATTGGGTCAAGCAGTGGATAGTCTGGGTCCCTTTTTAATAATGGTTTATGGACTTTTCCACACCTTTTTTTTTAAACCCAGCTACACTAACAGCTTTTACTACATCCTCCGGTAGCAAATTCCAGAGTTTGATTACACACCGAGTGAAAAAATATTCTCTCTTATTAGTCTTAAATAAGTTACCCTGTAGCTTTATTGCATGCCCCATAGTCTTTCTATATTTTGATGGCATAAACAAATTGATCTACATTTATCCGTTCCAGTCCGTTCATTAATTTATAGACTTCTATCATATCTCCCCTCAGCCATCTCCCTTCCAGGTTAAAGAGTCCTAACCTTTTTAGCCTCTCTTCATAGGGGTATCCTTCCATCCCCTTTACCATTGTGGTGGCTGTTCTCTGTACCTTTTCTAACAAACACTATATCCTTTTTTTTAAAGTATATTTTCTCTTTATTGAATTTTTCAATAATCTAAGTTAACAAAAAAAAACAAAACAATCTTGTGTAGAAAAAGAAATCATCAGAAACAAACAGCAATAACTTAAATACACCAAAGCATAACAAATGTCAGCTCACTCTTGCCCACAAAACAAGGGGAGAACCCTAACAAAAATAAAAAAAAATACAATAGCCAAAAAATTAAAAGAAAGGAGTTTAGCTATATCCTTTTTAAAATACTGCAACCGGAACTGCACACAATATTGAAGGTGCAGTCGCACCATGGAACAATACAGCACAGTTACTTACCTGTAACAGGTGATCTCTGGGAACAGCAGGAATAAGTCTTCACATATGGGTATCGTCGGTACTGACGGAGCCTGCGCGGGAACACTCCCCAGGGTCCAGTAAGAAAGCTTTTGGGAGCATCCCACAGCGCCTGGGCGCTGCCTTCCCGCCTTTCCTAACCGCCTCTCTCTCCAGTTCGAGTTTTAAAGCTGAGACAAAGAGAGAGAGAAAGGAAAGATAGAGAGATACAACTCCTGGGGGAGGTGGGTGGGTTGTGAAGACTTATTCCTGCTGTTCCCAGAGATCACCTGTTACAGGTAAGTAACTGTGCTATCTCCAGGACCGAGCAGGAATGAGTCTTCACATATGGGGACTCCCTAGCTGCAGATGCCAGGGAGAGACCCCATGGTTGTGTGCCCTTGCAGAGGGCTTCACTTCCCCCCCCATGGATCTCTGGCATCCAATCAGGGTAGGTGGGTAGGAGTTGATTAGGAATGGAACAGGTGTGAGGACAGCCTGACCAAACGAGGCATCCCGGCAGGAGTCCTTGTCCAAACAGTAATGGGCTGTGAAGGTGTGAACCGAGGCCCAGGTGGCTGCTCGGCAGATCTGGTCAATGGACACTGAGTTCAGATGAGCCAATGAGGCTGCCATGGCTCTCACATTGTGAGCTGTGAACATGGCCCTCCAGAGAAATGTTCTTACTCTGGTAGGTGAAAGAAATACACTGAGCAATCCAGCTGGACAGTGTTCTCTTAGAGACTGGAAGTCCTAAATGAGAAGGATCAAAAGCAACAAAGAGTTGAGAAGACTTTCTATGTTGCTGTGTTCTTTGTAAGTAGAAAGCGAGAGCTCTCTTACAATCCAAGGTATGAAGATTCCTCTCTGCATTTGATGCATGAGGTCCTGGAAAAAAGACAGGTAAAATATACCTCCTGATTCAGATGAAAAGGAGAGACCACTTTAGGCATAAAGTGTGGATTGGTCCCGAGGACTACCTTATCATGATGGAACCTTGTATAAGGTGGATTAGCCACCAAAGCTTGCAATTCACTGATGCGGCATGCTGAGGTGACTGCAATGAGAAAAATAACTTTCCAAGAAAGAAATTTCAAGGAGGTGGTGGCTAAAGGTTCAAAGGGTGGCTTCATAAGCTGGCCAAGAATCAGGTTTAAGTCCCATGCCACTGGAGGTGGTCTAATGGGAGGTTTAGTTAAAAGAAGGCCTCTCATGAATCTTGCTATATGAGGGTGAGAAGAGATAGGTGGTCCATTGAGAGGCTTGAGGGACACTGCAATAGCACTCAAATGGACTCTTACTGAATTCGTTTTCAGGCCTGCATGGGATAGATGTAGGAGATACTCTAGTAGAGAATTCAGAGGTATTGCAAGAGGGTTTAGACCCTTCTCTGAACACCAAATGGTGAATCTCTTCCATTTGAAAGCATAGGAACGTCTAATAGAAGGCTTCCTAGAGGCATGAACAACATCTCTGACTTGTTGAGAGAGATGAAAATCTTGAAGGTCTAGGCCCTCAGCAACCAAGCCCTGAGATAGAGCGACTGGGGGTTTGGGTGCCACAAAGTTCCCTCTTCCTGGGACAGAAGGTCTCGTGCAGAGCCTAAGTCCAGGGAAGGAACTTGAGAGAGATGCAGACGTAGAGGGTACCACACTTGGCATGGCCAATGTGATGCTATGAGGATCATGGTCCCTCGATCTCTCTGAAGCTTGGTGTTTTGGGAATTAGGGGAATGGGTGGAAAGGCATAAAGGAAGTCTTGACCCCAGTGAAGGAGGAAGGTATCCTTGGCCTGATCTCCCTAACACGGAATTCTGGAACAGAACCAGGGAAGTTTGGCATTCCACGGACTTGCAAAGAGGTCTATGTCCAGGGTTCCCCAAATTTGAAAAATCCTGGCTACCTGGTCCATGTGGAGGGACCACTCGTGTGGGAGCAGAACTCGACTGAGTCTGTCCGCCCAAGAGTTTTGAATACCTGGAAGATATGCTGCCAGAAGATGGATGTGATGCTCTCTGGCGAAGGCCCACAGTCGCAAAGCTTTGTTGCAAAGTGACAGAGAGCCAGTCCCGCCCTGCTTGTTTACATAGAACATGGCTACTTGATTGTCTGTATGGATGAGGACTGTCCTGTAGCTGAGCAGGGAATGGAACACTCTGAGAGCTAAGAATATTGCTCTGAGTTCCAATAGATTGATATGCAGAGAAGTCTCCTGTGGAGACCAGATGCCCTGGGTAGAGAGATCTTACAGATGAGCTCCCCAACCCTTTGGAGAAGCATCTGTTGTGAGAGTTGCTTGGGTAGCGGTTGCTGAAAAGGGGAACCCAGCAAAAGGTTTTGAGAGGACTTCCACCACTGGAGAGACCAAAATAGACGACTGGAGTTTGCTATTTTGTCTGACAGGCAACCTGATGCCTGAGTCAATTGGGTGGACAAAGTCCATTGAGCTGCCCTCATGTGAAGGCGAGCATATGGAACCACATGCACGGTGGATGCCATGTGGCCTAATAGTTGTAACATCTTTCGAGCAGTTAATTGGGACTTTAACTGAATCTGGGAGGCTAACTGCACCAGACGTAGGCAACGAGCCTGAGGAAGATAGGCCCTTGCAGTTGTGGTATCCAACAAGGCCCCTATGAACTCCAGAGATTGAGTAGGGGTGAGATTGGATTTTGGGATGTTTATTACTATTCCCAAATACTGAAGGATACGCATTGTGCAGGTTAGACAAGTCTGGGCCTCTGACTGGGATGAGGCTCGAATGAGCCAGTCGTCCAGATATGGGAATACGAATATTCCTAGAGTGCAGAGAAATGCAGCTACTCCTGTCATGCATTTCGTGAACACCCTTGGTGCAGAGGCCAGACCGAAAGGAAGCACCCTGTATTGGTAGTGCTTTCCTTGAAGGAGGAACCGAAGGAACCTTCTGTGTGTTGGATGGATGAGGACATGGGTGTACGCATCCTTGATATCTACAGAACAAAGCCAATCCTGACTCTGAAGGTATGGAAGCAGAGCCCCTAGAGAAATCATTTTGAATTTCTCCTTGAAAAGAAACTTGTTCAATTCTCTGAGATCTAATATGGGTCTGTAGCCCTCTGTTTTCTTTGGGATAAGAAAATAAGGGGAGTAGAACCCTGAGCCCTGTTGAAGAAGAGGTACTTCTTCTATTGCCCCTTGGGCAAAAGGGTAGCAATCTCCTGACCTAGAAGGTTGAGGAGAGATGTTGGAGAATTGAACTGTTTCATCATGGTGTGAGGAGGAAGGTTTAAGAAGTGAAGCTTGTACCCTTCCTTTATGATGGAAAGGACCAATTGCTCTGCTGTGATTTGCTCCCATCTGGGAGCAAAGTAAGTCAACCTTCCTGGAATGGTGAGGGGCTCTGGGTTTCCCAGAGCTAGAAAGGCTAAGTTCTCTAGTTGCAAGTCAAAGGCCCTGAGGAGGTTGAGGCTGCTGGGTTGTGTTAGGCCTGGCAGCCTTTGACTTGGCCGGTTTAGGTGGTTGCTGACGCTTTGCAGCAAAACGACCTGCAGAAGATGTCTGCCCATGAGCAGGATAATATCTTCCCTTTTTAGAAAAAGATGTCTTTTTGAACAATCTTTTCTTAACAGGGGCAGAGGTAGACTTTGAAAGTCGATCCAAAGCAGAGTTCTCAGCATCCATCTGAGTGGCCTTTGCTTGCCAATCCCTGCCAAACAGGTTTTCACCTGTACAAGGAAGGTTTCCCAACTCATCTTGGACCCAGAGTTCCAAATCAGAGGCTTGCAACCAAGCAATTCTGCGTGCACCTATGGCAATAACCGTGGCTCTGCTTACACACTCAAGAGTCAAAGGCTGCACGGTTGGAGAATTTGGAAACATCTTGGGCATGTATGTTTATTTATTTATTTATTTACATTCTCTTATATACCGCGCTATTCTGCATCAGTGCGGTTTACATTGAACAAACAAATTACATTGAACAGGGCATTATAACTTGGAGATAACTATTTTACAGGGAACCTGGGCTATGGAGGGTTAAGTGGCTTGCCCAAGGCCACAAGGAGCACCTATGGGACTAGAAACCCCAGTCCTTCCGGCCCAAGGTTGCTGTCCTCTAGTGGGATTTGAACCCCCGACCTTCCGGCCTGAGGTACCTTGCCCCAACCACTAGGCCACTCCTCCACTGTTTGAGCCAAGTGAGAAATTCCTGCCTTTTATCTTCTGAAATAAAAGGAGCTAAAGTCTGCAGATAATCTGTGACTTCTTTTAGAAACATCCCCATATAGAGACTATAGGAGTTGATTCTGGCAGCAAGCATATTGGCCTGGAAAATCCTTCGGCCAAAAGCATCTAGAGTCCTTACAGTCACATCCTGGAGGGTTAGATGAGTGTTGCTTTGCACTCTTTATTTTCTTCATAGCAGACTCAAACACAATAGAGTGGTGAGGAAGCTGAGTCTTATGAAAACCAGGACAGGGTACATGGTACATGGTGTCTAACCTGCGAGAATGAGGAGAGGTGGTGAGAGGAGTCTCCCACATGCCCAACATGAGATCATAGAGAATCTCATGCATAGGTAAGGTAGCTGCTTCCTTAGGAGCTTTAGGATACTGCAAAATATCTAATTGCTTGGCTCTAGGCTCTGACTCAGAGGCCACTGTGATGGAGAGGCCTCTAGCCACTTCCCTAATGAAGTCTTGAAAAGACAAGTCCTCTGGAGGAGACATTCTTCGTTTTGGAGAATCAGACTCCTGAGGAAGAAGCACTGGTGCATCGACAGAAGCCTCCGACTCAGTCTTCGGAGGAATCGAAGTATCACCTGTCTGGATGCTCCTGTAAAGCCCGATATGCGTACCGAGTGGGATCGACATCAGGAGTAAGCGGTACCGGTTCGGTACCGATGGGCATCGTAGGACAGGGTACCGTTGCAGCCGACACCGAAGTCTATGCAATCGGTACCGGCAACGGAGATTGTTGCGGTACCGAAGGCGCCGTAAGCCTGCATGGACAGAATTCTCAGATCCATCGACGCCACCAGAGTCTGGATGTCAGTACCAGTGGAGACCACCGGTACCCCAGAACACGGCAACAGGTGATCGGTCGAGGCTGTGCCATCGATGTCAACCTGTGACCCCATAGATAATTCTTTGGAAGCCGGAACTTCCTGCCGGGGTAATTTTGCCGGAGCGGAATCCTCGAGGGCAAGCCCGGAGGCATCTCGATGCTTGGAGGGAGATTTGCCCTTCAAGGACCGGCTAGATTCATGTTTGGTTACCTGAGATCCATGGGAGGAAGAAGCAGCCCTGGAAGACGTCGATGCCACCGAGGCTGCATCAGAGGAAAACAGGGTCCTGAGCTTGGCTGCTCGGTTCTGCCGACCCCTTTTAGACATCATGGTGCAGGACACAATCCGTGATGGAATGGTCAGGACCCAAACATTTCAGACACCAATCATGGGTGTCGGTGACAGAAATAGTACCGTCACATTTTGTGCACTTTTTGAACCCGGAAGCGGGCTTCTCCATGAGGAGAAAATATCTAGGCCTAAGGCCCAAACTGAAATGCACAGCTGAAAGAATAAAAGGTCTTTTTTTTTTTTTTTGAAAAAAGAAAAGACTGGCGGTACCGGTCTGACATCGAAGGCAGACGCGACACAGAAAAATAAAGAAAAAAAATAAAGAACTTCTTCTACCGTGCCAGGAACACGACCTGCTGGCTCTGTGGAAAAGAAGAACTGGAGAGAGGCGGTTAGGGAAGGCAGCGTGCAGGCACTGTGGGATGCTCCCAAAAGCTTTCTTACTGGACGCTGGGGAGCGTTCCCGCACAGGCTCCGTCGGTACCGACGATACCCATATGTGAAGACTCATTCCTGCTTGTTCCTAGAGATAGAGACATATCCTTTGTTTTATTTTCCATTCCTTTCCTTATGATACCTAGCATTCTATTTCCTCTCTTGACCACCACTGGGCATAGGGTTTAAGCATGTTATCCACAATGGCACCTAAATCTTTTTCTTGGGTGGTGGTTCCTAATGTGGAACCATATTTCCTAGGTGCATAACTTTGCACTTGCTCACATTAAAATGTTATCTGCCAGTTGGATACCCAGTCTTCCAATCTATCAAGATCCTCTTGCAATTTTTCACAATCCTCATGTGTTAACTGAATAATTTTGTCTCATTTGCAAGCTTGATTACCTCACTCGTTCTTCCCATTTCCAGGTCATCTGCAAATGTTAAAAAGCAGAAGAACCGGCACAGATCCCCGAGGTACTCCACTGTTCACCTCTCTCCATTGGGAAAATTGCCCCCTCCCCCCCAACAACAACTAGGTGTCCCAGGCAGACATCCAGGCTGGACTCAGCTCTACTCCCATGAAATTGTTTTTTTGGCCTTGCCAACCCTGTGTTTAAAGGTGGCTGGTAGGCAGATTCTCCTGAAGATTGTAGAAGGCTCCCAGAAGAGAGGAAAGGGGTGGGCGGGGGGTGCAGCAGAGTAGGGAGGGAGGTATTGAGGTTGTGTGAGTCTGCTGAATTCTTCAGGGCCAGCCTGTCCAATAGGCAAACTAGACTGTTGCCTAGAGCATCAGACCCTGGTGGGTGGTATTAAACCCCCCCCCCCCCCCAGTGCAATAGTGGGCATTAAGACATCTGTGTATGTGCAGGCAGTTCCAGCCTGCTGCTCCTGCCTTCCCCTCCAAGCTGCATCTGAGGGGAACTGGAGTAGCAGACCATGAGCAGACATGTGTGTGGGGGGGGGGGGGGGGCCGTTAAGGCCTGCTGCAGTGCTGAAGTGGCAGTTCAGCTACCACAGTTTCAGCACAAGTTGGAAGCAGCAGGGGGGGGGGGGCAGTAGCACAGTGTCTGCTTAAGGTGGCAGAAACCCTCATGCTGCTGTTTCTAAAATACTTCCAATTTTATGGCTGCTCAACAGCTTCTTATAAGAGCATGAAGCTGAACCAGTTTTCCTTCCTCCTATGGCTACTGAAGAGACTAGTCTAGTGGAGCCTCACATCATACTTAAGTGATAATCACCCTCAAGGTGGTTGTTCATGAGCATTTAAATCTCATCTTCTCTCAATTATTCAGATTTTCTTCAGAGTGGAGAAAGCATAGTTACTGACCTGTAACAGTTGTTCTCCAGGGACAGCAGGAATCAGTCCTTACATATGGGTGACAGACTAAGCCCACATGGAGCATTTCCCCAGCTTTCAAAGAAAGCCTTAGGGACATGCTACCACATGTGTGGTCCCCTGCCTGCCCAAGGGTGCCATCTTGCTCAGTCAGATGACATAGCTAGGACCGTGGTAAAAAAAAACAACAAACAAGGTAGGGAGGCAACTCCTAGGGTAGTAGGGAGAGTTTTGAGGACAGATTCCTGCTGTCCCTGAAGAACACTTGTTACAAGTTAGTAACTACACTTTCACCAGGAAAAGGCAAGTCAGTTGTTGACTATAGGACTCCCTAGCTCCAAGCTGTTGAGGACCAAACCACAACAGAACCAACAGCAACCAAGTCTGGTAGCTGTGAGTTGCAGGCGAGTCCCTACAGAGACTCTGCAAGACCCTAGCACCAAGCAACACTATCATTTCAGTAGCCTGAACACAGCAGGGTCGGTAGACAGGAGTTGCCTACACCCTGAGATTATTACAGAATGCGCAGTCCCTTTGGGACTCACGTTACAGGAATTAGTAAGCTTGAAGACCATATGGTGGCCCTGCATATCCATCACTAGCATTGAGCAGGTTGGTCACTGACATGGCATCACCCTCACGCAATGTGCTGTGATCCAGTGTTCAAGGGACAGGCCAGCTCACTCATAGGTGAGGGCAATACAGTCTGCCACCCACAGGGACAGAGTTTGCTTAGTCACAGGGAGCACCACTCTGCTAGGGTCACAAGAGACAAGGAGCTGAGGGGCTTTGCAATGGGCCTGGGTCTGTCTGTAGAAGGACAGGGCCCATTTGCAATCCAGTGTTATGAAGTACTAGTTCCTCCCTGCCAGCATAAGGTGGAAGGACCACCTCTTGGTTGAGGTGAAAAGGAGATACCACCTTCAAGAGGAACTTGGGATATGTGCAGGGCACTACCCTGTTCTTATAGAACCTTATATATGTGGATCCCACACCAGGGCCTGGAGTTTGTCCACTCTGTGAGCAGGCCACCAGCAAGGCCACTTTTCAAGAGAGGTACCACAGATTACCATTTCAGCCCCTAGTCACTTGCTGTTTGGTAAGCTGGGAGAGCACCATGTTGAGGTCCCACTCCACTGCCAGAGAGGGGGCTTGGATAACAGGAGGCCCCAGAGAAATCTGGAGGCCAGGGGCTAGCCTGAGAGGGGTTTCCCCTCGATAGGGTGATGGTGAGCATCTACAATGCTCAAATGCACCCTCATTGGAGTTAGGCTTCAGCCTGGTGTAGGACAAGTGCAGTAGGTAATGGAGCACTACTTGCATCTGGCAGGAAAAGGGATTCTCCCGTCTTTCCACACACCAGACAGAGAACCTTCTCCACTTAAAGGCATAGGCCTGTCTGGTGGAGGGCTTCCGGGAGGCCAGCAGGATCTCGACTTCTTTTGGAAGGCTGAAAAGGGCTAGTACTACCTTTTCGGCAGCCATGCTGATAGCATTAAGGACCCCAGGTTGGGGTGGAGTGAGCTTCCCTCCTGGGAGGGGGAGGTCTGGGGCTTGGCCCAGCAGGACTGGGAGTGCACTGACAGGGAGAGCAGCGGTGGAAACCAGAGCTGTCTCAGCCACCTGAGGGCAATCGGTATGACTAACACCCTCTCGCTTTGGATCTTGAAGAGGGTCCTAATGACCTGGGGAGGGGGGTGGCCAGTGGCATTGCATAGAATAGGTCCTCTGATCATGAGATCAGAAAGGCATCTACTGCCACTCTCTCCAGGTGCGGTTGGTGCAAGCAGAAGCAAGGCAGCTGCATGTTATCCAGAGGAAAATGGATCCATCAAAGGCCTGCCTCAGAGGTGGAAGAGCCTCTTGGCCACCCTGGTGTTCAAGTGCCATGCGTGCAGCCAGAAGGACTCTGCTCAACCTGTCTGCTAGGCAGTTGTCCTAGACCAGGAGGGTAGACTGCAAGAGCAGGCTGTTGCGAGCTGCAAAGGATAGGAAGGCCACTGCCTCCTGGCAGAAGGAGTACGAGCCTGTGCCCCCCTGCTTGTTGCTTATAGAACATGGCGACTTGATTGTCTGTCTGGATCAGCATGAACTGTTGTTACATGCGGTGGCAGAACACATGCAGGGCTAGGAAAATTGCCCTGAGCTCCAGGAGATTGATCTGTGAGTGACTCCTGACACCAGCTGCCCTGTCTGCGGTGGTCCCCACAATGCACACGCCAACCTAAGGAGGCCTTTGATCAGGGTCCTCTGAGGCACAGGTGCCTGGAAGGGCATTCCTGCCTGGAGGTGGCACATGTTTTGCCACCAGTTGAGCATATCTGCCAGCTGTGGGTAACCCCGCTCGTGTCCCATAGCCTGCCTGTGGCTCGAGTCCACTGTAAGCAGAGGCACCACTAGGCTGTCTGCATGGGCAAGCAGGCTGAGGGCATGACGTGGAGTTGAGGCCATGTGGCCCAGCAGGAAGAGGAGACAATGAGCCAGGACTGGCTGGCAGTGTTGTACCTCTCCTGCCAATTGCTTGAGGCCTTCTGCTTTCTTGGGAGGACAGCCTTTACCTGTAATGTGTCCAACCTGGCACCTATGAACTCCAGGCTTTGGGCTGGAGAGAAATGGGATTTTGGGTAGTTGATGACAAATCCCAGGTGCTGCAGAAGGAGGGTTGCACATGCTGCAGCCTGACTGACCTCTGATTAACCAGTTGTCTAGGTAGGGGAAGATGAAATCCCCTTATAGGAGCAGGTAGGTGGCTACCACCATCAAAGCATTTGGTAGAGACCATTGGTAAGGAGGACAGGCCAAAGGGTCTCTACCAAATGCTTGGCAGTGGTAGCCACCTACCTGCTCTTCCCCCTATCACAAACCATAAGTACTGCCTGTGGGAGGGGTGGAGCAGGATGTGTGGCTGTGCTCCTTGGATCTAAAGGATACATACACAATCTCCCTAGTGGAGGTAGGGCAGCAGTGTTCCAAAGGAGAGCATACTAAACTTCTCCCTCACCAGAAACTTGTTTAAGTTTCTCAGGTCTAGTATGGGCCTGAGGCTCCCAGTTCTCTTTAGGGCAAGGAAGTATCTGGAGCAGAGGCTTTTTCCCCATTGTTGTTAGAGCTCCCAGGTCTGTTCAGAGACAGTGCAGTAGAGCCTGTGCCCAAAGAGCAGAAGGCTCTGGTGAAGGAGAGGCTGCACTGGCTCCCCTGGGAAGAACCTGGGTGGTTCCTGCTGTAGGTGGAGGTGGTATTTTATTTATTTAATATTTCTTATATACCACGCTATTTATCATCAGTGCGGTTCACAGTGTAACAATAAAACACATAGGTCAGATGACTGGCCTTCATTTACAGATAACAGGGAGATAAAATGGTGGTAAACAGGGGAACTAATTACAATCATTAGAATACCTGATATGATTTATGTTAGCTTTGTATCCCTTATCACTTGCAATACACACTGCTCTGAGGTGACCTTGGCCCATCTGTGGGCAAAGAGTGCCAAGGTAGCCCCCTGTGGGCTAGTGAAGGTTTCCCAGGGGAGGGGGGAGGCCCTGCCATGCGAGTCAAAAAGCACCCACCTCCCCACCCCCAGGTTGGGTGGGAGATGGGGCCTGGGGCTTCTGAGCCTTTGGTTTCTGAGTTCCATGGCCTCATCTTTTAGGGTGAGAATCCTGTTGGCCTGAGAAGGGTTGGTATTGTTGACTTCTTCCTCAGAACAGGGGTCTTTCCCCCAATGGTTTCTTACAGGGAAAGGATGAGGTCCTTTGAGAGCCTCTGGTGGGTCACACATCAGCCTTGATCTTGGCCGCCTTGTTGGACATAGGTTTGCTGAGCAGGTTCTCTCCAGTGCAGGGGACACTGAGCACTGTCTTGGAGCCATTGCTCGAGGTCCAAAGACTGGGGCCGGGCACAGATGCTGGCCATTGCTACTCAAGCTGCTCACTCAAAGCTGTCCTGGTAACACTTGTACCCGAGGGTGTTGAGGGCTCTAGCATCCCTTCCAGGGGAACAGAAGAGTAGGTCTGGCTCTTAGGTTTCTGCATGGTTGATTAGACAACCATGGAGTTATGTGGGAGCTGGGGTTTTTGGAACCCCAGGCCTTTCTGGACACAGTACATGGCATCAATGTGCCTGTTCACCACTGGCACTGATGCTGACATCTCCCACATTCGGAGCAGTAGCTGCTTAAGGATCAGCTGCACAGACACCATGAGTTTCCTTAGGTGGAGACTCATACTGCAGAATCTCTAGCTCTTGGGTGCATTGATCTTCCTCTGCCTTGGTTTGAACCACAAGGGCTCTGGCAATATCCTTGACAAACTCATTCTCCAGAGGAGAATGGTGCTGGGGCAGAGTGGTCTGAAGGAATATTTCAGTACTGTCTGGTTTCCAGGGATGCCTCGTCAGTCTCCCACTCGGAGATGGGGGATGACCATGAATCAGAGACCCTGCAACCCATTACATAGAGACTAGCACCAGGGAGCCAGCCGCCTCTGGAGGACCTGGGGTCCAAGTCATAGCAACTGGCTGGGGAGTGTCTGATGCCTGAGGAACGGGACCGAGACCTCGACTGGTGCAGAGGGCTTACCCAAGGCTGGTGGTGCTCAAAGCTTGGCTCGACAACTTGGGACTCACCTGCAGTCAAGGGCCCGGTTGTCGGAGCAGATGAACCAGCCATCATTGCCTGCTGTAGGGGCAGGATAGCAGTGATGTTCTGCTCCAGGGCCACTATTCTGGTTTCCAAAGCCAGAAGGCTCTGCAGCTTTCTACGTGGGCACAGAGGATCTCTAGCCTGGTCCTGGCACACTCATGTGTCCTCTGAGGACTACAGTCTCGAGGAACCTCACACAGTCTCTGCCAGCCAAGGAATCCTTTGATGACTTTGGTAGGGTACTTCTTGGAGTTGTCCGAGTCCCTCCAAGTGGTTTTATCAGTTTGCCCCCAGTGGAATCTCAACTGACTGAGGATTTTCTTCTTTCCCTCAGGGTCTGAGGTCTTCTCAGAGGAGTCGTCACCACGGGACTCAGAGGATGCTCAGGCCTCATGGGAAGTGCTGAATTTGAAACTTGGCTCAGGGAGGCCAGTACAGTCAGACTTGGGGAACAGTTTTTCCTGCAACTCTGACCTCTTTTTATTGGTTTTAGACATCATGGCCTGGCACAGGTCCCAAGAGGCGCTGTCCATGGTCTGGTCCCAGGTAACGTAGGCAGCATAGGTGTTGGTAACTGACAGTGACTGCAACGGTCACATTTTTTTAACCCACCGGGAGACATGGTGGGAAGTACCCGGCTGGGGGGGGGCGGCAGGGTTGATGACCCCTGGGCAAAGAAAGCACACCACCTGTTGAGGCAAGTCTTAATCAAAAATGGGAAAAGGAGCCGAGAACAGCATGGGGTTCAGCACCGGCTTGAGGCAGAAAGAGGAACCAGTATGCAAATCAGGAAAAAAACTAAACTTAAGGATATTAACGAGGAGTTTTTTCTGGGGAAAGAGGACAAACATCTGTTGGGCTCTGTGGAAAAAAGGAGACTGAGCAAGATGGCACCCTTGGGCAGGAAGGGGAAATGCTCTGTGCAGGCTCCGTCGGCACCCATGTGTGAGGGCTGACTTCCTGCTTGATCCTGGAGAAAATCTATCCATCATCTGCTAGAAAGCACAGTTACTTACCTGTAACAGGTGATCTCTGGGAACAGCAGGAATGTCTTCACATATGGGTACGTCGGTACCAATGGAGCCTGCACGGGAACGCTCCCCAGCGTCCAATCAGAAAGCTTTTGGGAGCATCCCTCAGCGCTGCCTTCCCAACTGTCTCTCCTCAGTTGAGATTTAAGCTGAGACAAAGAGAGAGAAATAGGAAAGGATAGAGAGATACAACTCCTAGGGGAGGTGGGTGGGTTGTGAAGACTTATTCCTGCTGTTCCCAGAGATCACCTGTTACAGGTAAGTAACTCTGCTATCTCCATGAACAAGCAGGAATGAGTCTTCACATATGGGGACTCCCAAGCTAAGATGCCTGGAGCCCTAGCATGTTGGTGATTGAAACATGCTACACCTCATATGCCCAGGCATCCCGAGGATGGAGGGTAGGAGTTGAAGAAGAGAGGAGCTGTAGGAGACAGCTGACCTAAGATAGGACTACAGACAAGGAGTTCTTGTATATATGATAAGCATCATGAAATATATTGAAATGAACAATCACAATATGGACCTCACCTACTGGATTGCAGGAAGTAGAGAGGCTGATAGAATCTACTGGAGATCCAGTAGAGGAATCTTCAAGGTGACCTCACTGACAGGTGACCCCAGGATTCAACTGGGGAAGTACAAAAACGGTAGGTCTTTAGTAGAAAGCTTTATGGAAAAAGCTGAAAACTCTTTTGGCTACAGAGTTAATTATAGTTAGGAGCAAAAGAGGAAGACTGACCGATATGGACAAAACTGGCTTAGTCCTTGACGGAAGAAGGGGTATGGAGAAAACCCCATAATCCCAAGGAAGGACAGATGTCTGAGGAGTTGGAAACCTCAGATCTCCCATGTCTCTCCTAACTGACGAGAGGTAGGAAGATAAAGGAATAGGGAGCTTCAGGGATACCTGAACCTAAGGTTATGGTAAGAGTTGTCAGTACCACAGCAGTGGTTGTGTGCATAATAGCCGAAACATACTGTGAAATAGTATGAACATGTGAAAGCCCACTGTCTGGAACAGATAGGAAGAAAAAAACACCTTTATGAGCACAGACAGTTAGAGAGATAAGTATGTGAATACATATCAACCTAAAGGAAGTATCTCAACAGATATAGATATGTTTATGGCGAGATCCAGGGGGCATAGCATATGCACAAATGGCTGACAGACATATGTCTATATGCTTTCTTTAGATACATATATGAAAATATATAGGTCTAAAGATAAATGTCTGCAATTAAGCAGAAAGATATGTCTACAGGAATTTTCACATGGGAGATGTGAAGAGGAATGATTCATCTCATAACAAGAAGGTGGAACCTACTTGAGAAGATATAGAGAATCTATTCCCTCTGGTTAAGATGGAGTAGAAATGCTATCCAGTAAAATAACCAGGATGGTTGGCGAGAAAACAGAGGATAATATTAGTCTGTAAACAGCAAGTCCTGAGTCCGGTAGAACTCTAACATGGTGAAGGGACAGAATACGCATAGGAAGAGACACCAGGTAGACCCACTTGAGAGAAAAGGGGTGGGGTATCATGCGTTATTTAGTTAAATATGTGCTGTCCATGAAGGATTAGGATACCATGAGGACAAGCTGCAAGGAAAAAGAGCATATTTCCTGTAGGAATTTGGTAACTCTTTAGACTGTCACGTAGGAAAGGCTTATGTCCTTTATTAAAAGGAAATAGAAGGGTGTAAAGAACCTTCACAGTCATGGGAGGTGACTGAGGAAGCCTTTTTCAACCATATAGGATAGTCATTAGGGAAAAAACCCTCATGCTCTCTAGCAAGGGCCCATAGTGGAAAGCTTCTCTGTAGGATTGCAGAGAGCATTATGCAGGAGAGTTGGGAAATAAAACTGGCTGTTGGAGACAACCAGCTGCCCTCTCAACTATACTGCCAACTCCAAGGATTTGGAGATGGCAGAAAAGAAGTTATAAGGATTATCCAAGATAGATGAGCACTATCTTGGAAGCACTACTAAGGTTAGACAAAAAGTAGTGGAAGACAAGACAGGAACTTATAGAAAAGTACCAGTAGTCCAATCACTGAAGCTCCTGCATGGGCAGCTGCTGAATGGTACAGCAGAGAGATCTTTCTGTTTTTAACAGAGAGAACAGACAGAACAAGAGGAGAATATCCTGTCCCTGTGACGAGCTGCCCAGATGAGAAAAAGGGGGTTTACTCAAGAGAAAAAAACACAACTCTACACTGGAATGGAAAGGTAGACTGGAAAGGCTAAGAATGGTACCATACCAATAGAAGGCTCTCTTACAGGGGAACCCTGGAAAAGAAGGTAAAGAAAAAATAGGAGCTGAGGGGAGACTTGCCATATGGTAAGTCTGTAGAAGGAAAAATTCATGGTGGTACAGAAAAACTATCATGAGATAGTTGGCAAACCTCTCTTCATTGTAGGAAGAGGAGGAAAACCCTGTGACCCCTAGACATGAATATCCTGACAGCTCAGCATACCTAAGAGCAAGTGGATGTCCTGGAAACAGGAATCCAAGTGTAGAGGTTTAAATGAAAAAACAGTGAAAAAACTTCTAATGAGAAGAAGTGAACTGTAGGTTATAACATATTAATTGGAACCCTATTGAGGGTTAATTTTCCTGGCTTGAGTTTGGATTCTTCAGACCAGGGTGAGGTTTCCCTTGTTTGGGAACATCGGCATGATGGGCAGGAGAAGAATAAAACCACCTTATTTTAGGAAAAGGAGGTTTGGTAGGGCATTTCTTACCTGCTGGGGAAGGAGAAGGTTTAGGATGGCCCTCAGAAACAGGGAAGTCAGTGGAGCAATGAGCAACCTGACGTAAAGACTCCTTATTGAAGAGATTTTCTCCAGTACAAGGAGTATTACCCAGTCTTTGTTGTGCCCATCTGCTCAAGTCTGAAGCTTGGAGCCAGGCTCTACGTCGTGCTCCTATGGCTATAGCAGAGGTTCTGCTGACAGACTCAAAGGAGTCTAGGGAAGCACGAGAAAGAAACCTAGAGATATTCTGGCTATGACTAAGAAGCAAGGAATAGTCTGCAGCCTTGGGCTCTGAAAGAAAAGGAGTCAAAAAGAGATAATTTCTCTGTGACCTCCTGAAGGGATAGACTCATAAAAAATATGAGAGAATCCTTGTTGCCAGCATAGATGTTTGGAAGGTTTGACGTCCAAAGGCATCCAGTGTTCTAGATGCACGACCTGGCGGGAAAGAAGAATGCTTCTTCTTGCTTTTTACCTTCATTGCTGATTCCACTACAATGGAATGATGGGGAAGTTGAGTCTTTTGAAACCTGGAGAGGGGGCACCTGATACAGAAGAGCAGTTGCTGTAGAAGGTGAGGAAGCCCTTAAAGGTGTTTCCCATATTTTCAGAAGAAGATCCTGTAAAAAATGATGTAAAGGAAGCATTATATTTTCCTTTTTCCCAGAAGAGCCTTGTGTAGGATCATAGCCAGGGATAGGAATAGCCAGGAATGTTGCCATGTCAAGGAGAAATTTCTGAAAAGAAGGATCTCCAATGGGAACAATCCCTGGACAGGCTAAACTCGAAGAACTAGCCTGGGCACCGGAGGATGTACTTGTCCGGTGCAAAACAGGATCTCTAACGGATGGATACTGGGACTAGCGGTTATGACCTGAGACAGTCAGTACTGTATCGTCCATGCTAGGTATCGACTCCAAACTAGGTATAGAAAGGAGCGATCCTGGTGGAAAAAACATGGATGGAGCTGGTCCCGATGTTACTGCAGATACCAGCATCGACACCGATACCGGTAGCTGAACCGGAATCGAAGGCGATACCAACATCGAAACAGTCAAAGCTGCTCAAACGGTACCGAGGTAACTCGAAAGTATCGGTGATTATCCTCGGTACCGCGCATCCAGAATCGGTGAGTGTCGGTTCCGAGACGCGTCAGTACCCAGTCTTCCAGACTAGATATCGATTCTAGACTCGGCATCGAAGGAAGCAAATCTATTGATGCATGTCTAGAGGGTACTGACGTCAGTGGTCATATCGGCGGAGCTGCCGATACTGGAAAGTCAATCTGGGACGTATCGATCGGTCCCGAAGGTACCGAGTATGCCAGATGACGATCCCTGGTGAGGAGTGGATCGCTCAACACCAGTGCCGATGCCAGGGTATCGGTACCGCTCGAAGCAGATGCCACCACCGAGCATGGCTCAGGTATGTTCTGTGAGGGGTGAGCCCCAGGAACAACCTGAAACCCCTGAGAGGCTTTGGAGACCGAAGACTCCCGCCGGGGTTTTAAAGCCAATGAGGTCTTGAGGGCAAGGCTGGAGCCGTCATTATGCTGGGCATGAGACCTACCACCCAAGGATTGGCTAGTCTTAACAGACTGTTTGTGGGTTACCTGATCCTGTAGAGAAGAAATGGTCGGTGCCCTTACACTGGAAGGGAAAACTGTATCGAGGGAAACTCGAAATGGAGAATCTCTTCTCATAAAATTGTAGCCTGATGGCTCTGGAGGAAAGGGGTCAGGACCCAAACAGGTTAGACACCAGTTATTGGAGTCTAAAAAGAAAACTGTATTTCCACAGTTAAGGTACTTCTTAGGAGAAGAAGGCTCCATAATGGAGAGGCCTTACAAGCCCAAAAATTCAAGACAGAAACTGAGGGAAAAAACCTCCGAGTTTTAGGAAAAAGAAAAGAAAAAACCACCGGCGGTACCGGTGGAGTCGGGGGAACAGCCGCGACCACAAGAAAACAAAAAGCAAAAGATTTAAAGAAAAAATTTTCTGCGGTGACAGGAAGATGTCCTGCCGGCTCCACGGAAAAACAAAAACAGGAGAGACAGTTGGAAAGGTGGGAAAGCAGCACGCAGGCGCTGAGGGATGCTCCCAAAAGCTTTCTGATTGGACGCTGGGGAGTGTTCCCGCGCAGGCTCCGTCGGTACCGACGTACCATATGTGAAGACTCATTCCTGCTTGTTCCTGGAGATTAAGTCTTCACATATGGGTATCGTAGGTACCGACGGAGCCTGCGCGGGAATGCTCCCCAGCGTCCAAAAGGAAAGCTTTTGGGAGCATCCCACAGTGCCTGCGTGCTGCCTTCCCGCATTTCCTAACCGCCTCTCTCCAGTTCGAGTTTTAAAGCTGAGACAAAGAGAGAATGAGGAAAGGAAAGAAAGATAGACATACAACTCCTAGGGGAGGTGGGTGGGTTGTGAAGACTTATTCCTGCTGTTCCCAGAGATCACCTATTACAGGTAAGTAACTGTGCTATCACCAGGAACAAGCAGCAATGAGTCTTCACATATGGGGACTCCCCAACTAGAGATGCCTGGGAGATCACCCAGGTTGTGAGTCCTTGGGAAGGGCTCTACCTCCACCCATGAATCTCAGGCATCCAGGCAGGGATGGAGGGTAGGAGTTGGTTAGGTATGGAACAGGTGTTTGAGAACAGCCTGACCAAACAAGGCATCCCGGCGGGAGTCCTTGTCCAAGCAGTAATGGGCTGTGAAGGTATGAACCGAGGCCCAGGTGGCCGCTCGACAGATCTGGTCGATGGACACAGAATTTAGATGAGCCATAGAGGCTGCCATGGCCCTCACATTGTGAGCTGTGACATGGCCCTCTAGAGAAAGGTTCTTACTCTGGTAGGCGAAAGAAATACACTGAGCAATCCAATTGGACAGTTTTCTTAGAGACTGGAAGTCCTAAATGAGAGGGATCAAAAGCAACAAAGAGTTGAGAGGACTTTCTATGTTGCTGTGTCCTTTGCAAGTAAAAAGCAAGAGCTCTTTTACAATCCAGGGTATGAAGATTCCTCTCTGCACTTGAAGCATGAGGTCCTGGAAAAAAAGACAGGTAAATAAACCTCCTGGTTCAAATGAAAAGGTGAGACCACTTTAGGCATAAAGTGTGGATTAGTCCTGAGGTCTACCTTGTCATGATGGAACCTTGTATAAGGAGGATTAGTCACCAAGGCTTGCAGCTCACTGATGCAGCGAGCTGAAGTGACTGCAATGAGAAAAAACACATTCCAGGAAAGAAATTAAGGAGGTAGTGGCTAAGGGTTCAAAAGGTGGCTGCATAAGCTGGCCAAGAACCAGATTCAAGTCCCATGCCACTGGAGGTGGTCTGAAGGGATGTTTAGTCAAAAGAAGGCCTCTCATGAATCTTGCTATAAGAGGATGAGAGGAAATAGGCTGTCCATTGAGAGGTTTAAGGGATGCTGCAATAGCACTCAAATGGACTCTTACTGAATTTGTTTTAAGGCCTGCATGGGATAAATGCAGCAAATACTCTAGTAAAGAATTCAGAGGTATTGCAAGAGGGTTAAGACCCTTCTCTGCACACCAAATGGTAAACCTTTTCCATTTAAAAGCATAGGAACGTCTAGTGCAGGGGTCTCAAACTCAAATTGCTTTGAGGGCCGAATGAGGACTTGTAAAGTAACCCGGGGGCCGCATAAGACACGGGGCCTCATTTGCATAAATATTTGCATAATGTTGCATAATGAGTGCATGGATAAAGAAAGACTAGAAAATTTCTATATTACTATAATCCAGTGCCAACCGCCAGGCACATTAGGAACTACTACTAACACTGCCCATTTGGAACCCATAGCAAACCCCCCGTATCATAACAGCACTACCAGGACTCACAAAGCACCAGACCCTACCTATCAAAAGGCAACACTGCAAATATTAAATCAATACATTTCAGAGAACAATACATGACCTACTGGGAAAAGAGAACAAGTAGCAATGTCAAATAGGAATTACACAGAATACCTCAGCACTGTAGAAATAAAACTATAAATTAATTTCTTGTACTAAAGCACAGACATTAATGATGCACATTTCCCAGAGCTGACATATTCCAGTTAATAAATTCAAAATACAGAGATATTTTTCTACCTTTTGTGCATTTTTTTTCAGTTGCAATTGCTCCAGCCACTTCTGGTTTCTTCGTGTCTTCTGCTATCTCCATCGTCTGCTGTCCATTTGTCCTTTCTTCTCTCTTCTAGTTTTTTTCCATTCTCTCTCTCTCTACATCTGCTTTAACATACTAATCTTTCTCCTTTTGCTCTTTCCTCATTCCTATTTCATCCACTCAAATTTTACCCCTCCATCCTCAATCCCCACTTACTCTCCCAATACCTGGCCAATTGTAGATTTGTCTTCTCTGCCAGACAAAATATTTTTCCCCTCTCCATTTCACTTTCCCAGCTCCATCCCATTCTAATCCTCCCCCAACATCAGCTCCCTTCTAGTTCCAGCCCCACCCAGCATCTGCTCCTTTCTAGTCCCTGCATCAGTCCATTTCCAGTCCTATCCTAGCCTCACCATCAGCCCATTTCCAATCCTAGCCCCCCATCAGCCCATTTCCAATCCTAGCTCCCTCCCCTCACAGCCCATTTCCATTCCAAGCCCCCCTCCCCATCAGCCATTTGCAGTTCAAGCCCCCCTTCCACTCAGCCCATTTCCAATCCTAGCAACCCCCCAGCCCATTACCTGTCCTAGACCCCCCCAGCCCATTACCAGTCCTAGACCCCCCATAGCCCATTACCAGTCCTAACCTCCCCATAGCGCACTTCCAGTCTTACCCCCCCATCACCCCATTTTCAGTCTTACCTCCCCTCATAGGCCATTACCAGTCCTAACCCCCCAATCAGCCCACCTCCAGTCCTAACCCCCCTCTGCCCATTTCCCGTCCTAGCCCCCACCATAGCCCATTACCAGTCCTAACCCCCCCCTGCCGATAGCCCACTTCCAGTCCTAACCCCCATCTGCCCATTTCCAGTCATAGCCCCCACCATAGCCCATTACCATTAATAACCCCAACCCAGCCAATAGCCCACTTCCAGTCATAACCCCCATATGCCCATTTACAGTCCTAGCCCCCACCATAGCCCATTACCAGTCATAACCCCCCCCTGCCAATTGGCCACTTCCTGTCCTAACCCCCATCACCCCATTTTCAGTACTACCCCCCCCAGCCCACATCAAGTCCTGCTCCCCCCCTACATCAAGTCCTGCTCCCCCCTACATCAAGTCCTGCTCCCCCCCAACAAGTCCTGCTCCCCCCCACATCAAGTCCTGCTCCCCCCCACATCAAGTCCTGCTCCCCCCCCAGCCACACATCAAGTCCTGCTCCCTCCCCCCCCCTGGGAAAATTAAACTTTAAAAAAAACCCGGCTTCTGCTGCTGCTGCCGCCGCTGCCGTGGCCGGCAATAGCAGCAATATCGCAAGTCCCGCGGGCTCCCCCCCACCCGGCAGATCCCTTCCTGCTTGCCTGCCAGTTCTCCGCTTCGGCTTTCAGAGCCGCGAAGGGAGAGCTTCTCCCTCGTGACTCTGTTAAGCCCGCTGGGGCAGATGGGAAATTTCCCATCTGCCCCGGCGAGCTTAACAGAGTCGCGAGGGAGAAGTTCTCCCTTCGCGGCTCTGAAAGCCGAAGCGGAGAACTGGCAGCATTGGCAGGCAAGCAGGAAGGGATCTGCCGGGTGGGGGGGAGCCCGCGGGACTTGCGATATTGCTGCTATTGCCGGCCACGGCAGCGGCGGCAGCAGCAGCCGGTTTTTTTTTTCCCCCCCCAATGCTTCGCGGGCCGCACAAGGGTCTCTCGCGCATGCGGCCCGCGGGCCGCGTGTTTGAGACCCCTGGTCTAGTGGAAGGCTGTCTGGAAGCATGAAGGATATCCTTCACTTGCTGAGAAAGATGCAAATCTTGAAGGTCTAGGCCTTCAGCAACCAGGCTCTGAGGTGAAGAGACTGGGGATTTGGGTGCCACAACGTTCCCACCTCCTGGGACAGGAGGTCTGGAGCAGATCCCAAGTCCAGAGAGGGAGCTTGGGAGAGATGCAGAAGTAGAGGGTACCACACTTGGCGTGGTCAATGTGGTGCTATGATGATCATAGACCCCTTGTCTCTCTGAAGTTTGAAGAGTGTCTTGGGAATTAGGGGAATGGGTGGAAAGGCATAGAGGAAGTCTTGCCCCCAATGAAGGAGGAAGGCATCCCTGGCCTGAACTCCGACACGGAATCCTGGAACAGAACTGGGGAAGTTTGGCATTCCACGGACTTGCAAAGAGGTCTATGTCCGGGGTTCCCCAAATTCGGAAGATCCTGGCTATCTGGTCCCCATGGAGGGACCATTCGTGTGGAAGCAGAACTCGACTGAGTGTCTGCCCAAGAGTTTTGAACCCCTGGAATATACACTGCCATGAGATGAATTTGATGCTCTCTGGCGAAGGCCCACAATCTCAGAGCTTCGTTGCAAAGTGACAGAGCCAGTCCCGCCCTGCTTGTTCACGTAGAGAGTAGTTACTCACCTGTAACAGGTGTTCTCCAGGAGCAGCAGGAATCAGTCCTCACTTATGGGTGACATCGGTGCCAACTGAGCCCTCGCGGAGCAATTTTCCCCAGCTTTCGAAGAAAGCCTTTGGGAATTGCAGCGCGCATGCGCGGTCCCCTTCCCGCCCAAGGGTGCCATCTTGCTCAGTCTGATGACATAGCGAAGAGACAGCAAAAAGTTAGCAAAAACATAAGAATGACTGCAACTCCACAGGGAGGAGGGAGGATAGTGAGGACTGATTCCTGCTGCTCCTGGAGAACACCTGTTACAGGTGAGTAACTACTCTTTCTCCAGGACCAAGCAGGAAGTCAGTCCTCACTTATGGGACTCCCAAGCTCAAGGCTACCGGAGACCTCAAGTCGAAAAACGAGCTACCACTAGCTCAACAATACAGAAGGAAGGAATCTTCTCTGAATACGAATCCAGCCGGTAGCCCAACACTCGGACCGGAGGGTAGGAGTTGCCTAAACCGCAAAGAGATTGTGGAGGACTGCCTGTCCGAAAGCACTGTCCCTGCGGGACTCCCTCTCCAGGCAGTAATGAGCCGCGAAAGTCTTGCTGGAAGACCAAGTAGCGGCCCGGCAGATGTCTGCCAATGGAACAGAGCGGAGATGAGCCACTGACGCAGCCTTCGCCCTAACACGGTGGGCCGTGACCCGACTCTCTAAGGAGAGGCCGGCTGCCCCATAAGTCCAGGCGATACAGTCAGCTACCCAGATGGACAAAGTACGCTTAGAGACCGGGAACCCTAATCGATTGGGGTCAAAAGAAACGAAAAGCTGGACAGCCTTTCTATGGTCTCGCGTACGGTCAAGGTAGAAGGATAAGGCCCTTTTACAGTCCAGGGTATGCAGGACAGTTTCAGCTCGGCTGGTATGCGGCCTGGGAAAGAAGGTCGGAAGAACCACCTCCTAATTGATATGAAAAGGAGAAATCACCTTTGGAAGGAACTTAGGGTGCGTCCTTAAGACTACCCTATTCTTGTAGAATCTAGTGTAGGGGGGGCTCAGACACTAGGGCCTGTAGTTCACTAACACGCCTAGCGGAGGTAAGTGCTACCAAGAAGAGAGTTTTCCAAGAAAGGAAACGAAGAGGGCAGGTAGCCATGGGCTCAGAAGGCGGGCAGGTAAGCCTTTGCAAGACCACATTGAGATCCCAGTCAGGGGCTGGAGGGCGTAAAGGAGGCTTAAGCAGAAGGCGGCCTCTGAGGAAACGCGCCACCAAGGGGTGCGAGGAAAGAGGCTGGCCCTCCACCGGTGAATGATGTGCAGAGAGAGCACTGAGGTGGACTCTGACAGAGTTGGATTTGAGGCCTAGATCGGAAAAAGGTGAAGCAAGTATTACAGCACCACTGATACTAAGCAGGAGAAGGGGTCCTCAGAATGGTGAGAACACCAGATAGAGAAGCGACGCCATTTTAGGGCGTAAGATTTCCGTGTGGAAGGTCGCCGAGATGCTAGGACGACAGCTTCCACCTCCGGAGGTAGCAGGAGCAGAGCTAGGACTACCCTCTCAGCAGCCAGGCCATCAGTTGAAGGGCGTGGAGGTTGGGGTGCAGGAGAGTCCCCTGATCCTGAGTCAGGAGATCGGGCTGAAACCCCAGAGGAAGAGGGGTGTCCACCGCCAGCTGCAGGAGTAACGGGAACCAGGGTTGCCTCTGTCACCTGGGCACTACCAGAATCACTGAGGCCCTGTCCTGGACTACTTTGAATAGCGTCCGGGACACAAGTGGTGTGGGAGGAAAGGCATACAGCAGGCCCGTGGACCACGAGATGAGGAAAGCATCCGGGGCTACTCTTAGAGGATGTGGGTGCCAGGAGCAGAACCTGGGAAGTTGCCGGTTCAGAGGGCTGGCAAAGAGGTCCATGGTGGGGAGGCCCCACCGGCGGAAGATCTGCTGAACCACCATTGGGTTTAACCTCCATTCGTGCGGCTGCAGAATCCGGCTCAGTTTGTCGGCCAGGCGATTGTCCTGTCCGGGCAAGTAAACAGCTTTGAGGAAGATGTTGTCGACTGCCCAAGAGCACAGCTTCCGGGCCTCCCGGCACAGAGGGAGGGAGCCCGTGCCGCCCTGTTTGTTCACGTAGAACATGGCCACCTGATTGTCCATCTGGACTAGTACAGATTGACGAGACGTGAGGTGGGAGAAGGTCCGCAGAGCTAGGCGGATCGCTCGGAGCTCCAGAAAGTTGATCTGCTGAGCAGCCTCCCAAGGGGTCCAGAGACCCTGAGTACGGGACCCCTGACAATGCGCTCCCCAGCCCAGGAGAGAAGCATCTGTCGTCAGCACCTGGGAAGGTGGAGGAGATTGGAAAGCTACGCCGAGAACCAGATTGGGCAGGTGAAGCCACCATTGCAGAGAGGAGACCAGGCGGTCGGAGATCTTTATGGAGTCCGTCAGGCTCCCTGTGGCTTGGTGCCATTGAGTGCGAAGGCTCCACTGAGCAGGCCTCATATGTAGACGGGCGTTCGGAGTGACATGGACCCTGGAGGCCATATGACCGAGCAGCTGCAGGAATCGTTTGGCGGATACTGGTGACGTGCTGCGGAACTGGTCGGCCAGAGCTATGAGCCGGTTGGCCCGCTCCAGAGGCAAGAAGGCACGAGCCTGCAGAGTGTCCAACCGTGCCCCTATGAATTCAAGATTTTGAGAGTGGAGCAAAGTGGACTTTGCGAAGTTTATGACGAAGCCCAAGTGCTGAAGCAGCGCCACTGTGCGTTGAGTGGCTTGAGAGGCTTCCACGGAAGAGTGTGCTCTGATGAGCCAGTCGTCCAGGTAGGGGAAGACAAAAAGGCCTTGGAGCCTCAGGAAGGCCGCTACCACTGCTAGGCATTTCCTGAACACCCGGGGAGCGGAGGAAAGGCCAAAGGGCAGTACTCTGTACTGATAATGATTCCCCGCCACCATAAATCGCAGATACTGTCGATGGTCCGGGTGAATAAGGATGTGAGTATAAGCATCCTTTAGATCCAAGGAGCATAGCCAATCTCCCTGCTGGAGGTAAGGCAGCAGGATTCCAAGGGTAAGCATTTTGAACTTCTCTCTGCAGGAACTTGTTGAGGTTGCGTAAGTCCAGGATGGGTCTGAGACCTCCTGTTCTTTTCGGTACCAGGAAGTACCGTGAATAAAACCCCTGACCCCTCAGGTGGTGGGGCACTGGTTCCACCGCCCGTTCCTGAAGGAGACTTTCCAACTCCTGAAGGAGTAAATCCCTGTGCAGAGGGGTTCTTGTACCTGGTGAAAGTGCAGAAGGTAGCCCTGTTGAACTACCTGAAACACCCAGGCATCGGACGTTATGGCTGACCACCTGTGGGCAAAGTGGGTCAGTCGGCCTCCCGTGCTTAGAGAAGCCAGCGGAGGGGGAGAGGCTATGCTGATGGTGTCAAAAACACCCACCCTGCGAAGTAGGCTTGGGGGCTTTCTGCCTACGGGACCCATTACCCTGCCCCTTAGCCTGCTGGCCCTGATGAGGGGCTGCTGAGGTCTGATATTGAGGATGGTGTTGCTTATAGGCAGGCACCTTCCTCGGGTAAAAAGGCTTTTTTCCCCCGAGGCCTTCCTCTTCTGTGAAGGGGCAGAAGTCTTTCTGGACAGGCGAGTCCTGGTTAGAGTCTCGGACTCGAGCTCCGCAGCCTTTTCAGCCATGGGCTTGCCGAAGAGGTTATCACCTCTGCAGTGGACATCGACTAGCTTGTCCTGCACCCACGGCTCGAGGTCGGAGGACTGAAGCCACGCCTGACGGCGAGCACCGATGCTGGCTCCGGCCACTCGGGCCGATGCCTCAAAGGCATCATAGGCTGCTCGAGAAATAAACTTCGAGCACTCCCGAATACCCGTGGACAAGGCCTGGAACCTCTGCAAGGGTTCCTCGGAGAGACCCACGGAGAACCCGGCAATTTCTTTCGCCAGGTCTCTGAGATACATGCCCATGTATAGCTGGTACGTCTGGACTCGACATGCAAGCATAGAACCCTGGAAGCACTTTCTACCGAGGGCATCCAGGTTCCGGGCCTCCTTACCCGGAGGCACCGAGGAGTGCATCTTTTGGCTCTTGAGCCGATGCATGGCTGACTCCACTACCATGGAATGGTGCGGTAGCTGTGCCTTTTGGAACCCGGGGCTCTTGCGGACTCGGTACATGGAATCGACCCGTTTGCTCAATACCGGCGTCGAAGAGAAGAGAAGCCTTTCCAGCATCAGGGGAACCGGTACGGTAAAGGCCTCCTTCGGGGGAGAATCATACTGGAGGGCCTCGAGCTCTTCGGCTCGAGGCTCCTCCTCCGGATCCACGGGGAAGGCCAAAGCCTTGGCCATATCCCTCACGAAGTCGGAGAACCGGGTATCCTCCGGAGGGGATCGCCTCCGCGGCTCGGACTCAGGCGAGTCGGAGGGGACACACCGAGTCTGAAACGAACTGGGTGACTCATCCTCCTCCATGTCCCAGCCGGACTCCTCTGTGGAGGAATCGAGCGGCTCCCGGCGGGCGGATGTCGAGGACCTCTGCCCCGACGCCGAAGCTGGCATCGACGACCTCGGCCTCGAACAGGAGGCGGAGGGAGACCGCGGCCGAGGATCGACTCGAGCTCGGATGGACTCTAGGATCGGCTCGGCCTCCGGGGTCGACTTGGACGTCGAGGTCCCGGTGGTCGGGGCAGATGCGCGGGCGAGGCCAGCCATCAATGCCTGCTGCTGGTCCATGAAGGCAGCTATACTGCTCTCCAAGGCCGTCAATCTGAGCCCAAACTCAGATGACCCAGCAGCCTCCGACTCGGGCCTCGACGGCGTCAGGCCCGACATTGGATCCCTCGGAGGCGAGTCCACGAGGACTACAGTACTCATGTGTTCAGGAGACTCCACTTCGAGGCGAGGATGCTTGGAAGGCCTCTCCGCCTCCGAGGACCCGGGGCGGCCGACGGGGCTATGCGACCCGGCCCTCGAAGGACCAGGAGCATCCACAGACGCCGCCCTCGCGGGTTTCTTCTTCCGACGGTGTTCCCAGCCGGGGGACCCCTGCTCGGAGGAACTCCGATGACGCTTCGGACCAGAGTCACGCGAAGTCGAAGCCTCTGAGGAGGTCCGGGCCCGACCGGACGCGGAGTCAGAAAAAAGTCGTTCCTTCTGAGACTGCCGGCTCCTCAAGGCCTTCGAGGACATTTGGTTGCAGGGGCCGCAAATCGAGTCATGATTGGGCCCGAGGCAACGGAGGCAGCAGTCGTGTGTGTCTGTAAGAGACATGAGTCTGGTACAGCGATAACACTTTTTAAACCCGCTGGCAGCCATGGGGGGAAAAAGGGCCCCCGCGAGGTCAAAAGACCGTGCTGCCAAGGAAAAAGAAAAAAAGTGGCGGGAATGCCAGCCACGAAGGACAAAAACTGAAAAAAATAGAACGGACTCGATAATGAGTTATCGAGGCCGGGCAGGAATGGAACCGGCTTCAAACTGAAGAAAAAAATAAAACAAAAAAATCAACTTTTTCAGCGGCGATCACAAACTATGTCTATAGGGCTCCGCGGAAAAAAGACTGAGCAAGATGGCACCCTTGGGCGGGAAGGGGACCGCACATGCGCGCTGCAATTCCCAAAGGCTTTCTTCGAAAGCTGGGGAAAATTGCTCCGCGAGGGATCCGTCGGCGCCGATGTCACCCATAAGTGAGGACTGACTTCCTGCTTGGTCCTGGAGAAAACATGGCTACTTGGTTGTCCGTGTGGATGAGGACTGTCTTGTAGCTGAGCAGGATGTGGAAGACTCAGAGCTAGAAAAATTGCTCTGAGCTCTAAGAGGTTGATATGTAGAGATGTCTCTTCTAGGGACCAGATGCCTTGAGTGGAGAGATCTTGAAGATGATCTCCCCAACCTCTTGGAGAGGCATCTGTTGTAAGGGTTGCTTGGGGTAACACCTGTTGAAAGGGGGACCCCAGCAACAGATTTTGAGTGGACTTCCACCAGTGGAGGGAGCAAAAGAGGCGACTGGAGGTTGCTATTTTGTCTGACAGGCAACCTGATGCCTGGGTCCATTGGGTGGACAGAGTCCACTGAGCTGCCCTCATGTGAAGGCGAGCGTAAGGAACCACATGCACAGTGGATGCCATGTGGCCTAACAGTTGTAACATCTCTCGAGCAGTTAAATGGGATTTTAATTGAATTTGTGAGGCTAACTGCACCAAGCGTAGGCAACAGGCCGGGGGAAGATAGGCCCTTGCAGTTGTGGTATCCAGCAAGGCCCCTATAAACTCTAGAGGCTGAGTAGGGGTGAGATGGGATTTTGGAAAGTTTATTACAAGTTTCAGATACTGAAGGATACGACTTGTGCAGGTTAGAGAAGTCTGGGCCTCTGACTGGGATGGAGCTCGGATGAGCCTGTCATCCAGATATGGGAATACGAATATCCCTAGAGTGCGTAGAAATGCAGCTACTACTGCCATGCATTTTGTGAACACCCTTGGTGCAAAGGCCAGACCGAAAGGAAGCACTCTGTATTGATAGTGCTTCCCTTGATAAAGGAACCGAAGGAACGTTCTGTGTGTTGGATGGATGAGGACATGGGTGTACGCATCCTTGAGGTCTAGAGAGCAAAGCCAATCCTGACTCTGAAGGTATGGAAGGAGAGTACCGAGAGAAATCTTGAATTTCTTCTTGCATAGAAACTTGTTCAATTCTCTGAGATCTAATATGGGTCTGCAGCCCTCTGTTTTCTTTGGGATAAGAAAGTAGGGGGAGTAGAACCCTGAACCCTGTTGAAGAAGGGGTACTTCTTCTATTGCCCCTTGGGCAAGAAGGGTAGTAATCTCCTGACCCAGAAGGTTGAGGAGAGATGTCTGAGAATTGAACTGTCTCACCATGGTGTGAGGAGGAAGGTGTAAGAAATGAAGCTTGTACCCCTCCCTTATGATGGAGAGGGTCCATTGCTCTGCTGTGATTTGTTCCCATCTGGGAGCAAAGTAAGCCAACCTTCCTGGAATGGTGAGAGGCTCTGGATGTTCTAGAGCCAGAAAGGCTAAGCTCTCTAGTTTTAAGTCAAAGGCCCTGAGGAGGCTGAGGCTGTTGGGCCGTAGCAGTCCTAGGCTTGGCCTGTTTCGGTTGTTGCTGTCTCTTTGTAGCAAAACGACCTGCAGTAGATGACTGCTGACCGTAAGCAGAATAATATTTTCCTTTTTTGGGAAAAAAATCTTTTTGAACAACCCTTTCTTAAAAGGAGCAGAAGTAGACTTTGAAAGTCTATCTAAAGCAGAATTTTCAGCATCCATTTGGGTGGCCTTTGCTTGCCAATCTTTGCCAAAAAAGGTTTTCACCTGTACAAGGAAGGTTTCCTAGTCCATCTTGAACCCAAGGTTCCAAATCAGAAGCTTGTAACCAAGCAACTCTGCGTGCACCTATGGCAATAGCCGAGGCTCTGCTGGCACCTTCAAAAGAGTCAAAGGCTGCACGGTTGGAAAACTTGGAAATATCCTGGGCATGTTTGAGCCAGGTGAGGAACTCTTCCCTTTTATCTTCTGAAATAAAAGGAGATAAAGTTTGCAGGTGATCTGTAACTTTTTAGAAACATCCCCATATAGAGACTATAGGAGTTGATTCTGGCAATAAGCATACTGGCCTGGAAAATTCTCCTGCCAAAGGCATCTAAGGTTCTGCATTCTCTTCCTGGAAGAGCAGAAGAGTGCCTTTTTGTACTCTCTCTTCTTCATAGCAGACTCCACCACAATGGAGTGGTGCGGAAGCTGAGTCTTATGGAAGCCAGGACAAGGAGGAACACGATACATGGTGTCCAACCTGTGAGAATGAGGGGAAGTGGTGAGAGGAGTCTCCCATATGCCCAACATGTGATCATAAAGAATCTCATGTATTGGTAAAGTGGCTGCCTCTTTAGGAGCCTTAGGATATTGTAAAATATCTAATATTTTGGCTCTAGGCTCTGTCTCAGGGGCCACTGAGATGGAAAGGCCCCTGGCCACTTCCCTAATGACGTCTTGAAAAGACAAGTCTTCTGGAGGAGACATTCTCCTTTTTGGAGAAGAGGGCTCCTGAGGATGAATCACCAATGCTTCGACAGAGACCTCTGATTCATCAGAGTCTTCAGAGGAATCGAAGTATCACCTGTCTGGATGCTCCTGCAGAGCCCGATACGCGTACCGGGTGGTATCGACATCGGGAGTGATCAGTACCGGTTCGGTACCGATGGGCATCACAGAACAGTGTACCACTGCAGTCGACCCCGAAGCAGATGTCGATGCAATCGGTACCGGCACCGGAACCGATGTCGGTACCGGCAACGGAGTTTGTTGCGGTACCGAAGGCGTCGCAGCTTGTATGAATGCCGTGATGGCATGCTGCATGGTCAGGATATTCTGATCCATTGACGCAACCAATGTCTGGATGTCGGTACCAGTGGGAACCACCGGTACCCCAGAACATGGCAACAGGTGATCGGTCGAGGCCGAGCCATCGATGTCAACCTGTGACCCCATAGATAAAGCTTTGGAAGCCGGAGCCTCCCGCCGGGGTAATTTTGCCGGTGCAGATTCCTCAAGGGCAAGCCCGGAGGCATCTCGATACTTAGAGGGAGATCTACCCTTCGAGGTTGGTTACCTGAGATCCATGTGAGGAAGAAGCAGCCCTGGAAGACGTTGATGCAACCAAAGCTGCATCCGAGGGAAACAGGGTACTGAGCTTGGCTGCTCGATTCTGTAGACCTCTTTTAGACATCATAGAGCAGGACTCACAATTTGCAATAGAGTGATCAGGACCTAAACATTTTAGACACCATTCATGGGTGTCAGTACTGGCTCTGCGGAAAAGAAGAACTGGAGAGAGGCGGTTAGGAAAGGCGGGAAGGCAGCGCGCAGGCACTGTGGGATGCTCCCAAAAGCTTTCCTTTTGGACGCTGGGAAGCGTTCCCGCGCAGGCTCTGTCGGTACCGACGATACCCATATGTGAAGACTCATTCCTGCTTGTTCCTGGAGATATAAAGAAATACTGATGAGACCTTGGGTGGCTGAGCCTGATAGAGGCATGGGAAGGATGTCATTGAAACCTGGGCTTTTCATTGGTTCTTTGTTGCCACCAATCTGCTGGTAGCAGAACACAATCCACTTGTCTGGACTGGTCTAGTAGGATATGGAACTGCTATTAGATAACTTACATGTTATAAATACTAACAAAAGGCTATTTTTCTACCTCCGACAAGAGAATGAGGCGGAAGTAGAAGATAGCAACTACCCTATATAGGGGCTGCTCTAGTCACGCCTGTCCCCTCCCTGACCCAAATCAGAGGAGAGGGGCAGATTAGGGAGCAAAGTGACTGCTCTTTACTATGTCTGCACCAGGCTCACATCCTCCTTTTTTCCACCTGACAATACTTGAGAGGCTGGGGAAAGATGTAGATGGTTTATCCCTCTGGGGAAGTACCCAGGGAACAACCCTCATGAACCCATGCTTTATTATTCCCCTACCTGTCATAACCAGTGTGCCTTGGGAATGGCGTTGGTTAAGAAACACTGCCTTAGAAAAAACATTTGCAAGACATGCTTTCATGCAAAGATTAGGAAACAGACAAGAAATTAAATTGAAAATGCCCACTTAGTGACAAAAAGGACACATTTCCCTTGCCCAAATCAAACTGCTTGCAGATACAATTGCAACTCCACACACTTATCACTCCTTTCCTCTTCCTGCTGTTCATTCATTTGTTTTGAATTATATAAGCACTTCTTCAAAGCATGAATGAACACTGCAGCCTCATTCACCAACAGGAGCTCATTCATTGGCCACCAGAAACTTCCATGCATTGCAAAATTACTCATCATCGCTCCGCTATGTCAGCTGAAGAAATTTAAAAAAAATTCTAAACCATCTCAAATAAAAGCTTGCTTTATAAAGTCCCCAAACAACTGGGGATTTGAAGGAAGATAATAGCTGCCAACTTCTCGTTTCCCTTTACATATGCAGGCTGTAGATCTGAAACATGCTAAACATTATCTCAGACCATAGCCAATGATTGCGCCACTTGTCCACAGCGTTCAAGGAATTCTCACATCATGTGCAGATTGCTCAACTATCAAGCTGCAGTGGCCAGGAAGGTCTGCTCAATTAAATGAATTGCATACTTAACATAGCAGGTCAGGTAATATATAAAGAAGATGAGAAAGCTGGTATCTTTGCATCCAATACACTTCAGAAGTTCTGTGAAATTAAGAGTGTTTAAAAAATTTTTTTTTAATCTTAAAAAAAAAAAAAATACATACAATCTCACATGACTTAACTAGGTACAGCTGCCATGTACAGTACTATTGGGCATGAGCATGGTTATAAAATATTAATCTTGTGCCACTTTTTTTTTTATAAAACTTACTATGGATAAGATTTTTATATTAATTTTTTATTAAGAGGCCAGCCAATATGTGCAGTGCAAATCCAAAATCATGACCATTTCTAAACCACTGTGGTAGCTGAATTAAAAGGAAAAACCACACAAAATGCATTTAAGTGCATAGAGTGCTTTTCCCTATTCCACTTAAACCATCACAACAAAAAAACCCACAAAAAAATTGCTTTTGGCAATTTTCATTACATGCACATCTGAAGTAGGACTTCTAGCATAACAGGTGGCATTTAAGCACTAAGAAACCAAAATCACTAAAATCTTTGACCACAAATAAAAGCATGGCATTAGAGTCAGCATACCAGATGAGACACAGAACTGTTAAGCAGCAGCTTTGAGCAGGGAGCTCTAACAGAAGCCCATTTTGCTCTTTGCCATAAGTGTGCTATGCACTATTCTGGATAAAATATATAGTTAAAAAAAAACAAAAAAACCCCAAACAAATTAGACGTGCACAAATATAGTTCTCTATTCGTTTTCACACCCACACATTACAACCCTTGTGCAATTACCATGTTAATATTGGTCCTATTTTAAAGGGACATGTAGATCATTCAAACCCAGCCACAGTGCACTTGAATACCGATTGTTATGGCTTTCCTCCCCCTAAGTTTAGAGAAGAAAAAACGTTTTACATGCAAACACACAAAATAGTCACTACTTAAAAAACAAACAAAAAAAACCTTGCTATTAAAAGCAAATGTGTCTTAAAACACAAGTTCCAAACCAACCAACCTTAAGTACCATTGATTCTCTAATTTGGAATGAACAAAAAAATTCAAGTCTAAAAGGAAAGTTAAAATCTTAGCTTAAAACAAAAACATCAACAAAAGTGCCTCTAGTGAACTCACATACAAACGCAAAAGGCAGAAGTACTGAACAAAATCAAAGATAAAAACCCTACCATTATAGCCAATTGAAAAGCTCACACCTTTCTGCATTCTACAAGAGATTTCAGAATTCGCTGAGCTACTGCATCTTTTGCTCTCTCATGTTGCTCTGGGAAACCCTGTCTATCTGCTTTAATCCATATGTAGCCACTATAGGAAACAGGGTGCCCTGGGATTACTACTTGATACCAGAAACGCAGCCAGCCATTGGTGCTCAGTGCCACAATATTTGTCAAGAACACAGGATTTCCCAGGTGCAATCTTTGGCAGAAAACATTCAGTATTTCCACAGCGTTCAACAAGGGCTTCAACGGCTGTGGATTTTCACCGTTACGAGGTTGTTGGCTAGGGGAAGGAAGAACATTCTTGGAAGATTTGTGATGGTCTTGTGCGGCTGTAGCTTTTGTCAGTTTCTGCTTCATATCTGGTTTCAGCCAGTCTACAGTAACTTGCTGTCCACAGAAATGCAAAATATCTGTTCAGAAAACAATTACACATTAAAAAAACAGCAGCATTACTTACATATATTTATTTAGACAGTTTTTGTATACCACCTTATCCTTCAATCAAAGCAGTCACAACACAATTGGGGAATACATTTAACACATGGGGATATGAGACACATACACTAATACTTACAGGGAACATGGGCAATGGAGGGTTAAGTGGCTTGCCCAAGACCACAAGGAGCATCTGTGGGACTAGAAACCACAGTCCTTCCGGCCCAAAGTTGCTGTCCTCTAGTGGGATTTGAACCCCCGACCTTCCGGCCTATATAGCAGAGATTGTAGTTAATCACCTGTTACAGGTGAGCAACTACACTTTCTCCAGGAAAAAGCAGGAAGTCAGTCCTCACATATGGTACTCCCTAGCTAAAGGCTACTAAAAAAACCTGTTAAATGCTCACGGGTGACCAGAAAAAAAAGCATAGTTACTCACCTGTAACAGGTGTTTCCAGGGACAGCAGTAATCAATCCTCACTTATGGGTGACGTCAGCACTGACTGAGTCCGTGCAGAGCAATTCCCCAGCTTTCAAAGAAAGCCTTTGGGATTGCTGCCACACACGTGTAGTCCTCTTCCCACCCAAAAGGTGCCATCTTGCTCAGTCAGGTCCCATAGCTAGAGCCCTACTCAGCAGATGGCAAGGGGAAGAAAAAAACAAAAATGGCAACTCTTAAGGGGAGGTGGGAGGGTAGTGAGGATTGATTTCTGCTGTCCTTGGAGAACACCTGTTACAGGTGAGTAACTATGCTTTCTCCAGGAACAAGCAGGAAGTTAGTCCTCACTTATGGGACACCCCAGCTACAGGCTACCAAAACCTGCAAGCCAAAAATGCCTCCGCAAGGCCATGAGCAGAAGCAGATTACTGAAAGAAGCCCGAGTCCTTGGGCCCAGCTCTCAGTAGCCGCAGAAGGGTCGGAGGGCAGGAGTTGCTTATACCCCAAACAGATTACAGAGTACAGCCTGGCTGAAGGTGCTGTCTCAGGACTCCCTCTCCAGGCAGTATGTGAAGCAAACATATTCGCTGAAGACCAGGTCACAGCCCAGCAAATGTTTGTCAGAGGCACTGAGTGCACAGTGACTCAGCAATCCAGCAGGGCCCCCAGCCTTTGCCTGAGCAAAGGTGATGCAGTCCGCCACCCAGACAGAGATGGTGCACGTGAGCCCCAGGCAATTAGGATCATAGGCAGTGAAGAGCCGGTTGGACCTGCAATGACCCTGGGTGCGCTACAGGTAGACGACGAGAGCCCTCTTGCAGTCGAGCATATGAAGGACTGCCGATGCCAGGTCAGTGTGGGTTCTCGGGATGAAAGTCTGTAGGACGATCTCTTGGTTGAGATGGAAATCCAAGACAACTTTAGTTAGGAACTTGGGGTGAGTTTGAAGGACCGCTGTTCCCATAGAAACTTGTGTAGGGAGCCGCAGCCATGAGGGCTTGCAGCTCATTGACCCGCCAGGCCAAGGTGAGCGCCACCAGGAAGACTACTTTCCAGGAAAGATGCTGAAGCGAGTACATCACCATCGGCTTGAAGGGTGACTGCGTCAGCTGCATGAGCATGATGTGGATGAGGGGCTTGGAAAGTAAGAGGTCCTGCATGAAGCGGGAGACCAGAGGCTAGCCCAAGAGGGGTTTACCCTCAATGGGAAAGTGATTGGCCAAGATGGTGCTTGGGTGAACTCTGACCGAACTAGATTTCAGTCCCACCTGCGAGAGGTGGAGGAGGTACTAGAGAACCCACTGGGTAGAGCAGGAGAATAGGTCGAGCTGGAGCTCTGAGTAAGGTTGCCAACTTTTTCACCGAGAAAAACCCGACACCTGTGGCTCGCCATGCTCCACCCATTCTCTGCCCCTAGTCCCACCCCTGCCCCAGCCCCCAGCCCCACCCACAAAAATTACCAAGGATACGTGTAGGCTAACTTCCTTGGTCAGATAATTAAACTGGGAACCCCAAAATCCAAAACATGAAATGTACAACACTGGAGAAATAAAACTATAAAGTAATTTCCTTTTGCACTAAACAAAAACGCAAAGATATTAGCAATACACACTTCCCAGACCAGACATATTCCAGCTAATAAATTCAAAATAAAAAGTATTTTTCTACCTTCTGTTTGGGCATTTTATTTTTCAGTTGCAATTGCTCCAGTCACTTTCTTCTGGTTTCTTCGTGTCTTCTGCGAGCTATCCATTTGTCCTTTCTTCTCTTTTAGATGTTTTCCATTCTCTCTCTATTTCTGCTTTAACATACTGATTGTTTCCCTTTTGCTCTTTCCCCCAATTCTTTCCTTATTCCTTTATCATCCATTTAAATTTCACCCTTCCATTCTCAAGCCCCTCTTACTCTCCCAATACCCAGCCCATCACAGACTTTTCTTCCACACAAAATATTTTTTCCCCCTCTCCATTCTCATTCCCCATCCATTCTAGTCTTCCCCCAAAATCAGTTCCCTTATAGTTCTAGACCCACCCAGCATCCACTCCCCCTTCTAGTCCCATTCTCCCATGCCCCACATCAGCCCATTTCCAGTCCTATTCCAGCTCTTCATCAGCCCATTTCCAGTCCTAGGGCCCCCCCCCACCATCACAGCCCATTTCCAGTCCTAGGGCCCCCCCACCATCACATCCCATTTCCAGTCCTCATTTGCAGTTCTAGCCCCCCTAATCACAGCCCATTTCCAGTCCAAGTTCCCCTTCCCTCCACCATAGCCCATTTCCAGTCCAAGTCCCCCCCCCCCATAGCCCTTTTCCGGTCCAGGTCCCCCTCCCCATCACAACCCATTTCCAAACCATGTCCCCCCCCCATAGCCCTTTTCTTTCCAGTCCAAGTCGCCCCCCATAGCCCTTTTACAGTCCAGGTCCCCCCCCCATCCCATACCATTTCTTTCCAGTCCAAGTCCCCCCCCCCCCATAGCCCTTTTCCGGTCCAGGACCCCTCCCCATCACAACCCATTTCCAAACCATCCCCCCCCCATAGCCCTTTTCCGGTCCAGGTCCTCCCCCCCCCCCTTAGCCCTTTTCCGGTTCAGGTCCCCCCCCCCCCATCACAGCCCATTTGTAGTCCTTGCCCCCCCCATCACAGCCCATGCAGTCCTTGCGCCCCCCCCGACCAGCACCACCGCTGTCTGAGGGGCTTTAGAGGGAGCAGGGGAAGCCCGCGCGAGGCCCCAGCTCCCTCTGTACAACCGCCAGCGTGAAGAGCCTTTTCCTTCATGCTGGCGGTTGTTTCTGTGAACCCGCCAATGCTGGGAAAGGTTAAAGGGTATTGCCTTTAACCTTTCCCAGAAATCGCGGCTTTACAGAAACAGCCGCCAGCATGAAGGAAAAGGCTCTTCACGCTGGCGGTTGTACAGAGGGAGCTGCGGGCTTCCCCGGCTCCCTCTAAAGCCCTCCGGTGTGTGGGCCGGCCCTGGGTAGTAATTTTTTGGACTTTGGGTGGGAAGAAAAGCCGGCTTTTTGCTCTGGCGGCTCCCGATCTTGCTGACAGAGCAAAAAACTGGCTTTTCAAGGGCCGGTTTTACATCTGCGCCGGCAGCCAGCCTGGCCATAGAAAAACCGGCCAGGCCGGCTGAAAACCAGCCAGTTGGCAACCCTAGCTCTGAGCACCAGACCGGGAAGCGCTGCCACTTCAGGGCGTAAGCCCATCTAGTCGAGTCCTTCCTCTACGCCAGGAGGACCTCCTTGATCTCCTCTGGGAGGTGCAGTGAGGCTAGACACACCCATTCAGCCGCCAGGCTGTCAGGGATAGCGAGACCAGGTTTGGGTGGAGCACCCGTCCCTCCTCCTATGTTAGCCCTGGTTCCCCACTTCTGCTCCGGCTCTCGTCAGAACCTCCAGTCCCCCTGCTGTCAAGGCCATGAAGGAGCCATGAGGATCATAGAGGCTTGGTCCAGCTGAATCTTGGAGGGCCCTTGCAATGAGAGGAGTGGAAGGGAAAGCATAAAGAAGCCCGGAGGGTCCAGTCCAGGAGGAACGCGTCCGGGGCTACTGGGGTGAGGTATCGGCCCGCAGAAGTGGAGAAGCTGTGTGTTCACCGGGCTGGTGAACAGGTCCAAGGACGGAGTCCTCCAGCAGTAGAACAGGTGGAAAACCACCTCTGGACTCAGGTGTCACTTGTGTGGGCGAAGAAGCCTGCCGAGTCTGTCCACAAGGACATTGTCCTGACCTGGGAGGTAGACTGCTCTCGGGGTCATGCGCCAGCATACAGCAAAGGAGCAGAGGACTGCCTACCAACAGTGGAGGGGGGAGCCTGTACCCACCTCCTTGTTTATGTAGATCATGACCTTGTTGTCGATCTGCATGAGCAAAGAATTACTAGGGCCAGCCAGGCTGCTCAAAGCTCTGGCAGGTTGATCTGCTGCTGAGATTCCTTGGGTGAACATCACCCCCACGTATGGAGGTTGCTGCAGTGGGCTCCCCAGCCCAGCAGTGAGGCATCCGTCGTCAAGATGAGCCTGTGTTGTTGAGTCTGGAAGGGCAGGCCGTGAATAAGGCTTTGGGGGTTCAGCCACCAATCTAGGGAACTGGAGAGGCTGCAGGAGACCGACACGGGATCCCAGAGGTGGCCTAAAGCTTGGGTGCATTGCACACTGAGGCACCATTGGGGACATGGACGGTTGAGGCCATGTGCCCTGGAAGATGCAACATGGCCTGCGCTATGGACCTCAGCAGCAAGAGCACGGAGTCGCTCTGCGCTCATTCAAGGGAGGAAGGCAGTTGCCAGTCCCGTGTTGAGAAGAGTGCCGATGAACTCCAGGGTCTGCACCGGTTCGAGGTGGGACTTGGAGTAGTTGATCAGGAAACAGAGCACTCAAGGAGGACTGTGTAAGATGTCAAGAGGCAAGCATCCTCTGCCGATGTGCCTGTGACGAGCCAGTCGTCCAGATAAGGATAGACTGATGTAGCTGGAGGTGGGCTACAGCCGCTAACAAGCATTTTGTGAAGACACGCAGGGCAGACTTGAGCCTGAATGGCAGCACTCTGTATTGGAAGTGCTCCTCTTGCACCCTGAAGCGCAGGTACTTCCTGTGCTTGGGGTGGACCAGAATGTGGCCGTAAGTGTCTGAGATCCAAGGAGCATAGCCAATTGCCCTGCTGAATGAAGGGCAGCAGGACGCCAAGCAATAGCATCCTGAACTTCTCCCGCACCAGAAATTTGTTCAGATTCCTGAGATAGAGGATGGGGTGCAGGCCTCCCCATCCTCTTCAGAATGAGGAAGTACCAGGAGTAGAATCCTCAACTTCTGAGGTGCGGTGGAACTCTCGACCACCTGTTGACTGAGGCGGCTGATCAGCTCTTGCTGCAAGCAAGCCTGGTCCGAGGGAAGCAGAGTAGGCTCTGCTGGGGAGAAGGGAGTCTGTCCAGATGAAGATAAACTGTCCTGGATTACCTGAAGGACCCAGGTGTCCGATGTAATGGCCGCCCATTCGGGGGCAAAAGGGGACAGATGCCTCCCAGCAGCACTTCCGCCTGTGGGAGGACAAGGGGTTATGCAGTTGGCGTCAAAACCATGGGGCTGGCTGGGGTGGTGTCAGTGGTTGAGCTCTGGGCCCCTTTGGTTTCCAGTGACCCTGAGCTCCTACTCTGCCCTGGCTGCTGGGCGTCAGCACTGGGGCAGACAGATAGGGTGGGTATCCCCGGTAAGGGAGCCCCTTCCTCTGGAAGAAAAGGTTTCTTGCTGTGTTTCTTCTGTGGAAGAGAAAAGGTTTTACAAGAGAGACTGGTGCAGGTCACGAACTCAGTCTCTATCTCAGCTGCCTTGTCCTCTATGGGCTTGCCGAACAATTGTTTGCCGAGGCAATTGACGCCAGGCCCTGACGCCGGCCACTGCCATGCAGGTGGAAGACTCGAACCCGTCATATGTGGCATGGGAAAGGTATTTCGAGCAGTCTGCGACATATCTCAGAAGAGTCTGAAATCTGAGGTGCTTGCCTCTGAGCCCTGCGGAGAAGCTGCCAAGCTCTTTAGCAAGGTTGTGAAGGAACATCCCCATATACAGTTGATAAAACTGGATGTGGCACGCCAACATGGATCCCTGGTAAGCCTTGCGCCCGAGGGTGTCGAGGACACAGGATTCCCTACTAGGCAGGACCGACGAGTGCAACTTCAGGCTTTTCTACTTCCTCACTGTGGATTCAACTACTATGGAGGTATGGGGAAGCTGAGTCTTCTGGACCTCCAGGCCACACTGGATCCCGTACATGGCATCGAGTCTTTTACTGACAATAGGGACTGAGGCGGGTACCTCCCACTTGCAGAGGAGCAGCCAGGTCAGGATGGATGGTACTGGGACTGAGACTCTTTAGGGGGGAGACTCGTATTGCAAAAAGTCGAATTCCTCTGCCCTTCCTCGATCTGCGTGGGCAAATTTGAGGCTCGAACCATATCCTGCACAAATACAAAGGAGGAGGTGTCTTTGGGGGGCAACCACTTTTTGTGAGGCAGGAGGGGACGGGTCAGAAGGAAGGTTCCTCTAGGTGTGGATTTCAGGGGAGGTGTCCCCATCTGATTCCCAGTCTGAGAGGTCCGAGTAGAACTGAGTTGGGCTGAGGCCTGCTTGGAGCCAGAGGCACCGACTCTGGAAGACCTTGCCCCTGAGGAACAGGATGGTGAGTGAGACCGGTGCAGAGGATCCTCATGAGGCCTGTGGCTCTCAGGTTTCCAAGGCAGTTTTTGGGACCCTGTCGAGGGACCCTCAGTCTCAAGGCGCAAGCCAGCTGTGCTGGGTAAAAGCACCAGCTGGGCAGCTAGGAAGGCAGAAACGCTGTGCTCCAGTGCCAGCATACAGGACTCCCACTCAGGAATGGGTCCTTGCACCATCGACACAGGGGTTACTGGGTCTGGTGTGAAGGAGAGGGGAGCCCTTGCTGGGTTGACCCTCAGGAGACTGGGTGCCATTGCCAGAGGCCTCCGTATCTGTATGAAGTACCTTTCGAGGCTGCTCCTTGTCAGACTCTCGGGAATGCAGAGGAGGGCTGAGGGAACGAGCGTGAGACCACTCATGCTTGTCTGGAGCCCCCAACAGCGACTTCTAGGTAGTCTTGCCATTCCACCTCAGGCAAATCCTGATTGGAGTGATGTGTGGGGCATGGAGTCACTGCAGGGGACTCTGCAAGTGGTGGATCGGTGGGGTGAGGCGCTCCCGGGGACCCCAGGACTGCCTTATGGAAAATGTCAGACTTCTGCTTAGTAATACCTCAAATTTAAATAAAAGACTTCAGCAAATCTAAACACATTGCAAACATTTTAAATATAGCCAGTGAGTGAGAGCCTCAGAATAAACTCACTGATAAAACCAAATCAGGAGTTATAATAACATCAACGGTTCTCACTCGCTATACACCCTCATCCAGATTCACGATATTATATATCCTACACAATTATCCATTAAATACACAGTATACCATCACGGCTCTAAACTTTTAAGATATCACCAAATTCACAAATCGTGAGTCAAGATGAAATTGAGTGCCCCCGACGCCTTTTCAAGACATCTTATGTTAGCGTTTCGCTACAGCTGTTTCAAGGGGATCCAACTCTAAAAAATAAAATAATAGCTTAATACAATGCCGCAACCTATGAAAACTCCTTATATACACTGCAACAAGATCCTAAACGCTTACCAAAAATCGCTTCATATACCAGCCAGATGTCTCAAGACTGTTCACCGCCTCTCAGAGCTAGGCTTCAAAACCACCATTCACCTTCATGCATCAACGCTGGTCTCAGGACAGCGTATACTTCCGGACTTCTGCTTAGAACTTAGCAAGGCCTTAGCGGAGATTTTCTTACAAAGGGAGCAGAGCTCTGGGTTGTGGTCAGCCCCCAGACACTGTAGACAGCAGTTGTGGGTGTATGTGAGTGACATTCTTGGAGCATCTGTCACATTTTTTTGAAGCTGGTGGCCATGTGGGCAACACACACCCCTGCGAGGACAAAGACCCTCGAGGCCAGCGGTTGGAAAAAGGGTGCAAAAAGGCCCGAAGGGGGCAGGGGGGGGGGGAAAAAAAATCACTAAAGGAGAGAAAAAGGAATCCCCCGGCCCATAGCCAGAGCAGGGGCGATGGGGAGGACAGGAGAGGACTGGTGCTACTGGAAAAAGCCAAAGGGCAGGAAAAGAAAAACCACCACTTTCCAAGGGATGAGGACATGCATCCAAAGGATTCTGCAGAAAGAGGGAGACCAATCAAGATGGAACCTTGGGGTGGGAAGAGAACCACACATGTGTGGCAGCAATCCCAAAGGCTTTCTTTGAAAGCTGGGGAATTGCTCCACGTGGACTCCATCAGTGCTGACATCACCCATAAGTAAGGGCTGACTTCCTGATTGTTCCTGGAGAAAAGGGAGGAACAGAGCAGCAGCAGCAATGAATTGAGAAACAGACTCCCAAGTGGTCCAGGTGCCCAGCGAAGAGCCAATGCTCTGGTAGCCTGAACACAAAGGCCAGAGGGCATGAATTGCCTATACCCCAAATAAATAACAGTACTATCTGGCAGAAGGTGCTGTCCCGACGGGATTCTCCAGGCAGTGGTGAGCTGTGAAAGTGTGGTCTGAGGACCAGGTGGCAGCCTGGCAGATTTTTGGCAAGGAAATAGAGTGCAACCTTGCTACAGAGGCTGCCATGACCCAGAGGTTTTGTGCCGTGACACCATGTGCCAGCAAGAGACCAGCCTGCTCATATGAGGTGGTGATGCAGTCAGCAGCCCAGTTGGACAGGATCCACTTAGAGACTGCAGCTCCCAACAGACTCAGGTCATAGGAAACAGAGCTGAGAAGTTTGTCAGTGCTCCTGGGTGCACCTGAGAAAAGGCAAGCGCCTGTTTACAGTCCAGCGTGTGGAGAACTGCCTCTGCCCTGCTGGCATGAGGCCACAGGATTAAGGTGGTGAGTACTACCTGCTGGTTGAGGTGGAATGGAGATACCACCTTGGGTAAAAAAAGTTGGGTGTGTGTGGAGCACAACCCTGTTCTTGTAGAACCTGGTGTATGGTGGTTTTGCCACCAACACCTGAAGCTCACTGACCCTGCAGGCAGAGGTAGATGCCATGAGGAACATCTTCCAGGGAAGATACTTTAGGTGGCAGGAACAGAGACTCAAAAGGGTGGCATAGTGAGCTTGGAGAGCATGATGTTAAGGTTCTATTCTGCTGCCAGCAGGTGGGCAGCTTCAAAAGGAGGCGGCCCCTCAGGAAGCGAGACATGAGGGGTTGAGCAGAGAGGAGCTTGCTCTCAATGAGATGGTGGTCCTCTGTGAGAGCACCAAGGTGCACTCTTATGGAGTCAGATTTTAGCCAAGCCTGGGACAGGTGAAGTTGGCAGAGCAGAAAGGGTTGACCTGACACTCCACACACCACCTCTGCCACTTGAAGGTGTATGCCTGACAGGTGGAGGTTTTGCAGGAAGCAAGGAGGACCTCCTCCACTTTGATCAAAAGGGGCCAGGGCTACCCTTTCAGCCGCCAGATGTGAGTGTCATGGATCCCAGGTTGGGATGCAGGAGAGCGTGCCCCCTCCTGCATCAGTAGGCCTGGATTGCACCCCAAGGGAACCCAGGGGGGGTGGTGATGTGGCCAGGCAGAGGAGCAGGGGAAACCACAGCTGTGTGGCCCATCTTGGGGCCACCAGGATCATTATGGTCCCGTCGCACTGGACCTTGAACAGGGTCGTGATGATCAGTGGTGTGGGCAAGAAGGTGTAAAGGAGGCCCTCCATCCAAGAGATCAGAAATACATCTGCCGTCACCAGAAGCAGCCAATCAAAACTATAAACCCCAAAATACGGTATTCAATCCACAAATATCTCAACTCAATTAGAATACTGGAAATCCCCTCACAAATTTTTTCTTGTCGGGTATAAACCGCCAGAGGGAGAGAATTGCGCTCCCCCTTCCATGCAGTACATACCCCTTTTATTAATTCATTGATTCAAATCTTTGTTGATGTATCAATTCAACAGTCCAAGTGAAATTAAAACCACACTTAACTGATCAGCTGGCACGGATGTGCACGTTTCAGGGTAAAGAAAATCCCTGCTTCAAGCGTTCCAGACAAATGCAGTGTGTCCCGCTCTTCTATAACTGACAAAAAACGCCAAATTCCAGGCTGATGATATCGGGGATGACCTCTCAAGATAGGCTAACAAGAAGAACCGCCCCCTTGAAAGTGCACCAATCACAAGAGGGGTACCCCACAACTTCACAGGATCCCTCAGTGACGGAGTTGTCAACATAAACGTCCAAAATGTTAAAGTCCCAACCACTCAATTTCACGATCGAGACCCTGAGGAGTAATAGTCCGAAGTGTAAATATCCCGCAGGCTTTCTAGAGGACCAGGTGGTGGAACCCATCCCAGCCCACCTCAGAGGCACAGGGTTCTACTCCTGCTACTTCCTGGTACCAAAAAGGACTGGAGGGTTCCACCCCATCCTCAACGTGCAGGACCTCAGATTCCTGGTGAGGGAAAAGTTCAAAATGCTGTCTTGGAACATTGCTGCCATACCTACAGCAGGAAGACTGGCTGTGCTCCTTGGACAAAGGATGTGTACACACTCACACAGGTAGTACCTACGCTTCATGGTTGGGAGAGATCATCAGTACAGTGCGCTACCCTTTGGCCTGGCCTCTGCCCCAAGGGTATTCAAGTGCCTGGCAGTGGTCACAGCCCACCTCAGGTTCCAGGGTGTATTTGTCTTCCCCTGTCTGGACAACTGGCCCGTAAAGGGCAGCATGGCCATCGATGGCACACACCATCCTCTTGCTGGAGTGCCTTGGCTTTATCATAAACTACCTAAAGTCCCATCTCCAGCCAACCCAGGACCTGGAGTTCATAGAGGCTCGGCTGGACACTATCCAAGCCAGGACATTTCTCTCTTGAGTCAGGCCCCTACACCTCCAAAACACTCGCTGCAACAAGCAGTACAGTTGCTCGACAATGGCCTGCCTCTTGCTCTGCATGCTAGGGTATATGGCATCCATAGTGCATGTCACTCCAGATGCTCACCTGTGGATGCAAACAGCCCAGAGGGCCCTTTCCTCACAGCAGTCCCAGGACATAGGACATTTGCAGGATAGGGTGCTCATCACCAGTTCCCCTGGCTTTCAACTGGTGACAAAACCTCCAGTGTCTGCTGGCCAGGATGCCCCTCACACCCCAAAGAATCCTCACTATGGCTGCCACCAAGCTGGAGTGGGGAGCACATTGCAGTGACCTCTGATTTGCAGGAGAGTGGGGACCAGCTTCCCTGAGTGCAATCTCCTGCAACGCCAGGTTGTAACCTTAGCCTTCCAGCCCTTTCACCACTACCTTCAGCACCAGGCAGTGCTGGTTCAGACAGACGATGGTTCAGGTAGCAATGTTCTACATAAACATGTGGGGTGGGGGGGCGGGCCATGCACTTGTTTGGCTCGGTTCGGCTCTGCTGGGAAGTGGTGAGCCTCTGCTTGTATGCCAGCAGCAACAGGATTCTCCTGTGAGCTGTTTACCCTCCCAGACCAGGGTGACACCCTGGCAGACTGACCCAGCAGAGTCCTCCAGCTGCATGACTGGAGGCTGACCAGCCAGCTATTCCAGCGCTGGGGACTCCTGAGGCTGGACCTCTTTGCCAGTCCAGCCAATACACAACTGCCCTGCTTCTGGTGACTCAACTCAATTAGAATACCAGAAATCACCTCACAATCATAAATTTTTTTCTTGTCGGGTATAAAAGCGCCAGAGGGAGAGAATTGCGCTCCCCCTCCTATGCAGTCCATACCCCTTTTATTAATGTATTTATTAATTCATTGATTCCTGGTCTGCTATGGGTTTGCCAGGAGATTCTCTCCACAGCAAAGGACGTTGAACAGTTTGTCCTGGACCCATTGTTCCAGGTTGGAGGACTGTAGCCAAGCCTGGTACAGGGCACTACTGCCCACCACAGCTACTCTAGCCATTGATTCTAAGCCATCATAGGTCCCTTGAGTTAATAAACTTCAAGCACTCCCTGACTGCTGAGGCCAGGGTCCAAAACCACTGGAGGGGCTCCTCAGACCAGCCGAGAACCTGGCAAATTCCTTTGCCAGGTCTCAAAGGTACATGCCCATTTACAACTGGTAATCCTGGATCAGACTGATAAGCATCAAGCTCTGGAAGCACTTTCTGCCCAGGGGCACTGAGTGTGTTTTCTGGCTCTTAAGCCTCTACCTGTCTGACTCCACCACCATGGAGCGGTGAGGCAATTGGGCTTTTTGGAAGCCAGGGTTACGGCAGATACACGATGCTAGCAGCCTGCTATCTACAGGCATAGATGTGGGTGTCTCCTACATGGAGAAGCAGCTGTTCCAGGATGGCAGGGGAGGGGGGGGGGCAGGCACCATGAGCACCTCTTCGGGGGTTGGGGGCCTTGTACTAGAGGATCTCTAGGTCATCTATGTGAGGGTCCTCCTCCAACTCTGTTGTGAAGGCAAGAGCCTTGGCCATGTCCTCTGGTGGGGACTAGAAACTTGACTTGACTTGAGGGGATGGGTTAGAGGGCACCTCAAGGCAACAGCGGGTATCCGGGGACTCGTTTTCTGTCTCCCAATCCAAATCTGGCTCAGAGGAGGAGTCGGGGCTCCTCTAGGACTCAGGATGCTGGCCCAACCCCGAGGACCTCAGGGCTGAAGCAGCCTGGCACTCAGAGCAGAGGGCACCGAGTGGTGAGGACCAAGGCCGTCACTGTGGCTGAGGCATCTCGACACCTGAGGCACTCAAGGATCAGATTGACCTCCGGGGAGCCCCTTGCAGTAGAGGGCCCAGTAGTTTGGCGTGATGACCTGCTGATGGGCCATGAAGACAAACTGCACTCCAAAGGCCACCATCCTGGCCTCAAGGCCAGATGGCTCTGCAGCCTTCAGTGTGGGTACTGAGGACTCTGGGCCTGGCACCAGCTCCACTGAGGGGGAGGGGGGGGGGGAGGAGTCCTCAACCAGTATAGCCTCTGTGGTCTGAGACCAGTCCCAGGGCATAGACTTCTCCCAGCAAGATAACTTTGACAGCTGCTCCTTGCTGTCACCCTCTGCTTCTCTTCAAGGGCTATGGCCCTTGGGATTTCCCCACTTTTCCTAGATCACCCGACAGGGTCCTCTAGATTTTGACCCTTCTTGCTGTGATCCTTTATGTTGAAGTTCTGTGGGCCCGGAGCTCCAAGGCTGCACTGTCTCCATGATGCTCGAGATCCTAGAAGGGATCTCTGAGCTGGTTCGCACCGAGGACTCTGGGGCTGAGACAGTCTTCTGAAAAATCAACCTGGTCTGCTGCTATTTCCTGGGGGGCGTTAGGGGGTCATCTGCTTACAGAAACTGCAGACCAAGTCATTGTGGTCCAGCCCAAGGCATTGAAGGCAGCGGTTGTGTAGATCTGTGCACAACATATGAGTGCAGTGGTTGCATGGCTAGAAGTCACTGGCTGAGGCCATGGCAGGGAAGATGGCCCCCATAAGGTCAAATACACTGGCCAGGAAAAAAAGCATGAACCCACACAAATTGAAAATTTGAGAAAAGGAGAAAAGAACACAAGGACAAGATACTGAAGCAAGTGGGCTTGGGGTGGGAAAAGGCACTGGTACGCTATTAGAGAAAGCAAAAAAAGATGACAAATCGCCAACTTTTTCATGGGAACAGACATGTCAGATGGGCTCTGTGGAAAAAAAGGAGACTGGGGCAAGGTGGCTCCCTTGGGTGGAAAGGGGACCACACATGCGTGGTACATCTCCCAAAGGCTTTCTTTGAAAGCTGTGGCGCGGTTACCACATGGGCTCCACCGGTGTGAGGACTGACTTCCTGCTTGTTCCTGGAGAATAAGGTATTGCAACAAAAAGGATGCCCAGCAGAATTACTCAAAGCACCCACTTAATTGGCATCAAGAGGACTGACAATTTGCACTTGTCTACACTTCATATAGAAGACACCCTTGAAAAATTACTCATTTGCTTTTAAGTGATATGCTACATATAAAAGTCTCAGTATATTAATCTAAAGTTTTGCTTTATGTATTTACATTTTTATATGCTAGGACTTGACAAATCCTAGGCACCAGGTCACCATGACCACCAAAAAAAAAAAAAAAAAAAGGTTTCCCTACCTACCAGCTCCACTGACTGACCTTTTCAATGCCTCGGAGTCAGGAGTGGTGCCAGAGAACTGGAGAGAGGCCCATGTGGTCACTTTACACAAAAGCAGAAGTATGGATGTGGTTGAAAGCTACAGGCTGGTTACTTTAACCTCAGTGCAAGTAAATTATTAGAAGAACTGCTGAAAGAAATAGTGAGGTTTCTGGAGACCAATGGATTACCGGATCCAAGGCAGCATGGATTCAGATGCAGGTCTTGTCACACAAATCTGATTGATTTTTTTGATTGAGTGACCAGGAAGTTGGACCGAGGGTGAGCCCCAGATGTGGTGTATTTAGATTTCAGTAAAGCTTGACACTGCTTTGCACAGGCAACTTATAAACTAAGCACCCTAGAGATGGGCCCTAAAGTTACTGCTTGGGTTAGAAATTGGTTGAATGGGAGGAGACAAAGGTTACAGGTAAATGGAGCTCACTCTGAGGAGAAAGTGGTTACCAGTGGGATGCCCCAGGAATCTGTCCTTGGTCCAATTCTTAACATCTTTGCTAGTGATATTGTGGAAGGGCTGTCGGGTAAGGTTTGCCTCTTTGCAGATGATACCAAAATCTGCAGACACCCAGGAAAGTGTAAACATGAGGAGGGATCTAGCTAAGCTTGAAGAAAAGTCTAGAATTTGGCAACTAAGATTTAATGTTTAAAAAAAATGCAAGGTTATGCATTTGGGCTGCAGTAATCCAAGGAAGCAATATAGTATAGGGGGTGAAGTACTTCTGTCCACAAAAAAGAGCGGGACCTAGGCGTGATTGTGTCTGACGATCTTAAAGTAGCTAAACAGGTAGAAAAGGCAACAGCAAAGTTAGAAAGATGCTTGGGTGCATAGGGAGAGGAATGGCCAGCAGAAGAAAGATGGTGATAGTGCCCCTGTATAAGTCTTTGGTGCTACCTCATTTGGGGTATTGTGTGCAATTCTGAAGACCTCACCTTCAAAAAGGATAAACGGGTTGGAATCTTTAGAGTGGCAACTAAAATGGTTAGTGGTCTTCATTAAACATAAGGACAGACAAGGATCTTAATATGTATACTTTAGAGGAAAGGTGGGATAGTGGTGATATGATTGAGACATTTAAATATCTCCATGCCATAGATGCACAGGAGAAGAGCCTCTTTCGAATGAAAAGCAAGCTCTGCTATGAGAGGGGACATAGGATGAGGGTGAAAGAGGATAGACTCAGGAGTAATATGCAGAAATATTTGTTTTTATGGAAAGGTAGATCTGTGGACTAATCTCCCAGTGGAGGTGGTAGAGATGAGGATGGTGTCTGAATTCAAAAAGGCATGGGACAAACACAGAGGATCTCCAAAGGAAAAAAGGGGACTGTTGTAGAGGTTGATATGGAAGGGCAGTCTAGACAGAGGCAGAAAAAGACCACATGGCCTATGTTTCTATGATGCCTGGGATAATCATGCCTTTGTTTTTGTTGCAGCTACTGTTGCAACTGCCACAAAGAGCCGAACTTCTCTCTGCACAGCTCTGTATGAGTTTGAACTGCACAACATAGGACCTCACAGGACTTGAGATCAATCCAAGTTCCTACACTGTGCAGCTTAAAACTTACAGAGTCATGCAGTTCAGAGTGAAGTTCTTCTGACAATAAGCACAAACAGCATGGTGATAACCAGTGGCTGAAGAGCTGGGGAGAGTGGGGCTGGAGGAGTGACTTGCCCGACTGGCCAGCTGATTTAAGGGAGGCCAGAGATGGTGAGGCAGAATCAGAATCAGGTGCTGGTTCAAAGTACTGGTAGCTTAGGCAAACCTGAAGTCTTATGCCCCCCTCCCCCCAGCCATCTATCAGTTTAGCTTTGAATGCCCTACTCTTTGACAGCCCTCAAAAACATCCTAGGTGACTGTCTAGTTTGCCTAATAGTTGGGCCGCCCCAGGCAGAATGAGAAATAGTAACATAGTATATGATTGCAGATAAAGACCAGTGTGGTCATCTAGTCTGCCCAGCAAGGTAGCAAGAGTAGGTGCACCTGCTGCTCTGTGCAGGTCACCTCTCAAAATGCCTTTCTTTAGGGATGTACCCAATGCTCTGTGCAGGTCACCACTATTTGTTGAGATATGAGAGATATTTAAGTTTATTTTGATTTTATCCTGTTGATATAAAGGGATCCACTATGTCTGTCCCATGCCATTTTGAATTCTGTCATGGTATTTGCCCCCACCACTTCCAACAGCAGGGCATTCCAAGTATCCACCACCCTTTCAGTGACAAAGTATTTCCTGACATTGCCTTACAGTTTACCCCTTGATGGAGGGTAGCCATGGCTGTGGACTTTACAGTAGTAAATTAAACCCTTAATGCATCCCCCCCCCCCAGAGTTCATTCCCCCCCCCCCCCCCCCCCCGTTTGGATATGGAAATGGGAAAGACAGCCTTAGTAGAAAGCTAGGCCCTAAAGGAGCTGCAGTTGATCAAGAGATCTCATCCCCCTTAAATTCAATGGGGAAAGATCACAGCTGCTGGGTCCTAAGGAAAGAGTTGTCAAGGCCAAGTACATACTGGCCTTGACATCACAACCGCCTTAGACTCCTTCTCATACCACAACTACCGCAAAGACTCTCCAAAATCAGCCTCCACCATGCCACACAACTGGTTCTGCTCTTACCTGGAAACAAGAAGTACGACTTGGCAAGACTTCAAGCCCATTCCTGCAACAAATAGGTGCACCCCAGGGAGCAGGTCTATAAGCTCTTTTTCAATATCTCTATCCAACAGTTATGTCATATCTATATCTAAAAGAAAGACACAGATGCATGTGCTTTACGCAACCACTAATCCAACCTTTGCCCCACTATAAACATGAACCAGATGACAATCAAGGTCAAATCTGAGACAAAATAGCTGGGTATAATTGACCAACATCTGACCTTTCAACCTCAAATAACTACCTCAGTCTACCACAAACTAAGAATCCTGAAGCACCTCCTCCCACTTCTCTCTCTCCAGATCTTTTCCGAACTGTGTGCCAGGCAATGATTACTCCTGTACTAGACTACTGTAATATCTTCCAGGGCCTACCTAAAATCTCTACCCACTACAAATGGTCCAAAATGCTGCAGCCCGAATATCATCTAGATCATACATCACCCCCATTCTAATGCAATCTCATTGGCTTCCAATCTCAGTCAGGATCAGATACAAAGTTCTCATCACAATAATCAAAATACTTCAAAGAATCTGCCATGTCTCCGGTCTTCTCAAACAAAGAATGAAAGACTGCAAAGAAGCTCCACCCTCAACCTACTCTCCGTTCTGCAGCAGAAGACAGAGCAAGCAAATTTACCTGCAATAGAACATTCATCTTGTTCATTTCATTCTTATGGAATAAATTACTGCCGAACACTAAGAGGACTCTCAGACCTGTCTGAATTCAGGAAGGAATTTTAAAAAATGCACCTCTTCAAAGAAGAACATAATATATCCTCAGACCTAGAGGCTCATCCACCATAAACTTACTGTTAAATCCTCCTATCTAATATACTAGACACATACACTGTATCAATGATTCAATGTTGAATACCAGCTGGTTCTCAACTACAATACTAAATAGTTCAAAGTTAAATACACAATGTTATGTAGTTATACTATCATTTTGTTATACCATTCCAGTTCCTTGTACAACAGCATGCCTTATGGTCCTGTTAATTTGTTTCACTGTAAACAGCTTTGAATAGCAAAAAGGCAGTATGAAGCACAGTTACTTACCTGTAACAGGTGATCTCTGGGAACAGCAGGAATTAGTCCTCACATATGGGTACGTCAGAACCGACGGAGTCTGCGCGGGAATGCTCCCCAGCTTCCCAGAAAGGAAAGCTTTTGGGGCCTCCCACAGCGCATGCGTGCTGCCTTCCCGCTTTCCTGATCAACTCTCCTCAGTTCGAGTTTAAAGCTGAGACAATAGAGAGAGGAAAGGAAAGAGAGAGAGAGATACAACTCCTAGGGGAGGTGGGTGGGTTGTGAGGACTAATTCCTGCTGTTCCCAGAGATCACCTGTTACAGGTAAGTAACTGTGCTATCTCCAGGAACAAGCAGGAATGAGTCCTCACATATGGGGACTCCCTAGCTAAGATGCCGGGGAGATCCCCCTCCAAGGGTTCCTCATCTTCCTATGGATCTCAGGCATCCATTCAGGGAAGGTGGGCAGGAGTTGTTTAAGAATGGAACAAGTGTCTGAGGACAGCCTGACCAAACAAGGCATCCCGGCGGGAGTCCTTGTCCAAGCAGTAATGGGCTGTGAAGGTATGAACCGAGGCCCAGGTGGCTGCTCGACAGATCTGATCAATGGATACAGAATGAAGATGAGCCATAGATGTGGCCAGGGCTCTCACATTGTGAGCTGTGACATGGCCTTCCAGAGAAAGGTTCTTACTCTGGTAAGCAAAAGAAATACACTGAGCAATCCAATTGGACAGTGTTCTTTTTGAGACTGGAAGTCCTAAATGAGAAGGATCAAAAGCAACAAAAGTTGAGAAGACTTTCGATGTTGCTGTGTCCTGTGGATGTAAAAGGCAAGAGCTCTTTTACAATCTAACGTATGTAGGTTCCTCTCTGCACTGGATGCATGAGGAGCTGGAAAAAAGACAGGTAGATATACCTCTTGATTAAGATGAAAAGGTGAGACCACTTTAGGCATAAAGTGAGGATTTGTCCTAAGGACTACCTTATCATGATGGAACCTTGTATAAGGTGGATTAGCCACTAAAGCCTGCAGTTCACTGATGCGGCGAGCAGAAGTTATTGCAATAAGAAATGACTTTCCAGGAAAGAAATTTCAAGGAGGTAGTGGCTAAGGGTTCAAAAGGTGGCTTCATAAGCTGACCAAGAACCACGTTTAAGTCCCATGCCACCGGAGGAGGCCGAATGGGAGGTTTAGTTAAAGTTAGACCCCTCATAAATCTTGCAATAAGAGGATGAGAGGAAACAGGTTGTCCATTGATAGGCTGAAGAGATGCTGCAATAGCACTCAAATGGACCCTTACAGAATTTGTTTTAAGTCCTGCATTGGAAAGATGCAGGAAATATTCGAGTAAAGAATTCAAAGGTAGTGCTAGAGGGTTAAGACCCTTTTCAGCACACCAAATGGAAAATCTTTTCCATTTAAAAGCATAAGAACGCCTGGTGGAAGGTTTCCTAGAGGCATGGAGGATATCCTTCACCTGTTGAGAAAGATTGAAGTCTTGAAGGTCTAGGCCTTCAGTAACCAAGCTCTGAGGTGAAGGGACTTGGGGTTTGGGTGCCACAAAGTCCCCTCCTCTTGAGATAGAAGGTCTGGAGCAGCTCACAGATCCAGGGAGGGTGCCTGGGAGAGATGCAGAAGTAGAGGGTACCACACTTGGCGTGGCCAGCGTGGATCTATGAGTATCATAGATCCTTGATCCCTCTGAAGTTTGAATAGAGTCTTGGGAATCAAAGGAATGGGTGGAAAGGCATACAGGAAGGCCTGACCCCAATGAAGGAGGAAGGCATCCTTGGCCTGAGCTCCCTGACACGGAATTCTGGAACAGAACCGGGGAAGTTTGGCATTGCACAGACTTGCAAACAGGTCTATGTCCGGGGTTCCCCATTTCTGAAAGATTCTGAGTACATCATCCATGTGCAGGGACCATTCGTGTGGAAGCAGAACTCGACTGAGTGTCTGCCCAAGAGTTTTGGATTCCTGGGAGGTATACTGCCAGGAGATGGATTTGATGCTCTCTGGCGAAGGCCCACAATTTTAGAGCTTCGTTGCAAAGCGACAGAGAGCCAGTCCCTCCTTGTTTGTTTATGTAGAACATGGCTACTTGATTGTCGGTATGAACAAGGACTGTCATGTTGATGAGGAGGGTATGAAAGACCTTGAGAGCAAGGAAAATTGCTCGCAGCTCCAAAAGGTTGATATGAAGGGTGGTCTCCTGTGGAGACCAAGTGCCCTGAGTGGAGAGGTCTTGGAGATGAGCTCCCCAACCTGTTTGGGAGGCATCTGTAGTGAGAGTTGCTTGGGGTAACAAAGGTTGGAAGGGGGCCCCCAAGAACAGATTTTGAGTGGATATCCACCATTGGAGAGACCAAAAAAGACGTTTTGAGGTTGCTATTTGGTCTGAGAGAGCTCCTGATGCTTGGGTCCACTGGGTGGACAAAGTCCATTGAGCTGCTCTCATATGTAGGCGAGCATAAGGCACCACATGAACTGTGGATGCCATGTGGCCTAGTAATTGTAGCATCTCCCTGGCAGTCAAGTGGCTTCTGGACTGAATTTGAGAGGCCAAGTGCACTAGACGGTGGCAACGGGCCTGAGGAAGATAGGTCCTTGCAGTGGTGGTATCTAGCCAGGCCCCTATGAATTCTAGGGACTGAGTAGGGGTGAGTTGAGACTTTGGCAGATTGATGACGAGTCCCAGATACTGCAGTATGCGTCTGCTGTGGTCCAGGGAAGTCTGAGCCTCGGACTGAGATGGAGCTCGAATGAGCCAGTCATCCAGGTATGGGAAGACAAATATTCCCAGAGTGCGTAGAAATGCAGCCACTATTGACATGCATTTGGTGAACACTCTTGGAGCAGAGGCTAGACCGAAGGGGAGTATTCTGTATTGGAAATGTTTTCCCTGGAACAGAAATCGTAGAAATTTTCTGTGGGATGGATGGATGAGTATATGCATCCTTTAGATCTAGAGAACAAAGCCAATCCTAACTCTGTAGGTATGGAAGGAGAGTACCTAAAGAGAGCATCTTGAATTTCTCCTTGTATAGAAATTTGTTCAATTCTCTCAGATCTAGGATGGGTCTGTGCCCTCCTGTTTTCTTGGGGATGAGAAAATAAGGGGAGTAAAACCCTGACCCCTGTTGAAGAAGAGGAACCTCTTCTATTGCCCTTTGGGCAAGAAGGGTGGTCACCTCCTGACCCAACAGGTGCAGGAAAGATGGGGGAGAATTGAATTGTCTCACCATGGTATGGGGAGGAAGGCTGGAGAAATGTAGTTTGTAGCCCTCTCTGATGATAGAGAGGGTCCACTGTTCTGATGTGATTTGTTCCCATCTGGGAGCAAAATGAGTTAACCTTCCTGGAATGGTGAGAGGCTCTGGTTGTTGCAGAGCCAGAAAGGTTAAGTTCTCTAGAATCAAGTCAAAAACTCTGAGGCGGTTGGGACTGCTGGACTGTAGCAGCCCCTGTAGACTTTGTTCTGGCCTGTTTAGATTGCTGACACTTAGGAGCAAAGCGAACTTGGGAAGATTGCTGGCCAGTATTTGTGGAAAATCTGGTCTTTTTATAGAAAGGCTTCTTAAAAGGTTTTTTCTTGGCAGGGGTAGAGGTAGACTTAGAAAGTCTATCTAAAGCAGCATTCTCTGCATCCATTTGAATGGCTTTAATTTGCCACTCCTTGCCAAACAGATTTTCACCTGTACAGGGCAGATTGCCCAAGCCTTCTTGTACCCAGGGTTCCAAATCAGAGGCCTGGAGCCAAGCAAGTCTGCGAGCAGCTATGGCAATGCCGGAGGCTCTGCTAGCTCCCTCAAAAGAGTCAAAGGCTGCTCTGTTGGAGAACTTTGAAACATCTTGAGTTTGCTTTAGCAAAAGAAGGAACTCCTCCTTTCTATCCTCTGGGATAAAGGGGAGAAAATGATGTATCTTTAGTGTAATCTCTTTCAAAAACATGCCCATATAGAGGCTGTATGAATTGATTCTGGCAATAAGCATGCTAGCTTGGAAGATTTTTCTACCAAAAGCATCCAGAGTCCTACATTCTCTTCCTGGAGGGGTAGAAGAGTGCCTTTTGGTATTCTATCTTTTTCATAGCAGACTTCACCACAATAGAGTGGTGAGGGAGCTGAGTTTTTTGAAAACCAGGAGAAGGAGGAACCCGATACATGGTGTCCAAACGTTGAGAATGTGGAGATAGGGTGAGAGGAGCCTCCCATAAGTCCATCATGTGTTCTTGAAGAATTTCATGTATGGGTAAGGTGGCTGCCTCTTTAGGATACTCTAAGATTCCCAAAATATCTAATTTTTTTGCTCTAGGTTCCTTTTCAGAGGTTACAGAAATGGAGAGTCCTTTAGCTACTTCAATAATGAAGTCTTGAAAGGACAAATCCTCTGGAGGAGACATTCTCCTTTTTGGAGAAGAGGGCTCCTCAGGAAGAGTGAAAGAGACATCAGCAGAATCATCTGAGGTATCAGAATCCTCGGAAGATTCAAAGTACCGCCTATTAGCTTCCAGAGATCGATACGCGTACCGACCGGTATCGACATCGGGCGTACCGGGAACCGCATCGGTATCGAGAAAACCTCCGGAACCGGAGACTGGAACCGGCATGCTACTGGAAGTAGATGCTCTGGGTACCAGTATCGGTTGTGGTACCGGAACCGGAACTGATTGTCACGGTACCGAGGGTGTTGCAGCGTTAATGAAAGCCAGTATGGCCTGCTGCATGGATTGTACCATAGTACCCATAGACGCCACAACTGCCTGGATGTCGGTACCGGTGTTAGCCGGTACGCCAGAGCAGTCTAACAGGTGATCGGTCGAGGCCGTGCCATCGATGTCAACCTGTAACCCCATAGGAGGAGCTTTGGAAGCCGGAGCTTCCCGCTAGGGTTGTTTGGCTGGGGCAGGGTCCTCAGGGTCAAACCCAAGGGCCTCTCGCTGCTTAGAGGGAGATTTGCCCTTTGAGGACTTGCCTGAAGAATGTTTGGTTACCTGAGATCCATCAGGAGAGGAAGACCTGGAGGATGTTGATGCTGGAGTATCCGTAGAAAACAGCATATGAAACTTGGCTGCTTTGGACATCAGAGAGCAGGATGGACAATCCGGGATGGAATGGTCAGGCCCCAAACATTTAAGACACCATTCATGGTTATCTGTGACTGAAATAGTACTGGTACACTTGGTGCATTTTTTTTAAAACCAGAGGCTGGTTTCTCCATGAGGGAGAATCTGAGAAGGCCTAGAGGCCTCACAGAATAAACACACCAAGTGGGGAAAAAGTAATTATTTTTTTTTTTTAAGAAATAAAGGAAAAATGACCGGCGGTACTGGTCCGGAATCGGGGAAGGCAGACACAAAAACAAATTAAAACAATTTCTTCAGCGGTGACAGGAACACGACCTGCTGGCTCCACGGAAAAAGAAGAACTGAGGAGAGTTGGTCAGGAAGGCGGGAAGGCAGCGCGCATGCGCTGTGGGAGGCCCCAAAAGCTTTCCTTTCTGGGAAGCTGGGGAGCTTTCCCGCGCAGGCTCCGTCGGTTCCGACGTACCCATATGTGAGGACTCATTCCTGCTTGTTCCTGGAGATAAAAAAAGTTTAAATAAATACTGTACTTTTTTGCTGTCTTTAACCACTTTGGAAGCCACCTTGTGCATTCTACACATTCAGAAGTACAGATAAATATAAATGAAAAAATCAATCATAGGGACAATACTAGGGGGGCCAGGGGAAGACAAGACACCTCATACCTCACACCCCTTCTCTTGCTCAGGAAAAGCCAAGTCATCTATTTGGTTTTGCCTTCTTGCCTGGACAAAATGTATGCAGTAGTAAAGTCTGAAGTGCCCTTCATTTATTCTCCAAGTCAGGGAAGGGAAGATGCAGCATGTGCTATGAGTTTTTCCAGTTTATCTTAGTAATTTGCACTTCCCCTCGCATTTTAGCCCAAGACCCAGATAAGAACTGCTCTCGTAGTAGTAAGTGCTCCTGGCTATAATCCAAGTATATCAAGATGGGGCTTAAATCTAAGTTTAAATGATAACACTGATCTGTTCTCCAGTATAAGCCCCAGTTAGTGCAACTCAAGAATTGGCAAACAATTTACAGGTCTACTCACACAAGCCCTCCCCCAGCTGTCACAGACATTGCTCTTTCCCTTCGCAGTATCTCCTTTTCTCCCTACAAAACACACTTCTGAAAACAGCTGGGAAGAACATGCAATTGTACGTGCCCACAGGGACCGGGCATTCAGTCCCTGTGGCAGTCCCAGCGCCATGCTCTCCAAAGAAAGATGGGAAGCTACTGTGGGGCCCGAGCATGCACCAGCTCAGACCCTGCAGACAGTTTAAGGTTGCACTCTACTTTCCTGGACTAAACAAGTGGCCAAAGGTTATACTGGCAAAGTTCAGCAGTATTATTCTTAAAGGCTGGACAAGATGAAAAAAGGCTTCCTCCTCATTTCAGGCATCCTATTACAATCCTCCAAAAATGCTATGTGCCTTTATGCATTAAGCTCCCAACACCAGACATATTAGCACACACGTGCTCATGTGTAAAATTTACCCGTTCTGAAAAAATGATGTAAACGTGGGTATGTACTCTACTTTTGTACCCACATGTTTTACAAACTATGCATATGTGCATTTTGCTCATATGTAGAAATACACCCTCTTTCCAGGCATCTATTTTTTAAACCACATTAAGATCAAATTTTTGAGGGAAGCCCTACAAAAATGGGCTTAAAAGGGTCTTTATTGCTTTTGACACTAAAAACTCTAGAGGAGAAAATGAACACTGTGCGGATCTGCTGCACTCCCTCAAGAAAGTGGGAAACATCAGGATGTGCTGCCAAAGTCATTCCCTTGAAGCAACACCTCATGAACTTCAAGAGCTTCAGTGTCAATCCACTCAATCAAGGATCTCCAGCAGTAAAATAAAAAACCACCACGCAAAACATACCTCTTCACTGCACACTACAGAACACAAAACACAACACACCTCCAAGAACTCACAGGCACACTAACCACAAACCCCAACCCAAAGTACAGGCAACATTCACCTTTAAACAGCATGCACATACTTCTAAATAATATGTTAGGTAGTGTTGCAAGTTTTTATGTAAATGGCTCTAAAAACAACTGTTCTATGTAAAATGTTAGCTATATATAAACCACCCCTGATCTCTGGAAAGGGTGGTATAGAAAAATGTAACAACCCCCCCCCAAACACAAACACAGATAAAGATTACTCAGGACCAAGTCCTGGTCCAGATTAGACTGTAAAAAGAAATACAGAAACATGACTGCAGAAAAAAACCAAACATATAGCCTATCCAGTCTGTCCTTCCACAACTATTACAGAGCAAAACAGCAACGTCGTACACCTCTCTCTCAGCTGATGAATGCCAAACACACCATATCTCGAACTCTCCAGACGTGCATAAGCTAAGGACAGAGGGGTTCTGGACCTTAATCAGACTGTCATAACTACTCCTGAACAGCTCTTCTTGGACAGCCTATGCTTCAAGGGCCAGGCTGTAAGTGAGACGAGACTGGGATCCTCCATTCTCAGGGGCCCTAGCCACAGGAGGCCCTTCTTTTGAGGTAAGGTGTTAGGGGGCCCTGTCCACAGGTTCAAGGGATCCATGTTATCATGGGTCTGTGAGGCCAGTTCAGGGCTACTACAGTCACTAAGCCCAAGTGGGCCCAAATGCTGCAGATGACTGTGGCTCACCAAGAACTATGGAGGGAAGACATACAGCATTTCCCCTCCTGGGGCCATTCCTGAAGCAGGGTATCCAAAGCCCACCACCCACAGATCCTTCCTGCATCTGAAAAAGCTCTTTATTTTGACATTCTCCTGAGTTGCCATCAAGTCAAATACAGGAAGGCCTATCTCTGCCTATGAAGTCAAATAAGTTCCCACTCACCTGGATCAATGGTGATCGAAGAAGTCAGCCTGTATGCTGTCAATGCCTGCAATTTGTGCTGTGGACAGGGTAGTCAGGTGCTCTTTTGCTCACTGACTGTTCTGCAGCCCCCAAGAGCCACTCTAGCACTGTGAGCACAACCTTGTTTGTTTATGTTTGCCACTGCCATGAGATTGTCCAACAATCAGACCACTTTGCCTGCTAGGGGGAACATAACCTCTACAGCCAGGTGAATCATTCTTGCCTCCAGGTGGTTGACTATCCAAGTAAGGCCTCCTCAGAGGGCCAGAATCTCTAGGTGAACTGGCCGATGCAGCATGCACCCCAACTCTCCAGGCTGATAGCCAAGGTGACAATCGCCCAATCTGGTGCTTCCAACTGCAGTCTTGCCATCTGATGGCTGAGATGTCACCACCTTCTCAATTGCTCCTTTGCTTTCCCAGGAGAAAGAGCTGAAGGGTCTAGTCAAACAACCAGAAGAGGGAGACCAGAGGGTTAGCAGGTGCCCCTACCAAGGGCACATGGGTCCTGACAAGAAAATCGGCGCCAAGGTTGATGTCATGGATCCAAGGATCTTGAGGTAGTCCCAGACCGATGGAGTTGACAGTGCAAAATGCCCCAAGCTGGCTCTGAACCTTGGAGAGACCTCTTCACTGTGAAATAAATTTAACCCAGGAAGCATTTAACAGAGCCCTGAGGTACTCCAAATCCTAGAAAGGAAGCAGATCGCTCTTGGGATAGTTTAATCCTGTCATAGGTCCATTGATGGGGGGAGGAGAAGAACAGGATTTAGCAGAAAGTCTCTCCAGAGGGTCTTAGTAGGGCCATCTTCTAGCAAAGCTACCAATCTACAGAATAGCCAAGTAGAATTCCTTGAACACCATATCTTTATGTCAAAGAGAACCTTGCTTCTTGCAGCAACTAGTGTAACCAATACTACTACAAGAGCTTGAACAAGCTGCAATTACTTGATCCAAGTCTTAGGCAAACCCCAATAAGGCATTGCAGTAATTTAGTCACTATGAAGACATGAACCGAAGATTTGACTGCATCCTTATTTGTTGCAATTATAGAAAGAAGCTTGTACCTTGACCTTTTTAGCTCTAAGCTCTTAACCACCTTCTTAAGTTGCATACATACCCTTCCAACACCGTTTCCCCTCTGACTTAAGTATAGACCCTCATTGGTTTAGCTGTATTTAAAAGTTTAAACACAGCTCTATCCAATGTTGTATTTCTGCCACTAAGACATTGTAATCATACTTTTTTTCCTTTCCTTGGAATCCTGCTAGACATATCCAGATGAGGGAGGCAGACTAACATCTTTCAGTATCATTGTTTGAAGGTATAAGCGCTGATGCAGCACTAAGCAGCAGCCAATAAAGACATGTCCCAAGCAGTAAGCAAGATGAAACTCAGATAACCACCAATTACTGTTATTAACAAATATTTAACCATCAGAACTGGAACTAGTATTTAGCTCTTACCACAAGATCATCAAGCCCCTTCAACAAGGAAATGTACAGCGCTTCCAAACCTGTAGGAAAGTCTTCCAAAGCAGGTCCTGACTGTTGTAGTAGCATTCAAGGAAAGGAAGTTGCCAGTTATTAAAAAATGTCTCCTTCCTTATCCCACTTGGCCAGTCCAGATGAGTGGAACATACCCAGTCAAGGACCAGGGTGGGAAGAAAATTTCTCTGGCCAGAACAGTCTTGTCAAAGGCACCATCAGCACTTGCTCCCAGATGCAACATGTAGTACTTCAATAAGTTACTTGGAGGGGGAAGTGGGGGCAATAGCAGCCTTATTAGATGTCTTCCAAAGAAAGGCAGACTCGGGCCAGGAGGCAGCTTGCGATCTAATTGAGTAAACCGCGACTCACCCTAGTACACCTGCTTACCAGCCAAGAAACACACTGATCCAGTGGCCTTTTGATCCTCCGCAACAGGGCTTCATCAGGGGAAAAAATAATCTGCGGAGAATCCTATGAGAATTTATGGATTCTTGAAATTGTTATTTTTTTCCCCTGATGAAGCCCTGTTGCGGCGAAACGAAAGCTTCCGTAGGGTTGGGTTGTTTTGTGAAAGAAATTAGAATTGTATCCATTTGAGAGTTTCTCTGCTTCGTGCTGTCTGTTTGGGATGTTCCCGGCGCAATGGTTGAGCAGCAGACGGAGTGATTGGCTTGTAGAATTTTTGAAGATAAGTACTTGTTGACTCTACTAGTGAGCTCCATTTATAGTTCCTTATTTTACTTTTACAGGAAACTACAGTTTGTTCCTGCATTGCTCATCCTAAACGCCATGACGACTATGACGCTGTTTGTGTGATTTTGGATAGTGTGTATGTTGTATGAATGTGATTAGAAGTGATATTAGTTATATTATTTATTTCCCAGACGTATTTGTTGTGGTTTTAGGGTGTAGGAGTTATGATTGAGTATGGGTTATAAAAAAAAGAGGCTACATGACCTGTGATGTGAGCGTCAGCTGTTCCCTATAGTGATTTCATCACTAAATATAGGACTCTAGCCATCCTGAGGTCAATTGTTGCCTGTGTGAAGTTTCACTAATTCCCTAGTCTGCTAATGTTCTGTTTGTCTTGATCTCTTCTCCACATAGCTTACAGTCTATCTTGTATTTGTAGAGTGCTGCATATGCTTAGTAGTAGTAGCCATACACAATTACCAAACAAAACCCCTTCCAAAAACCATAAACAAAGTTCCTTATCTTTGTCAGAAGTTGCCAAGGGAGGCTAGAATGACTGTCTAACCCCACCAGACGACAACCTCCATTTTAATCGCAAATATAAATTTCATCAAAAACCTTGACTCAACAGTAGGGCTCCAGTCCAAATGACTTATCGAGGAATGCAGTATCCAAAAGATCAGGCTCAAGGCACGATGTGCACGTTTCGGGATCCTCTCCCTGTATCAAGTGCTTCCATCGACTCATCTAAACCGCCAAAGATCACATACGTGGTAATTTCAAAAGGGATTGACTCACATCATTGGCTAGTATCACCCATCACTCAGCAACAGAACATCCAATCAGACAGGAAAACCCCACTGAAACAGGGGAATCCCACCACATCATTGATGACAACAGAAGAGACTAGCCCAATCAATTTCTTTGAGACCAGAAGGGATCACCGTGTTTAATTTAAATATTCAACTCTGTTCGCGTCATTGAAGTAAAGCTGTTTGGTCACCCCCCCCCCTAGAATCCGAGGGAACGTGATCAATTATCGTCCATTGGAACGCAGCAAAATCATGGTTATGCATTAGGCAATGATCTACAATCGGGGCAGATGATATTCTTTGACAAACTCATGACACATGCTCCCCCAGGCGAGTTCTTATCACCTGGATATTCCTACCAACGTACAGAAGGGGACAAGGGCATTGTAGAATATAAACTACAAAGGAAGAACCACACAGTCACAGGGAGAGGATCCCAAAACGTGCATGTCACGCCTCAAGCCTGATCTTTTGGATACCGCATTCCTCGATAAGTTAAGTCATTTGGACTGGAGCCCTACTGTTGGGTCAAGTTTTTTTTGATGAAATTTATATTTGCAATCAAAATGGAGGTCGTCGTCTGGTGGGGTTAAGACAGTCATTCTAGCCTCCCTCGGCAGCTTCTGACAAAAAGATAAGGAACTTTTGTTTATGGTTTTTGGAAGGGGTTTTGTTTGGTAATTGTGTATTGCTGAGTTGATTTATTACCAGACCTAGGGTGTTTGTGTATTAGAAGTAGTAGCCGCCAACTTGCAAGACCCTCCTGCTGCTTCTAGTGTTTAGAGTAGAGCTGCACCACACATGTATACAAGACAGAATACTAATGAAATTGCTCTATAATGGGACAAACATGCAGACAGTTGGTATGAGATTTAATTTAGTAGGTGTACAGCAGACAATACACAGCCATTGTTGATGCTCCCTATGAATTCATTTCTTTGCCACTTCAACTGATTGCAGTGTGCAAAAGATTCTTTAATTCCTCTGCAATTGGCATGAGGCTGGAGAAAAAAAAAAAGTTGGAAGGCCAACAGACTGGTTGAGGCCAGAAACAGACCACCTTTGGCAGAACAGGTGCATGCAGAGCACCACTTGGTTCTGGTGGAACCTGTGTATGGAGGGTGTGTAACCACAGCCTGGGAGTTCACACATCAGGCTGACGTGATGGCTACCAGAAAACTACTTTCCAGGTCAAGAACGTCAGCAGACATGGAGCCAGTGGCTCAAAAGGAGCCTGCATAAGCTGACCAGGGACCACGTTCAGATCCCAAGAGACCTAGGGGGCTTAATTGGAGGCTTAGAGAAGCAAGCCCCACATGAAATTGGCCTACCAGAGAATGAGCTGACACAGGCTTCCCTTGCAGCCACAATGGAATGTTATTATGCCAAGGTGAACATGCACAAAGTTGGACTTGAGCACAGAATTGGAGAGGTGCAAGAAGTACTCCAATAGTTGTTCCATGGGGCAGACAAAAGGGTTCAGCACCTGACCAACACACCAGATGGCAAACCGCTGCCATTTGAACATGTAGGACTATGCATCAACTCCTTGCAGAATGCTAGTAGGATCTCAGTGATGCCCACAGGGAGGGCAAGCTCAATGAAGGCTACCCACGCAACATCCATGCTGTGACTGTCAGGGAGTGATGTTGGGATGCATAAAAACAGAAACAAAATCATATGGCCCATCTAGTCTGTCCTTCCGTAACTACAACACTCCCCTTTTTTCCTTTAGAGATCCTGTGTTTGTCCCATGCTTTTTTGGATTCAGATACTGTCCTCATCTCTACTGAGAGACTATTCCATGGATCCACCACTCTTTCCATAAAGAAATATTTCTGCATATCACTCCTGAATCTTTCACCCTCATCCCATGTCTCCTCATAGCAGAGCTTGCTTTCAATCGAAAGAGGCTCTCCCTGTGCATTTATGCCACAGAGGTATTTAAAAGTCTCAATCATATCACCCCTATTCTGCCTTTCCTCTAAGGCAGTGGTTCTTAAACTTGTTGGAGGTACTGAACCCCACCAGTTTCATATGCACATTCACCGAACCCTTCTTTATTGAAAAATGTGATTTTTTTTCAAATTCAAGACATAGGTATTGTCAGCATACATTTCATGCAGCTGTGGACTCTGGTGAATTCAGTCTATAAAGTTAAACTCTGACCCCCTGTGGATGTCAGTCTCAGGGCCTGTTGAGAATGGTCTGCAGCCCCTCCCTGCTACAGCTGACCTCAAAGGGAGGTGACTGGACCACAAAGGGAGTGGCTAAAGACAATAGCAGACCTCAAGGGGAAGTGCTGGAAAGGATTCAATTCACTATAAAGGACAGGATCACTTCCTCATGCTCTCTCTCTCACCATCCCTTGGACATGAAAGACAGGAGGCTCTGATGATCAATTCCTTTCACCCCTCCCCCTCTCTGTCTCTCTACCCACATGTTCTGGCCTACCATGAGGCCCTGAGCCACATGTTCGGGCCTATCTCTCTATCTCTCTCACACTTCACATGCACACACAGATTCATTGATGCACACTGAAACAGCTCTGTAACAATCACTATATACCTCTGTTCAATACCTATGTATTAAGCCTATTTTTACATAAAAACCTTTCTCCAAGCCACACCTGTTTGCTTGTCTCATTACAAGCCCTCCTGCGTCTGTGAAGTGAAATGAACCCAGGACCAAGCGGAGACTAGACCAGAAGATTACATATTCAGAAGATTACAGGTATGTTTTACTGCTTCACAAAATGAATCATGCATTAACATCACTGTGTTCAAAGAACAAAACCAATCCAATGCATGAACTCACAACAAATTACCTACATAACTTTTCACAAAGACATGACCTTTAATACTACCACACTGAAATGGTTTTAATTAACCTTATGTATTCCAATAGTGAACTTATTGTATTTATGCTATTTATTATTTTTAACATTTTAACACACACCCATTACCTAATTTCCATTAGGCTACACCGCTACAATAATAATGAATATTTACTGCAAATCAGTGTGACTTCTGCTGTTGCCTTTGAGAGACCAGTTCAGAAATGCGTGTGCCACTCATGTCATTTTCACAGCAAAGTCTGTTCCTTTTCTTCGTTATGTCCAGCATCCTCGAAAAGGATTGCTCGCAAAGATATGTTGTAACAAATGGTATAAAAATTTCCAGGGCTTTCCTAGCAACAGGAGGATACGTTACCATTTGTCGACACCAAAACGTTGAGTGTTGTTCTGAAGAGTTGCTGTTGAACCTGGCTCTGCTGAATTTCATTGATTTCGTCGAGGTATTCATCATGGACATCTGCTGTCTCAACACCAAACGTGAGCTGTGTCAGAACCACGTTGAGGTCCCATTCTGCCAGGGGCAGGTGGATGGGAAGCTTAGAGAATAGAAGGCCCTGCATAAATTGGGTAATGATGGGTTGTGCAGAAAGGTTTGACCTCTATGGAATGATGGTGCACCGAGAGCATGCTCAGGTGCACTCCGAGTTGGACATGAGTCCAGTTTGTAAAAGGTGAAGCAAGTACTGTAGCACTGTGTGCACCTGGCAAGAGAATTGGTCAACCCATTGCACTACACACCATAGTGAGAATCTGGGCCACTAAGGCATAGGCCCATCTTGTGGAGTTCTTACAAAAGGCCAGGACGACTTCAACCTCCCTTGGGAGGATGAAGGGTGCTTAGGCTACCCGTTCAGCAGCCATGCTTTGATGACAGGGACCCCAGGTTGGGGTGAAGGGAGCCCTCCCTCCTGGGTCAATAGCCCCAGGACATTCCCTAGAGGGACTAGGAGCTCCACTGAGCAGTGCAGCAACAGGAGAAACCAAGGCTGCCTGAGCCACTGCAGGGCTACCAGATCATGAAGGCCTTGTCCCACAGGATCCTGAAGAGGGTTTGGGTGATTAGTGGCATGGGAGGGAAGACATACAGAAGGCCCTCCGACCACAAGATGAGGAAGGCATCTGCTGTTACCCAGGATGGATACAGTTGGGGATAGCAGAAAGTGGGGCAACTGAGCATTGGCTGGTCTGGCGGAGCAGTCCAGACTTGGGGTTCCCCAGAGTTTGAGGAGCCGCTGTCACCCTGGGGTCTAGTCACCATTTTGTGTGACTGGAAGACCCTGCTCAGCCTGTCTGCTAGGGCATTGTCTTTGCCCAGACGGTATACCGCCCTAAGGAGCATTTCCTGACCAATTGCATATGAGCAGAGGGCTGCTGCCTCCTAGCAGAGGCACAGAGACCCCGTGTCTCCTGCTTGTTCAGGTAGAATATTGTGACCTGGTTGCCCGTTTAAACTAGCACCAACTGGTTCTGTAGGCAATGGTGGATAGCCTGGATCTCCTTAAGCTCCAACAGGTTGATCTGTTGCTGGCTCTCCGCTAGGGACCAGTTGGCCTGCATGCGCAATTCCTCGCAGTGGGCACCCCAGCCCAGTAGGGATGTGTCTGTGGCAAGGACCCTCTAGGGATTTGGGGACTGGAAGGGCATGCCTTCCCGCAGGCACTGTGTGCCCTACCATCAGTCAAGCAACTTCGCTAGCTGATGGACACTAAGATCATGTCCCAGAGCCTGCCTGTGTTTTGTGTCCATTGTGAGCAGAGTCAACACTGAGCCGCCTGCATGTGGAGGTGGGCACTGGGAACTGCGGATGCCATGTGACCCAGTAGGCAGAGAATGGACTGTGCTGACACTGCACGATGGCCTTGTTTATGTAATACCTATGTTCAATGTATCATGTTCGTTCTATGTAAATCGCCCCTGATCTTTGGAAGGGGCAGTATAGAAAAGCTTCTCAAATAAAACAAAAAAACAAACACACAAACTCCAAGTCCTGCGCTGGAGTGAGATGAGATTTGGGGTGGTTTATCATGAACCCCAAATGCTGCAGGACCTTGGTGTGGGCCGAGGCCTATTGCATCTTTATGGTTGCCCCCCCCCCCCCCCGCCTTTACGAGCCAGTCATCCAGGTATGAGAAGACGAAAGGCACCTTGGAGACTGAGGTAGGCAGCCACTACTGCCAGGCATTTGGTGAAGACTCTTGATGCAGAGGCTAAGCTGAAAGGTAGTACCCTGTACTGGTATCACTTAACCATGAACCTTATGTACTGCCTGTGACCAGGATGAATAACGATGTGGGTGTAAGCATCCCTTAGGACCAAGGAGCATAGTCAGTCTCCCTGCTGGAGGTAGGGTAGCAATGATCAAAGGGAGATCATCTTTAACTTCTCCCGCACCAGAAATGTGTTCAGGTTTTGCATGTCCATGGCCTTAGGCCCTCTTTTTTGGGACCAGAAACAGGAGTAGAACCCCTTGCCCCTGAAGTGGAGGGGTACTGGTGACTCAGCTGCAGGGTCTGGTATTGGGGACAGCCTTGGTAAGGCTGGCCTTTTCTATGAAAAGGAGCCGCTTCCCTGATGGTTTCTTCTTGGGAAGGGTGGAGGTCTTCCTGGAAAGCGGAGTCCTCATGAAGTCAGTCCGTCAGTCCATTTGTCTGTCCGGCCTTTTCCTGCATTGGTTTGCTGAAAAGGTTTTCACCAAGGCGGGGGCCATCAAATAGTTTCTCCTGGACCCAATACTTGTCTGATGCTTGGAGCCAGGCCTGGTGTTGGGCACCGATGCCTGCAGTGGCCACCCTCGCATTGAACTAAGCAGTTGTAGGCGACTCAAGACATGTACTTCGAGCACTGCCTGACACACTTTGTGAGTGTTTGGAATCACTGGAGGTGATTGCCCTTGAGACCCACTGAGAAACCTGTGAGTTTTTGCTAGGTCTAAGATCCAAGCCTACCAGCTGTATATTGGCATGTATTTGTCAACCCAGCTTCGAGCCCTGGTAACATTTATGTCCAAGGGCACAGGACCCCCAGCCCAGGGGCACAGAGGAGTGAGTCTTTGGGCTTTTCTGCTGGTGCATATAGTCAACTACCACCATAGAGGTGTGTAGGAGTTGCACTTTCTGCAAGCCAGGGCCCCACTGGACCTGGTACATGGTGTTGAGAAATCAGCTAACTACTGGCACAGACGCCAGTGTCTCCCCACATACAAAGGAGTCATTGCCCAAGGATAGTAGGGACAGGGACCATCAGGGCCTCCTTAGGTGAAGCCTCATACTGGAGAATATTAAGCGCCTCAATGCGAGGTTCATCCTCTGATTCAGTGGTGAGAGACAAGGCTTCTGCCATGGCAAAGACACTTGAGGAATGTGTCATCCTCTGTGGGGACCACTGCCGTGACGCCAGGGGAGACAGATCAGAGGGGAGATCATAGTGTTTAAGCATGTCTGGGGAAGCATTGTCCTCAAACGCCCAGTCTGAATAGTCTGTCAAGGGCTCAAGGCTGGACAATGCTTGAGGTGCCAGGCTTGGGTTGGGTCTTCAGTGACCCACAGCAGCTGCTTGCCTGGAGCCACAAGAACTTACTAGGAAGGAAGGATCTTGCTCCCTGAGGATAGGGATAGAGATCCTTGCCAAGGATCAGCTCAAGGCTTGGGGAGTCCTCGATCTCAAAGTTCCTGCAGTCTCTGTGCGAGCACCAGTGGGTGGAAGAAAACCGAAAAATGTTTCCTAGACTCTATGCCTGGGCAACAGGGCTCTGAGGCAGGAAAGGGACCAGTGCTAATCAAGAAGGGCAGGCAGTTTTATGCACAATCAACTTTTTCCCCCCTGAGGAAAGATGTCTGTTGGGCTCTATGGGAAAAAAGACAGAGTAAGATGGCACCCTTAGGCAGGAAGGACACCACGCATGCGTGATAGCATCTCCCAAAGGCTTTCTTTGAAAGCCAGGGAATTGCTTCCACAGAGGCTCTATTGGTGCCATTACCCATATTTGAGGACCGACTTCCTGCTTGTTCCTGGAGAAACATGTGTTAAGTGTAAAATGACAACCCAACTGAACAGAATTTTCCATGCATACTTCCTTACAACTCTAGATCCCTCATTTGAATCTCACATTCCTATATCCTCTAGCCTGTCCACATCTCTCTCCTCTTTGCTCCCCTATAGCTGCCCCTCTTGCCACTAGTTTTCCTTTCCATCTTTTCCTTAATGGCCATTACAGGCAAGGGGCAAGACAGGCTCAAAGCACCTGCTAATTGAGCCTTGCCTCTCCTTATAGAACAGACCTACTCTACACTGAGCATACAGAGAGCAGCACTTCCTGACCTGCAGTCTTTCAACAAAATAGAAGAGGGATCCAAGGTTCCCCAATACTAGCAGCTGCTCCTTCAACCCAAATCCAAAGTTCTTAACCCTAGAAAGCCTTTCCCCCCCTTATGGCTCCTTACAGCACAGCTAAAAGCAGTACATGCCGAGTCCACATGACCTGTGCTACACTACTGTTCCCTGTAGCCCCTTTCTGTATACAAACTTCCCATTTCAAACTGGAAGAGTGTGGGTAAAAAGGTGGCCAGTGGCACTGTACATGCTCTGAACCACCTGCAGACTGCTGACTGCTATGAGCAGGGAGTGCAGGGCAGTGGGATCCAAGTGCAGTCACATCTGACTGGATATTAGTGTCTGGTTACCTATAACCACACTGTTCAATAGGCTCCAGGGCCAGCCTCTAAATTGGCTAAAGGTGTTGGTGCCCTAGACAAACCTAAAGCTTAAACCCCACCCTCACTCCCCAGCTGTCACAATGTTGTTTAGCTTTGAATGCCCTGCTCTTTACTGCTCCCCCCACAAAAAAAGTTGCCACCTTAGGAGAACAGCTAGTTTGCCTAATGGTTGGGACAGCCCTGACTGGCTCCTAAATCATACTGTCCAGTTTAAAATTGGACAGCTGTCCACACTAAGGCTTATGGAAGTAAAGAGACAGTAGTTTCACCACATTTCCTGTATGACATTGGACAATGATCAATTTAGTTTTGATGGACAAATCCCCTATAACACATACCAACAGTACAGATAGCATAGTACTCACCTGTAACGTGTGTTCTCCAGGGACAGCAGGAATCAGTCCTCACTTATGGGTGATGTTGGCACTGATGGAGCCCACATAGAGCAATTCTTCAGCTTTTAAAGAAAGCCTTTGAGATTGCTGCCATGCATGCATGGTCCCCTTCTTGCCCAAAAGGAGCCATCTTGCTCAGTCAGGTCCTCTAGCTAGAGCCCTATTAAGCAGATGGCAAGGGAAGGACAAAAAACAGCAACTCTTCAGGGGAAGTGGGAGGGTCGCAAGGACTGATTCCTGCTGTCCCTCGAGAACCCATTATAGGTGAGTGACTACGCTTTCTCCAGGAACAAGCAGGAAGTCAGTCCTCACTTATGGGACTCCCCAGCTACAGGCTACCGAGTATGTAACCTAAAAATGCCTCCACGAGGCCATGAGCAGAAGTCTGTGCCCGGAGGGACCAAAGTCTTAGGGTCCTTGGCGCAAAGCTCTCAGTAATTGAAGGGTCGGAGAGCAGGAGTTGCTTATACCCAAAACAGATTATGGAGTACAGCCTGGCTGAAGGCACTGTCCTGGCAAGATTCCCTCTCCAGGCAGTAGTGGGCAGCAAATGTGTTCGCTGAAGACCAGGTCACAGCCTGGCAGATGTACATTAGAGGTATTCAGTGCAGCAAAGCCACCTTGGCTCTGACGCTGTGTGTGGCGACCTGCTGACCCAGTGGGGCGCCTGCCTTTGCTTGGGCGAAGGCAATGCAGTCTGCCACCCAGATGGAGATGGTGCGCTTGGTGACTGCCTGTCCCAGGCAATTGGGGTCATAGGCAACAAAGAGCCGATTGGACTTGCAATGAGCCTGGGTATGCTGCAGGTAGAAGGCATGAGCCCTTTTGCAGTCGAGTGTATGCAACACTGCTGATGCCTGGTCGGCATGCGGTCTCAGGAAGGTGGTCTATAGTACTCTCTCATGGTTGAGATGAAAGTCAGAGACCACCTTTGGAAGGAACTTGGGATGGGTGTGGAGGACCACTGTTCCCATAGAACCTAGTATATGGAACTTCAGCCATGAGGGCCTGAGGTTTGTGGTCTTGGCGAGCCGAAGTCAAGGCCACCAGGAAGACCACCTTCTAGGAGAGATGCCGAAGAGGGCATGTTGCCATCAGCTTGAAGGGCACTTGTGTGAGCTGCATCAGCACCATGTTGACGTCCCACTCTGCTGGGGGAGGCCGGATGGGAGGTTTGGAAAGCAATAGACCTCGCATGAAGCGAGAGACCAAGGGCTGCCCCGAGAGGGGTTTTCCCTTCACTGAAATGGTGCTCAGGTGCACCCTGACCGATTTGGATTTCAGCCCAGCCTTCGAGATGTGGAGGAGGCACTCGAGGATCCATTGGGTAGAGCAGGAGAATGGGTCGATCTGAAGCTCAGCACCAAGTCAAGAAACGTCGCCACTTAAAGGCATACACTCGTCTCGTTGAGTCCTTCGATATGAGAAGGATCTCCGATGTCCTCCAGGAGGTGCAGCGGAGCTAAGGCAACCTGTTCAGCTGCCAAGCTGCAAGAGACAGGAAGGCCAGGTTCGGGTGGAACACCTGACCCTCCTCCTGTGTCAGACCTGGGGCACAGCCCAGGGGGACTGGGGACTCAGACAAGAGCAGGAGTAGAAGCGTTAACCAAGGCTGTCGAGGCCACAAGTATCACAGAAGCCTGGTCCCGCTGAACTTTGTGGAGGGTCCTCACAATGAGGAGTGGGAAGGAACACAAAGGCAGCCGGGAGGTCCAGCTCAAGAGGAATACATGTGGAGCCACCTTGCTCAGATGTGGAGCCAGGCTACAGAAAAGAGGGAGCTGTGCATTTGCCAGACTGGCAAACAGGTCCATTGATGGGGTCCCCCACCGATGAAACAAGATGTCAGTGATGCGCCACTAGTGTGGGTGAAGGATCCTGCTGAGTTTGTCCGTGAGGACAAATTCTCATGGCTGGGGAGGTAGACCGCTTGCACAGTCATCCCCTGGCGAGATGCAAAGGAACTAAGGAGGATTGCCTCTCGGCAGAGGCATGATCCTGTTCCCCCTTCCTTGTTGAAGTAAAACATGGCTACCCTGTTGTCGGTCTGCACGAGCACCGACTTCCCCCTCAGATGGCCTTCGAAGGCCCTCAAGGCCCATCGGACCACCTGAAGCTTGAGCAGGCTGATCTGCTGCTGAGGACTTCTCGGGCGACCACTGCCCCTGAGTGCACAACGCGCTGCAGTGGGCTCCCCACCCCAGCAGGGAAGCATCCATTGTCAGGACGAGCTAGTGCTATGGGGTCTGGAAAGGCATTCCCCGAAGGAGACTTTGGGGGGTTCTTGCCACCAACTTGGAGTTGTGGAGACTGCGGGAGACCCGGATAAGGTCTCAGGTGGCTGAAGGCCTGGCTCCATTGTGCCCTGAGGCACCACTGGGCCATCCGCATGTGCATGCAGGTGTGGGGGACTACATGGATAGTGGAGGTCATGTGCCCAAGGAGGCACAGCATGGCCCACGCTGTGACCCAAGCCTGTTCTGGATATGGGGCGCCATGGTCCAAAGGCAGTCTGCTCTGTCTGTGGGAAGGAAGGCGGTTGCCCACACCATGTTGAGGCATGTGCCGATTAACTCCAGATTCTGCACTGGCTCGAGGTGGGACTTGGGAGAAGCTGACCAGGAAGCAAAGGTGCTCGATGAGAAGAATTGTGCATGACGCCGCCAGGTAGGCTTTGCCAATTGAGGTCCCTGTGACTAGCCAGTCGTCAAGGTAGGGGAAGACTGGTATGCCCTGCCGACTGCAGAGAGGCACTTTGTGAAAACTTGCGGTGTGGACGCGAGCCCGAAGGGGAGCATTCTGTACTGGTAGTGTTCCCCCTGCACCCTGAAGTGCAGGTATTGCCTGTGCTGGGGTAAACTAGGATATGGGTGTAAGCATCCCTGAGGTATAAGGAGCATAGCCAATTGCCATGCTGGAGCAAGGGCAACAGGACGCCAAGCGATAGCATTTTGAATTTCTCCCGCACCAGGAACTTGAGGTTTCCGAGGTCGAGGATGGGGTGCAAGCCCCAACATCTTTTGTGATGCGAAAGTAATAGGAGTAAAGCCCCTGTCCTCTAAGGTGCCGTGGTACCCTCTTGACTGCCCGCTGGGCAAGGAGGTTGGACAGTTCCCGCTGCAAGAAGGTCTAGTGTGCAAGGAGCAAAGCATGCTATTGAAAAGGGAGGAGGTACCGTCTCCTTCTAGACAGGCGTCCTGTCTCGTATTATCTGGAGGACGCAGGTATCCAACATGATTGAGGCCCACTCTGGGGCAAATAGGGACAGACGTCCCCCTACCGTATGCCGATGGCATCAAAACCCCTGCAAAGGCTGGGGCAGCGCTGGTGGTTGGGTCTTAGGCCCCTTAGGTTTATGGTAGCCATGTACACCTCCCTTCCCCTGCGTGCTGGGAGCTGGTGCAGAGTTGGGTGGGAAAGGTGGGTAACCACAGTAAGGGAGCCCTTTCCTTTGGGAGAATGGCTTCTTGGTTTGCTGCTTCTTCCTAGGGAGCAAGTTTTGCATGAGAGATGTGTTGGGGTCAAACTCTGCTTCTCTCTCAGCAGCCTCATCCTCCATAGGTTTACCAAACAGTTGCTTGACGAGGCAAGGAATGTCCAGGAGCTTCTCCTGGACCCACTGCTCCAGGTCCAAAAACTGAAGCCATGCCCAATGCCGGCTGCTGCTACCTGGGCAGAGGACTCAAACCCATCATCTGCGGCATGTGAGAGGTTCTTTTAACACTGTGTGACAGATTTCAGGAGGGTTTGGAACCTTAGGAGGGGTTCACCCGAGGCCTGCAGCGAAATCGTCGAGCTCCTTGGCAAGGTCACACAGGAACATGCCCATATACAATTGGTAGCCTGGATATGGCAGGCAAGCATGGAACTGATAGGCCTTTCACCCTAGGGCATTGAGGGCTCACGACTCCCTGCCCGGAGGAACTGAAGTGTGAGACTTTGGGCTTTTTTTGCTTCCACATTGCAGATTCCACAAGCATGGAAGTGTGCAGAAGCTGGGTCTTTTGGAACTCTAGGCCACATTGGACCCTACATATGGCGTCAAGGTGCTTACTCACAATGGGGACTGAAGCAGGTGTCTCCCACATGCAGAGGAGCAGCCTTGACAATATTGGGGGGGGGGGGACCGGGACAGTAAGAGACCCAAGGCGGGGACTCATACTGTAGAATATCGAGCTCTTCATCTTGCGGTTCCTCTTCAGTCTGCGTAGCAAGGCTGAGGGCCTGTGCCATGTCCTGCACAAATGCCAGGAACGATGTGTCCTCAGATGGCAAGCACCTCTGATAGGTGGGCAGGGATGCATCTGAAGGGAGATCCCTGTGGGCATGGGTCTCCAGGAAAGTATCCCTGTCTGACTCCCTGCCCGAGAGGTCCAAGGAGGAGTCAGACTGGCAGGTTGCCTCATCCAGAGGCAGAGGTCTGCTTGGAGACAGAGGCTTTGGAGGATTGTGCTCCAAGGACTGGGAAGGCGAACGAGAACAGCACAGAGGACTCACAAGGCCCGTGGCTCTCGGGGGTTTCCAGGGTGGGTTTTGGTGTCCCTCTCGAGGGAACCTTGGCCTCAAGACGTGGGCCAGCCGTGCTGGGCATAAGCGCCTGCTGGGCAGCTAAAAAGGCAGCAATGCTGTGCTCTAGTGCCAGCATTCAGGACTCCCACATGTGTGCAGGACCTGCGATGCCAACACCGGGGTTTACTGGGTCTGGCGTGGAGAAGGAGAGGGTGTCCTCTTTGGGATGACCCTCATGAGACCGGGTGCCATCGCCAGAGGCCTCTATCTGTATGAGGTACCGTTTGAGGCCGCTCCTTGTCTGACTCTCAGGAATGCTGCAGGGGGCTAAGCGACTGAGCACAGGAGCCCCTGCGCTTATCTGGAGCCCCCAACAGCAACTTAGAGGCCTTATGCCACTCCACTTCAAGGGACCCCCTGGTCAGATTGCCGCAGAGAGCATGGAGCCAAAGTGGAAGATCCCACCAGCAGAGAGATGACCGAAGGTGTCGCCGAGGATTCTGGGGCCACCTTCTGGAAAATGTCACTGGACTTCTGCTTACGACTGAGCAGGGCCTTGGACATTTTTTTGCAAAGGGAACAGAGCTCCAGATCATGGTTGGCCCCAAGACACTGAAGACAGTCATGGGTGTCCATGAGCAACATGCTTTGGGAGCATCTGTCGCTTTTTTTTTTTTTTTAACACATGGCCATAGGGGCAAAAAGGACCCCCACTAGGTCGAAGACCTTTGCAGCCAGCAACTGAGAGGAAAGGGCACTAAGCACGCAACAGGAAAAATACGAAAGAAGATCCCCTCACTCGAGGAAAGAAAAAAGGAGAGCAGGGGAGGATGGAAGAGGACTGGTGCTACTGGAAAAAACATGGCCCAGAGGCCGAAAACAAAACACTGAGGGATGAGGATGTGCGTCTGAAGGGCTCTGCGGAAAAAGGGAGACTGAGCATGATGGCACCTTTGGGCAGAAAGGGGACCACGCATGCGTGGCAGCAATCCCAAAGGCTTTCTTTGAAAGCTGGGGGAATTGCTCTGCGTGGGCTCCATCAGTGCCGTCACCCATAAGTGAGGACTGACTTCCTGCTTGTTCCTGGAAAACTGAATAGCTACAGAATTAGAACCATATATTTGGACAGTCATATCTAGCTAGGCCAGAAATTATGAGTGTCCAATGTTGGCAGTATGTTGCTTGGAAACAGATGCATGAATCTTGCTCCTCAGCTACTTGAAGAGACTCATCCTGGGTAAAAGAGTAAATTAGACTTACCTGCTAATTGTTGTTCCTTGCGGAACTCTAGTCCAGTCACGGAACCATAGAGTTGTGAACCTCCACCAGCAGCTTTGGAGACTGAACATCTTCAACTCTTTGATCATCCAGCTATATGCAGCCCCAAGGACCGCCCACACATCAGTACCTATTGACAAAGCATACTAAGCAGAGCAACAAATAAGTAGATATAACACAGTGGAAAAAAGGATCCTGACCCTAAAGTTCCCACTACTAGCAAAAACTTTTTTTTTTCCCCCCCAATTGCGTATAAACAACCTCCCGCCTACGGGAAGGCGGACCAGAACGGCCGTGGCGACCCTTGTGCAAAACGCATGCAACAAGAGGCACCACCGCTCACCCCCAAGAATTGACCCCGAAAGGAAACTAAGGCGTGCTGCAAGCAGGGGAGCTCTGACCGAAAGCATAGAGAACAAAAACTCTGGCAGACTCCTATAATGAATGTACCTTCTTGGCTGGCAGCAAGAACAGATAGACAGGGAGGGATCCGGGACTGGACTAGAGTTCCGCAAGGAACAACAATTAGCAGGTAAGTCTAATTTACTCTTCCTTAGCGTCACTCTAGTCCAGTCCCGGAACCATCGAGGATGTAAATCTCAACGGGAGAGCCTCGCTAGTCCAGCCTGAAGCACCCAAGACCCAAACCGCGCATCCGCCGCCGCCTGCACATCCAGACGATAGTGCTTAGCAAAGGTGTGCAAGGACGACCACGTCGCCGCCCGACAAATATCCACCGCCGGTACCAAGCTAACTTCTGCCCAAGACGCCGCCTGCGCCCTAGTCGAGTGAGCCCGAAGCCCAGCAGGAACCATCCTGCCGTGTAAAAGGTATGCCGACGAAATCGCCTCTTTCAACCAGCGGGAAATGGAAGACTTAGACGCCGCTTCCCCCTTGCGCGGACCGCCAAATGCGACAAATAGGCGATTGGACTTACGGAAGGCCGCCGTTTCCCTCAAATACCGACGAAGAGCTCGACGGACATCCAACGCGTGCAAGGAGTTATCCGCGTGCTTGCCTCGTTCCTTGGCAAACACCGGGAGAGACACCACCTGATTCATGTGAAATGCCAAAACTACCTTAGGCAAAAACGCGGGAACCGGTCGCAAGACCACCTTGTCGGCAGAGAAAGACAGATAGGGTTCCCTACACGAAAGAGCCTGCAACTCCGAGATCCTGCGAGCTGACGAGATCGCTACCAGAAACACTGTTTGACGTCAAGTCCTTCAACGAAGCTTGCGCCAAGGGTTCAAACGGCAAAGCCACCAGAGACCTCAACACCAAATTCAAGTCCCACGAGGGCACTAAAGCCCTGCACGGAGGACGCATAAGCAACACTGCTCGCAAGAAGCGCTTCACGTCCGCATGGGACCCCAATAACTGGCCCTGAACCTTGCCTCGAAAACACGCAAAAGCTGCAAGTTGTACCCTCAACGAACTGGCCGCCAGGCCCTTGTCCACCCCTGCTTGCAAGAAAGAGGATCTGAGGAACGGAGGTCCGCAAAGGCCGCAATTCACGAGCCGCACACCAGCTCTCAAAAATACGCCAGACCCGGACATATGCTAGCAACGTAGGCCGACGCCGCGCCCGCAACAAGGTAGCAATGACCTCCGGAGAATAACCTTTGGCTCTCATTCGCGCCCTCTCAATAGCCATGCCGTAAGCGAGAATCGAGCCACCTGAGGCATCTGCAGCAGCCCCTGCCGAAGGAGATCCGGCCGAGGAGGAAGGAGCCACAGATCAGCCACACTCAACCGCACCAGATCCGCATACCAAGGCCGACGAGGCCAGTCCGGGGCAACCAGGCTGGCTTTTGTCATGGACATAGCATGGAAACAGTCCTTTTAGCACTCCTTAACGACTTGCATGTTGCGCACGACCGTGGTGATATTTCTCTTCTGGTGTCTCTCGACTTATCTGCGGCTTTTGACTTGATTGACCGCCGTACTCTACTCTCTCGTCTATCGGATGTGGGATTGCAAGGCACGGTTTGGCAATGGTTCTGTTCTTTTCTTACAGCCCGTTCTTTCTCAGTTCACAATGGTAATCAGTCCTCCGTTGCTTTTCCTCTCGCTTGCGGTGTTCCACAAGGTTCTGTTCTCTTTCTCCTCTTCTGTTTAATATCTTTCTAGCTCCTTTACCCCTGGTCATTCAACAGTTCCCTGTATCATTCTATATGTATGCAGATGATATTATCCTACTGTTCCATACCTCTCCTCTGACATTAGATATTACCCAGCTAAATCTCTGTCTCTCGGATCTCTTCTTGGTTGTCTGACAATTTCCTGCACCTGAATCCATCTAAATCCACAGCCATGTGGGTTTCACTGACTGGCTCTTGCCCCTCCCTGGCCCCCCTGATTGACTCCACTCCCCTCCCTCTTGTGTCATCCTTCCGCTATCTTGGGATAATCCTCGACCCCACGTTGTCTTTTCATCAATATCTTACTTCCCTTACACGTAGATCCTTTGCCACCTTACGTCAGATTAGGGCTGACCGCTCCCTTCTCCCCGTGTCCTCCTTAGTCACCCTTGTCTTGACCTTAGTTGTTAGTCGTCTGGATTATTGTAATGTCTTTCTTGCTAACCTCCCAAAGTATCAACTTCAACGTCTACAACGCATTCAAAATACCGCTGCCCGTCTCGTCACATTCTCACGCCGTTTCGATCATATCACACCTATTCTTTTCCGGCTACATTGGTTACCTTTGTGTTTCCGTTTTCAATATAAGTTTCTTATCCTAACTCACCGTGCCCTTCATACTAATACTCCTCTCTATCTTGCAGATCGAATTTCCCTTCACACCCCCTACCGTCAGCTTTGCTCCCTCCATGCAAATAGTCTGTCCCTTCCTTCCCCGTCACAGGCACACCTTGAACAGACCCGTCATGCAGCTTTTTTCTTTCTAGGTCCAGTACTTTGGAATGCTCTACCACCGTCTCTCCGTTTGGAACCCTCATACCCTCAATTTAAAACATTACTCAAAACCCATCTATTTCAGCAAGCCTTTCATCTCTCTCCCGATGGTCCTCCCTGATGTTCTCTCAAATATCTGTTATTATGTCTGCCTTGTCCATTTGTTTTGTTTAAGTGGTGTCCTTTGTCTAAGCATGATCTAGTTTTGTCTTCCCCTTTTGGGCCTTATTACACTTGTTTTAAAAAAAACCCTGTTAATTTATATTTTAATTATTGGCCCTCCAGTCTGTTTTGCACAGCTTTGGTTTTTTGTCACTGTATTTGTCTATGCTTTTATTCTTTATACTTGCTTTCCTATTTTACTTTGGCGTTCTTTTCCTTATTTGTGCATTGCCAACCTTTTATTGTACACCGCTTTATGTTACGACGAAAAGCGGTTTATCAAATTTTAATTAAAGATAAAGATAAAAGATAAAGAACCACGGGACCCGGATGCCGCTCGATCCGCAGTACCAGGCGACCCACCAGAGCCCACGGAGGAAAGAGCAGCCCGTACCTTGGCCACCTTTGTGCCAATGCATCGAGGCCTTCCGACATGCGTTCGACGCCTGCTGAAGAACCTTTCGACCTGCGCGGACTCGAAGGTCGCCATGAGGTCCATTATCGGCAGACCCCAACGACGGACCAGCAACGCAAATACCTCGGGATGTAGAGACCACTCTCCGGGGTCTACCCTGCGACGACTCAGAAAGTCCGCCTCCACATTGTGAACCCCTGCGATATGCTGGGCCGACAGACACTGAAGATGCCGCTCTGCCCAATCCAGAAGCAGATCCGCCTCCGCTTCCAACGCCGCGCTGCCTGTGCCTCCCTGGTGATTTATGTAGGCTACCGTGGAGGCATTGTCGGATAGCACCCTGACCGCCGCTCCCTGCAGCCAAGGCTGAAATGCTGTCAGAGACAACCACACGGCTCTCATTTCCAGACGGTTGGACCACCGGCTCTCCCGCGAGGACCACTGGCCCTGAGCAATCTGGCCCTCGCAATGAGCCCCCCAGCCGCTCAAACTGGCATCAGTCATCAGCAGACGCCAGACAGGAGACTCCAAGGGCATACCGTTCGCCAGAGAGCGCCGACACAACCACCAGCAAAGGCTGCGCCGAACCTCCAAGGGGCAAACTGACGAGTTAGCGAGTCGGACTGATGACACAATCGACGCAGCAGCGCTCGCTGCAGAGGCCGCATGTGCGCCCTTGCCCACGGAACTACCTCGATGGTCGACGCCATCGTGCCGAGAAGCTGAAAGTATTGCCAAGCCAAGGACGCCCGTCTCGCTAGAAACTGCTCCACCAGTCGCCTCAGGGCCCACGCTCTGTGCACTGGGAGAAAAACCTTCCCATTGCCGGTCTCGAAACGTGCCCCCAAATACTCCAAGGTCTGCGAGGGAAGAAGGCTGCTCTTCGCCCGATTGACCACCCAGCCTAACGACTGCAAAACCTGTACGACCCGCGCCGTCGTCCGGAGACTCCTCCCTCGACTTCGCCCGGATCAACCAGTCGTCGAGATAGGGATGCACGAGGACACCCTCCTTCCGCAGGAACGCCGCTACCACCACCATGATCTTCGTGAAGACCCGTGGCGCCGTCGCTAGGCCGAAGGGCATGGCTTGAAACTGAAAATGGCCCATCAGCAGCGCAAACCGCAGAAATCTTTGATGTTCCCGACGAATGGGAATGTGCAAATAGGCCTCCGTAAGGTCTAGGGACGTTAGGAATTCCCCCTCACGGACCGCCGCTATGACCGAGCGCAGCGTTTCCATGCGAAAATGCGACACCCGGAGGCACCGATTCACTCTCTTTAAATCCAGGATTGGTGGAAAGGTGCCCTCCTTTTTCGGCACTACGAAGTAGATGGAGTATCGACCGGACCCTAACTGCACCCGGCGACCACCCGGAGCCAAAGCAGCCGGGAAAGTGTATCGGATACGACTCGTCGTTTCAAGGGAGCGCTGCACGGGAACATAACGAAGGAATCGAGCACCGGTCGATGTAGCTCGAGCGCATATCCCTCTCGTATCACTTCTAACACCCACCGATCGGATGTGATAGCGGCCCAGGCAGGGTAGAAATCCCGCAGTCTGCCCCCTACGGGAATCACCGCCACCGGAGCCGGCCTCGCTTCATTGTGACTTTTTGGGGACCTGCGCCTGGAAGGAGCCAAAACCTCTACCTGCCCCCCGAAATCCGCGGAAACTCTGCCTGCGCCCCAGATATCTGGAACGCTGGGACTGACCAAAGCGGGAGGCACGAAACCTCCGAAAGGACTGCTGAGACCGCCGGAAGGTGAAGGTCGGCTTACCCTGCTTGGGCTTATCCTCCGGAAGCCGACCCCCCTTAGAATCCCCGAGATCTTTTACCAACCTATCCAAGTCCTCCCCAAATAACTGTCTGCCCTTAAATGGCAGCTTACTAAGGCGAGCTTTAGAAGAGCCATCAGCCGCCCAATTGCGTAACCAAAGAGAACGACGCGCTGCTACCACCGACGCCATGCCGTTAGCTAACCCCCTAATGAGGTCATAGTGGATATTCGCCAAATAAGCGGTACCTGACTCCAATCTGGACGCCGCGGCCTCTTGTTCTGCCGACTGGGGCCCCTGGAACTGTTGAAACCAGCGGAGGCAGCTGCGCGACACCCAGGCCCCAGCCACCGCCGCCTGCATTGATAGGGCAGCAACATCAAACGCCTGTCTCAACAAGCTATCAACTTTCCGATCCTGCGGGTCCTTCAACGCCGCAGCACCTTCCACCGGGATAGTAGTCCGTTTAGTAACCGCGGAAACTGCCGCGTCCACCTTCGGCGAACGAAAGAGCTCTCTATCAGCCTCCGACAGAGGATACAACTTGGGCAACAGTCTAGCCCCGCGCAAAGCGGACTCTGGACTGTTCCACTCCTCCTGGATCATAGCTTTAAAAACCCTATGGAGCGGAAAGACTCTGTGGGAAGTGCGCACCGCCTGCATCAAGGGATCCTCCAACTTGTCCTCCGCAGTGGCATCTTCCACGGGTATGTTCAATACCTTGAGGGTTTCGTCAATCAGTGCCGGAAGTTCCTCTTTACGAAATACACGCACTATTCTACTACTCTGCTCATCGTCCAACAACTCGCCGTCTTCTAAATCCTCCGCAGACTCCAGCTCGAGAGCCTCCCCCAGCCCCTCGTGGAACTCATCCACAGGAGGTGCAGAATCCGCCACACTCGGGGGCCGGCTCTTCTTTTGTGGACCAGTGTTTCCCTCTACTGAAAGTGGACGCTTTAGCCCACGGCGGGGCAGGACCGAGCCTCCCCCCGCCGGCTGCAAGAGAGCCAGAGCCTACTGCATGAGAGAGAAAAAGGCGGGTGGAACTCCCAGGGATCCCTCCTGGACGCCCCCCACCAACAGGCGCTCCGGCACCGCAGAAATCCCCGGACCAAGGACCGTCTCTGCCTGCTCTGATGTCCCTTCTGTAGATACAGGTGGGAGATCTGCACTGGAGCCCTCCAGAGGATCCTCCATGACAGCACCCACAGCAGAACAAGTGGCACAGACTCGGGCTTCCAAATTACAACTTCTACGAATGCCACAGACCAGACACCGAGGACTAGGAGGCATGGCTATGCACACAGCCTTTTGCCAGCAAAGCAGGAACACCTTGCTGAAGCAAACAGAGCAGAAAAAAAAATCACGATGTTAAAAGTGCTCAAAAACGCTCCAAATTGCAGGATTAGATAGAGATGGAGTCAATTAGCTGATATCTGACCAAGAAATGCAAAAACGAAGCTCCTATCCCTAAAAAAAAACACGAAGAAAAACAACTTTGAAAAAAATCCAAAATGGCCGCCGGACCCGATCCCGCCAAAAAAAGGACCAGAAAAAGTACCCAAAAGGTCTAAAACACTCCCCAGAGTTGATTCCAGGCCACCCCAAGGCCTCCACCACTGCCTTTAGAAAGAAAAAGCTTCAAACTCTACTCACCCACACACAGGAGTGGAGGGGGGGGGTCAAAACACAGAGTGCTGTCCAGCGTGCCTGCCACAAGCTCTGAGTAGCAGTTATCAGAGTCAATAACAGAGTAATAACCGCTCAGGGCAGCTCGGGGAACCCCTAAATCAGTCAGGGGACCCTCAGAGCCTACTGCTGTATTTAATTGCTGCCTGTAATTGTCTGCAACCTTCTCCTCACCCACCAAGGGGGTTCGGTAGAAAGGAGACCTGTGTCCTGTGCAGCTCCCCTGCTTGTTTGACCTATGAGGAGACTGACAGAGAGACAGAGAGAAAAAAACAGATTAGAGGAAGACAGAAGGGACACAGTCAAAGATTTCCTCCACAGCAGCAGCCCAGCACTGAAATCTAGAAAATAATAACACTAAAGCTCTGCTTATTTGTTCCTAAGGAGCCCAGTTCTGGGCTCTTGACTTCCAAGCTGCTTGGAGACTGAGATACTGATGTGTGGGTGGTCCTTGGGGCTGCATATAGCTGGATGATCAAAGAGATGAAGATGTTCAGTCTCCAAAGCTGCTGGTGGAGGTTCACAACTCTATGGTTCCGGGAAAGGACTAGAGGGACGCTAAGGAAGCATAGTTACTCACCTGTAAGAGGTGGTGATCTCCGGGAACAGCAGGAATTTAGTCTTCACATATGGGTATCGTCGGTACCAATGGAGCCTGCACGGGAACGCTCCCCAGCATCCAATAGGAAAGCTTTTGGGAGCATCCCACAGTGCCTGTATGCTGCCTTCCCACCTTTCCCAACTGTCCCTCTCCAGTCGAGTTGAAAGCTGAGACCAGAGAGAGGGAAAGAGAAGAGAGATAGAGATACACAACTCCTAGGGGAGGTGGGTGGGTTGTGAAGACTAAATTCCTGCTGTTCCCGGAGATCACCTGTTACAGGTGAGTAACTATGCTATCTCCAGGAACAAGCAGGAATGTAGTCTTCACATATGGGGACTCCCTAACTGCAGATGCCAGGGAGGCCCCAGAAGTTGTGTGCCCTTGTGAAAGGGCTCCACTTCCCCCCATGGATCTCTGGCATCCTACCAGGGATGGTGGGTAGGAGTTGATTAAGTATGGAACAGGTGTTGAAGAACAGCCTGATCAAACAAGGCATCCCGGCGGGAGTCCTTGTCCAAGCAGTAATGGACTGTGAAGGTATGAATCGAAGCCCAAGTAGCTGCTCGACAGATGTCATCGATAGACACAGAGTGAAGATGAGCCATAGAGGCTGCCATGGCTCTCATTGTGATCTGTGACATGGCCTTCAAGAGGAAGGTTTTTACTCACAGGCAAAAGATATACACTGTGCAATCCAGCTAGACAGTGTTCTTTTGGAGACTGGAAGTCCCAAATGACTAAGATCAAAAGCAACAAAGAGTTGAGGACTTTCCATGTTGCTGTGTCCTTTGCAAGTAAAAGGCCAAAGCTCTTTTACAGTCCAAAGTAGGACTCCCCCCTTCTGCATTTGAGGTGTGAGGCCTTGGAAAGAATACAGGAAGGTAAACCGCTTGGTTTAAATGAAAAGGTGACACCACCTTTGGCATAAAGTGTGGATGAGTCCTAAGGACTACCTTATGATGGAACCTTGTATAAGGAGGATCAGCCACCAACACTTGCAATTCATTGATGCAACGTGCTGATGTGATTGCAATAAGAAAGATGACCTTCAGAAAGAAATTTCAAAAGAGGTAGTGGCTAATGGTTCAAAGGGTGGTTTCATGAGCTGCCCAAGAACCAGATTTAAGTCCCATGCCACCGGTGGTGGCTTAATGGGAGGCTTTGTTAAAAGAAGGCCTCTCAAATCTCGCTATGGAGAGGATGAGAGGAAGTAGGTTGTCCATTTAGAGGCTTGAAAGAAGCTGCAATAGCACTCAAATTAACTCACTGAATTGGTCTTAAGCCCTGAATTTGATAAATGAAGGAGATACTCCAGTAATGATTCCAGAGGTATTGCAAGAGGTTTAAGACCCTTCTGCGAGCACCATATGGTAAACCTTTTCCACTTAAATGCATAAGAGCGTCTTGTGAAAGGCTTCCTGGAAGCATAAAGGATATCCTTTACCTGCTGGGAAAGGTTAAGACCGTGAAGTTCTAGGCTTTCAGCAACCAGGCCCTGAGATGCAGAGACTGGGGATTGGGATGCCACAGCATCCCGTTCTCTTGAGAAAGGAGATCTGGAGCAGATCCTAACTCTATAGGCGAAGCTTGAGAGAGATGTAGGTGCAGAGGGTACCACATTTGCCATGGCCAACGTAGAGCTATGAGAATCATATGACCTCTGTCTCTGAAGCTTGAACAGGGTTTTGGGAATTAGGGGAATGGGTGGAAAGGTATACAGGAAGTCCTGACCCCAATGGAGGAGGAAAGCATCCCTGGCCTGACAACCCTGAGCCGGAATTCTGGAACAGAACCGGGGAAGTTTGGCATTCAGTGGACTTGCAAAGAGGTCTATGTCAGGGTTCCCCAAATTTGAAAAATTTTGGCCACCTGGTCTGCATGGAGAGACCATTCGTGTGGAAGCAGAACTTGACTGAGTCTGTCTGCCCAAGAGTTTTGAATGCCTGGAAGATACACCACAAGGAGATGAATCTGATGCTCTCTGGCAAGGGCCCATAGTCACAAAGCTTCATTGCAGAGCAACAGAGAGCCTGTTCTGCCCTGCTTGTTCACACAGAACATGGCTACTTGATTGTCCGTTTGAACTAGGACCGTCTTGTAGCTGGAGCTGGGTGTGGAATACTCTAAGAGCAGGGAAGATTGCTCTGAGTTCCAGGAGATTGATGTGGAGATAGGCCTCCTGTGGAGTCCAGGAACCCTGGGTAGAGAGGCCTTGCAGGTGGGCTCCCCAACCCACCTGTGAAGCATCTGTTAGAGTGGCTAGGGGTGGGTGTTGCTGAAAAGGAGACCCCACCAAGAGGTTTTGGGGTGACTGCCACCATTGGAGGGACAAAATAAGGCGATCTGAGTTTGCTATTTTGTCTGACAGGCAACCTGACGCCTGAGTCCACTGAGTGGATAAAGTCCACTGGGCTGCCCTCATATGGAGGCGAGCATATGGAACTACATGCACGGTGGATGCCATGTGGCCTAGCAACTAACATTTCCCGAGCAGTGAGGTGAGGGTTTAGCACTGCTTGGGAAGCTAACTGCATAATTTGAAGGCAGTGGGGCTATGGAAGGAAGGCCCTTGTCTGGTATCCAGCAGAGCTCCTATAAACTCTAGGGATTGAGTGGGAGCAAGGTTGGACTTTGGGAAGTTTATGACAAGTCCCAAATACTGAAGGATGCACACTATGCAAGAGAGAGCAACCCTGGCCTCTGGCTCTGAAGGGGCTCGAATGAGCCAGCCTAAGTAAGGGAAGACAAATATTCCCAGGGTGCGGAGAAATGCTGCCACCACAGCCATGCATTTTGTGGACACCCTTGGTGCAGAGGCCAGGCCAAGAGGAAGAACCCTGTATTGGTAGTGCTTCCCTTGAAACAGAAAGTGAAGGAACTTTCGACGAGTTGGATGGATGAGAACATGAGTGTATGCATCCTTGAGATCTAGAGAACAAAGCCAATCCTGACTCTGAAGGTATGGCAGCAGAGTTCCTAGAGAAATCATTTTGAACTTCTCTGAACAGGAATTTGTTCAGTTCTCTGAGGTCTAAAATGGGTCTGTCCTCCTGTTTTCTTTGGAATAAGGAAATAGAAGTAAAACCCTGTACCCTGTTGGGGAATGGGTACCTCTTCTATTGCCCCTTGAGCAAGGAGCACAGTGACCTCCTGACCTAACTGGTCGTTGAGAGAGGTCTGAGAATTGAACTGTCTTACCATTGTAGGAGGGGGGCATGCTGAGGAAGAGTCAAATTTTCTGCTGTTATCTGATCCCATCTGGGGGCAAAATGACAACCTTTCTGGGATGGTGGAGGGTTCTTGGCCGTTCAGGGACAGGAAGGCAAAGTTCTTTGGATAGGAGTCAAAGCCCCTGTGGAGGCTGCTGAGCCGGTTGAGGCTTAGCTGCTTTTATCTTTGCCTAGGTTGTTGCTACTATCCCTTTTGGGCAGACTGACCTAAACGATGTCCCTGCTGGGTATAGGAGGGATAAAACTTTCTTCTTGCTGAAGAATGGTTTCTTAGAGGATCTTTTCCTCGCAGAATCAGCTGTAGATTTAGACAATCTATCCAAAGTGATATTGTCAGCATCTATCATTAGCTTTTTCCTGCCAATTCTTGCCAAAAGATTCTCTCCTGTGCAAGGTATATTCCCTAGTTTGTCCTGTACCCAAATTTCCAAGTCAGATGCCTGGAGCCAGGCAACCCTATGTGCACCTATGGCAATGGCAGAGGTTCTGCTTATGCATTCAAAGCAGTCAAAGGCTGCACAATTCAAACTTGGAAACATCCTGAGCATGTTTGACAAGAGCAAGATAATCTTGCCTTTTATCATCAGGAAGGAGAGGGCTCATAAACTAAGTCTCCTGTGATCTCCCTAAGGAACATTCCCATATACAAGATATAGGAACTGATCCTAGCAGAAAGCATGGAAGCCTGGAAGGATAGACGTCCAAAGGCGTCAAGAGTCCTACACTCACGTCCTGGAGGATTAGATGCATGTCTTTTTGCACTCTGTCTCATGGCTGACTGCACCACCATGGAATGGTGTGGTAATTGAGTCTTCTGAAACCCAGGACAAGGAGGAACTTTATACATGGTGTTGTCAGAGTGAGGATTTGTGGTTAGAGGTGTTTCCCACATAATTAACATAAGATCATGCAAGATCTCATGAATAGGTAAGGTAGCTGCCTCCTTGGGAGCTTTAGGGTGTTGAAGGATTTCTAATTCCTTTGCCCTAGGCTCTTTTTTCAGGAGCCACTGTGATGGAAAGACATCGGGCACATCTCGGATAAAATCTTGAAAGGACATATCCTCTGGTGGAGACATCCTATGCTGAGGAGAAGAGGAATCCTCAGGAAGAAGTATTCTGGCATTGGCAGAGCTTTCAGACTCCTCCGAAGATTCGAAGTATCTCCGATCCGGGTGATCGTGCAAAGCACGGTACCGATTGAAGTTGGCATCAGCATGGTCTGGTACCGACTTGTTGATGCCGGATAGAGACACATGACTTGGTCCCGGAAGAATACCTGCCGATTTCGATGCCAGTACTGTAGTCAGTGCCGGTACCGGTTGAATTGTCTGAAGTGGTTTCAGGGGCATTGAGGCCATGAGAAGAGCCACCAGACTGTTCAATAGCCAAGAATCTCTGGTCTATCGACGCTGCCGATGCTTGGGTATTGGTGTCAGATGAAGCGGCCGGATCCCAGAGGATGGCACCAGTAGTGCTGAGGTTGAAGCCTTGAGAACATCCTGGAGCCCCGTTAGTGCTTTGGAAGCCAAAGCCTCCCACCGTGGCAATTTTGCCGGTGAAAGTCCCTCAAGGGCAACGCCAGACAAAGGGTGCTAAGTTTAGCAGCTCGGTTTTGCCGGCCCCTTTGACGTCATCCCACGGGTAGCACTCTGAAATAGAGTGGTCAGGACCTAAACATTTGAGGCACCACTCATGGGTGTCGGTGACGGAAATGGTACCGCCACATTGGAACACTTTAAAACCCAAAGCGGGTTTTTCCATTCTGAAGGAAAAAGTTGGGCCCAGTGCCCAAAATGGCACATGGCACCTGAGGAGAAAATTACTAGAAAAGACTCCAGAAAGGTTTTGGGGTCCCCCTCCCCCCTCAAAAAAAAAAAAGAACTGGCTGTACTGGTGTAGCGTCGAGAGAAGGCAGACGTGACCACAGAAAAGAGGAGAATTTTTTTCTGCAGCGACAGGATGTGTGACCTGTCGGCTCTGCAGAAAACAAAGAGCTAGAGAGGGACAGTTGGGAAAGGCAGCACGCAGGTGCTGTGGGATGCTCCCAAAAGCTTTCCTATTGGATGCTGGGGAGCATTCCCGTGCAGGCTCTGTCGGTACCGATGATACCCATATGTGAAGACTACATTCCTGCTTGTTCCTGGAGATAAGGCAGATGCTGCCAATAGCCGAGTAATAGACTTTTTGAAAAGTTGTTTACCAGAATTCTCTTTTGCTACTAATTAAACTGGGAGAATGCTGTGTACCAACTTTCTTTCCCCCCAGGACAACACTATTTGGAACCGCAACCTATTTTACAAATGTAGAAACCAGAACCCTACAACCAAAATGTTATATAAAAGTACCTTCTACTAGAGTTTTCTTGGCCATTGCAGCAGCCCGGTGAGAAGTGTACTTCACAATTGCCAAATGTTCATATTTACTAGTGGGACTGGAATGCAGTGTCATGTCCAGCACCCCTGCACTCACTTCTTGCAAGACCTTTTTTAACTCTCCCTGTTCCAATGAGCAGGGCAGGCCATCCATATAAAGTTCACACTTTTCAGTGCTTCTGCACACCACAATGTGAAAATCTCTCTGTAGCTCAAAATTATTCAGTGCTGCAATTGCAGCCAGGGCACTGCGTCGACTGGTGTACTTGGCATATGCAAAACCACGATTCAGTCCACTGAATGTCATCATAAGACGGAATTCATAGAGTTTTCCTACACCCTGGAAGAGGGGGATCAATTTATCTTCATAGACATCTTGAGGAAGTTTGCCAATAAACACCTCGGAGCCAGAGGGAGGAGGGCCTCCTATCCATCCTATGGGACAAAAAAAATAAAAATAAATCCATGATTCAAATTCCACTTCTTGGTAAGTCAAACTTAAGGACTGATGCAGCAAACCCTGTGCTACAGCCCAGCACTAAAGCTTGTGTTAAGCACTAGCAAAGGGCTTCCTAACATTGACTGAGCAGCAATGCTGTGTGAGCAAACAGCATGCAAGGCAGCTGTACACGAGAAGTCCGTGTTAAGTAAGGGGAGCAAGCTAGTCATGTGTGCATAGGGATCTGCGTTAAGTGTCTGCCCCTTGCCCCCACCCCCTGAACCTTCTGGTACCTTAAAATGTCAGGGGAAGGTAGAGATGCCAGATGCTCTCGCCTGTGTGCCACCATCTTGAAATAAGGCAATGCCTGGGCCTGCACAGAATATCCCAAAATGCACCAGGCAGGGTGGGCTCCATATAAGGCAAAGATGGCCTTGTCACAGTGACTCCCCCACTGTGTATCTGAACAGCCAAGGCCCTCCACTCCTTGCATCCTAGAACACACTCCAGAGGTCACTGCCATCTAAGGCATTTTTGCCTAGTGCATCAAGGATGCACATGGAGCAGGTGCTGCCAATTTTCAAAAATGGTGATGCAGGAGTATGTGAATAATGCTCCCACCCCCAACTTATAGGGTAGGCAGGGGGGGGGGGGCTAGGGGCCACCAGGTTATTTCATCTTGGAAGGGATCCACAATTGTGGTCTGGTCATCTGAGATGAAGTTTAGTGCAGTTTCTTTTGTGTGTTTTGCCACACACAATTATGGGAGCAATTAGAAGTTCATGTGTGATTAGCATATCCACTGCATTAAACACTTCCAGCAGTTTTGCTGGCTATTTTCCCACACTAACTTGCTTTCTGCATCAGAGAGCAAGACTAGCATGGGAAAAACAGCATTTCTGCACTGGCCCTTTAGAAGTTTAGCTCTGCAGACCAGAAAATCTCTAGAGAACCTGAATGTCACTCCCACTGAGCTACTGCTGAAAGGTGCAAGACATCGTTTTCCCCATACCTAGCAGGATGGCATTTATATACATATAGTGCTAACCCCATAATATTCATAGGATCAAAGTAACCAAATACATCAAAACAAACAAAACCACCACAAGAGAACACACTCTAAAGGCTCCAACTTAAAGGAAAAAAATAAGGAGAAAGATCTGTTTTATCTGTCCCTCTACAAGATACAGGCCAATACCTTAGCCACAGGGGATATGGCGTTCTCATACATCAGTCTAAATACAAAAAAATAATTGGAGTTTCTCTTATAATCAACTTTAATAAATGAATTAAATAGGGCAAGTGCTCCTCAATACATCATCCCTCTACAAGCTGTAACATACAATAACTTCAACGCTACTGTGTAGCCAAAAAAAAAAATGGCATCACTTATCTCTTCTCCTTAGATCATGGGGAGTGGAGGAGTAGCCTAATGGTTAAGAACCCAGAGACCATGTTCGATTCCCACTAGCACTCGTGTCCTTGGGCAAGTCACTTAACCCTCCATTGCCTCAGAAGTTATCAATGTTCCTGTTTAATGTACATTACCAAGTTTAAGTTTCAATGTAAACCGCTTTGATTGAAATTTATTTATTTATTTATCTATTTCTTCTATACCGCCCCTTCCAGAGATCAGGGGCGGTTTACATGGAACAATTTAACAGTTTACATTGAACAAGAACTTTTTAATTTTTTACATATAACAGAACAGTAAATTATTAAAACTATTTACAATGTGTATATCTTGATCAGAAGTTTCTAACTTTTTACAGGGAATAGGCAGCGAGCTGACATTTATATTTACAGGTGTTATTTACAAAAAGGTTAGGATACAGTGTAGTGAATTCACTATTCAAGTGTGTGTGTGTGCTGGAATTTATTTCCATTTTTCGTGGGGTTTTTTGTGTCTCTTTGGGAGAACTGTTTGAGGGGGGCTGTGTATGTTCAGTTAATTGTGTTTTTGCGGTTTTTTTGTTTGTGTGTCTGTGGACGCTGTGTGGCTGGGCTTGGAGGGTAGGGGATTCCGAAGTGTTCGGAGAATAGGTATGTCTTGAGTTCTTTCCTGAATTGAGAGAGGTCCTTTATAATTCGGATGTCTATTGGGAGGTCATTCCAAAGTGTGGGAGCGGTGAATGTGAAGGCTCTGGCACTGGTGGATTTTTTAGTCCTCGTGAATGTTTTTGGTAACTCCAATGAGAGGGTTGCATTTAGTCTGCGGGCTCTTGAATCATTTGGGGCGTGAAGGAGTGTGGATAGATGGGAGGGGGCAATGTCGTTTAGTAGTTTGAAGGTTGTTAGTAGTGTTTTGTATTTGATTCGGTTATTTATAGGGAGCCAGTGTAGTTCTAGCAGTATAGGGGTTACATGGTCTGCTAGGCGGGCTTTAGTGACTACTTATATACATGATAGAGCGGTATATAAAACCTGTTAAATAAAAGCCAAAGCTTTCACATTAAGCCCAAAGATCTTTGTTTTGCCATCAGCTGTATCAGGGGCCTCGATTGTAGCAAAGCTTCCAGCACTGGCATCTGCCAAACTCACATCTTTTAAACAAAAATCACCCTATCATAGTTGAGGAGCAGCCAGTGATGTATGTCAGAACACCATATCCTGTGGTTAGCATACCAGCCCATGCCTTGTAGAGGGACAGGTAACACTGAGGTCTCTCTTCATTAAAGACTTTTCTCCTCCGGGATCTTAAATATTTGATATTTTATGTTTAAATCTTTATTGTAATAATCAAACCTTTAACCTTTCCATTACATTGGGTTTTGATTATATTATGGCAAATATTCAGACAATACAACTGTTACTGCTGAAACAATGTAGTTTTACATTTTTATATTTCCCTCTCCCCCTCCCATCTGAAATATTCTACTTATCGTGTGGTTGTAACATTCTCCTTAGCCCTCCCCAGCAAGCAGGTGCTCTTATACCCGCTGGGGCTGCTATATTAGAACTTTTGATTACTATTAACACCTCCCAGTAACTCCTTCACACGTAACTCTGTATCAATCTTAATCATACTATAATCTCCACAAATGATACCTTCATACTTTGAACATTTCTAATACTTTAATTGGAGTTTCATCCCCTCCCCCTCCCCCTCGCCTACTAACCCCTCCCCCCCATCCGTACAGGGCCATACACTTATTGTAGCCAACTTAAACTGTTAAGTATCATTCCTTGCTCTAGTCGATACACCTTCTAGATATGGAGACCAAACCATCAAGAAGTTCGCTCTCCTGTGCATGTGTCGCGTAGAGGACTCTCCTTACCATAACACCAACTGGTGCACTAAATTCCTCCATTCCCAATATTCAGGCCCCCCTGTATCTCTCCATCTACGTAGGATACATTGTTTAGCAATGAGGCAACACTTCCTCACCATCAATCTATTCCCTGCTGTGGTAAGTCCCAAGGGGTTGGGCGCATCCAAAATAGCGAGGCCCAGAGTCAACCTCAGTAATCCCCCCAAAAAATTGTTGGATCCTGCTCCAAAACGTCCCTACTTGTCCACATCCCCAGAACATATGCCCCAAATCAAACAGGTATATAAAACGGAAGATATTGGCATGTGTTCACTACAACAGTGGTTTCCAAACTGTTGGAACCCCAAAATTATGTCATATCAGTAGATAGGGGGGGGGGGGGGTCAAAGTGCTACTCCTCCTCTAGGCTTACATTGTGACCTATGTCCAATAGGACAGCATGGGGCCTCAGTCTGATCATGCCTTTATGTGAACTTCCTATCTGTCCTGTCCGAGTTACACATACCAATACCTCTGTTGAAAAGAAATCTTCCCTACTTATGTTTGTTTTTCATAAAGAATTTAATCTACTTATCAAGTACCTTTAAAGGCCATAATGGATCATTGTCTCCTATTATCCAAGGTACTTAAGAGTCTCTCATAAGGTTCTCTGCTGCATATTCCGATAGTTGAGGCTAAGCTACCAAGGACTGATGAAGCAGCCTCTTTACACAACAGCCGACTGTGAAACCCAGTGCCTATAGAGATTATACCTAAAATGTGAGTCACTCTCTAATGTGAAGATCTGGATGTTTAGGCTGATCGCTGGAGAATGGACCGGGAATGGTTACATAGCATGCTAAGGCCTTGTCTGACTAGCTGCATTGTTTAATGGTTTTGTACATCTTAGCAACTGCGAGAGCAAGAAGGATGCTTGGATGTATAGGGAGAGGAATGGCCAGCAGAAAAAAAATGAATGTGAAACGCCTCTGTATAAAGTCACTGGTGCAACCTCATTTGGAGTATAGTGTGCAATTCTGGAGACCGCACCTTCAAAAAGGATATACACAGGTTGGAGTCTGTGCAGAAGGTGGCTATTAATATGGTTAGTGGTCTTCATCATAAAGCATATGAGGACGGACTTAAGGATCTTAACATCTATCCTTTAGAGGAAAGGTGAGATAGGGGAAATGAGAGATGTTTAAATACCTCCATGCACTGGAGAGTCTTCCAATTGAAAGCAAGCTCTGCTACAAGGAGACATAGGATGAGGGTGAAAGGGGATTCACGCAGGAGTGATGTGGAAATATTTATTTACAGAAAGAGTGGTAGATGTGTGGAATAGTCTCCAGTGGAGGTGGCAGAGATGACAGTATCTGAATTCAAAACAGTATGGGACAAACTGAGGACCTCTAAAGGAAAAAAAAGGGGCCACAACTGTAATTGATGGAAGGGGGGGGGGGGACTAAATAGGCACCTTTTCTAGTTTTATATGAAGTATTTTGTTTATATATAGGCTTTATATGTATCTAATAAATTAAATATGCTGGTCAAAGCCCAAATCGGGGCTTGCTTAAATACCAGTGTGGTCTTGTGTAAGAACTTGGAATAGCAGCATCTGTTGCTGGAGAAGTCAGGGAGAATCTCTCCCCACCTGAGCATGCTGTGACTAGCAGAACCCCTTCAAAGCCACCACTATACTGAAGCAGCACCAACCACAGTACACGCCTAAAGCCAGGACTCACTGCTGCTACATAGTTTCTTAATGTACACTTACAGGCAGATGTGAAATTTACCAACCACAAATTTGCTATTTGAAGTCAAGTTTGTAGTAGTCAACGTGGAAGAATTGTTTAGCTATTGACTGATGTTAAACATCTAGTGCTGCCACTAAATCCAATATAAAGTTTCATTTAAAAAAAAAAAAAACTACTCTGCAGTTAGAGAGCAACTTAAACACCTATGCTTATGGTTTCTAGCGGCAGCCTTTAATAGTTAATTTAGATTGACAGTGACTTTTCTAGTGGGAATATGTATCTTAATATGCTTTTTATTTCACTTAAAAAACAACCAACCCCCCCCCACAACCCAACGCAATTCCAAGTCAAATGCAGATTACATATCAAAATCCATTCATATATACAAACGTTTGTATACAATACAAAGCAAATAAAAAAACTACCTGCAATTGCAACAATCAATCCTAAATTGAACTGGTATCCATATTTTTGGGGAACTTTGTTGGGATCAGTAGTAGGTTTTAATATTTGTATTTTTATAAGTTGCTGTATGTTTCCATGATATTGTTAATGGCATTTGCAAAGCGTGAATAAAATATAGCTGCACTGCACAATGGCACCAATCTCAGAGCACCATAAAGCGTAGTTACTCACCTGTAACAGGTGTTCTCCAGGAGCAGCAGGAATCAGTCCTCACATATGGGTGACGTCGGCGCCGACGGAGCCCTCGCGGAGCAAATTTTCCCCAGCTTTCAAAGAAAGCCTTTGGGAATTGCAGCGCGCATGCGCGGTCCCCTTCCAGCCCAAGGGTGCCATTTTAGCCAGTCAGATGACATAGCTAAAAGACAGCATAAAAATTTGCAAAAAAACTAAAGCAGATGATTGCAACTCCAAGGGGAGGAGGGAGGGTTGTGAGGACTGATTCCTGCTGCTCCTGGAGAACACCTGTTACAGGTAACTACGCTTTCTCCAGGACCAAGCAGGAAGTCAGTCCTCACATATGGGACTCCCAAGCTTAAGGCTACCGGAGACCCTAAGCACAAAAATGAGCTCCCTCTAGCTCAGCAGCACAGAAGGAAGGAATCTTCACTGAATTAGTACCCACCGGTAGCCCAACATCCGGGATGGAGGGTAGGAGTTGCTCAAACCTCGAAGAGATTTCGGAGGACTGCCTGTCCGAAAGCACTGTCCCTGCGGGACTCCCTCTCGAGGCAGTAATGGACCGCAAAAGTCTGGCTCGAAGACCAAGTAGCGGCCCGGCAGATGTCTGCCAATGGAACAGAGCGGAGGTAAGCCACTGACGTAGCCTTCGCCCGAACACAATGAGCCGTGACCCGACTTTCTAACGAGAGTCCGGCTGCTCCATAAGCCCAAGCGATACAGTCAGCAACCCAGATGGACAGAGTACGCTTGGAGACAGGGAGCCCCAATTTATTGGGGTCAAAAGACACGAAGAGCTGAGCAGCTTTGCGGTGCTCCCGCGTACGGTCAAGGTAGAAGTTCAACGCCCTTCTACAGTCCAGGGTATGCAGGACCATTTCAGCTCGGCTGGAGTGTGGCCTGGGAAAGAAGGTCGGAAGTACCACCTCCTGATTGATGTGAAAAGGGGAGACCACTTTTGGAAGAAATTTAGGGTGAGTCCGTAGGACTACCCTATTTTTGTAGAACCAAGTGTAAGGGGGATCAGACACGAGGGCCTGTAGTTCACTTACGCGTCTAGCGGAAGTGAGGGCTATCAAGAATAAGGTTTTCTAAGAAAGAAAACGGAGAGGACAGGTAGCCATAGGTTCAAAAGGCGGACAGATGATCCGCTGCAAAACCACATTCAGATCCCAGTCAGGTGCTGGCGGGCGCAGAGGTGGTTTAAGGAGGAGACCTCGGAGAAACCTTGCCACGAGAGGGTCGTTGGAAAGAGGTCTGCCGTCCACCGGCACATGATGTGCTGAAAGAGCACTGAGGTGAACCTTGACGGAGTTGGACTTAAGTCCAAGATTAGAGAGGTAGAGCAAGTACTGCAAGACCACCGACACCGAGCAGGAGAAGGGATCCAGAGACTGCTGGGTACACCAAACGGAAAAACGATGCCCGAAAACGAAACTGACAAGAAAAATCAGAAAAACCGAAAAATAAGAGAAGGACTCGCAACGGCGTCGCGAGTCTGGCAGGAAAGAGACTGGCGTCAAACCGAAGAAAAAATGGAAAATAAATGAAGAAAATCAACTTTTCTGCGGGGACTGTAAGACCACGTCTGTAGGGCTCCGCGGAAAAAAGAAGACTGGCTAAGATGGCACCCTTGGGCGGGAAGGGGACCGTGCATGCGCGCTGCAATTCCCAAAGGCTTTCTTTGAAAGCTGGGGAAAATTGCTCCGCGAGGGCTCCGTCGGTGCCGACGTCACCCATATGTGAGGACTGACTTCCTGCTTGGTCCTGGAGAATAAAAGACATTGTTAGGGCAGCAACCATTTTGCTCTAAGAAATGACAGGCCAACATCTTCAAACACTAGTAGATTACTTTTTTCACACAGTAGGTAGCTGGTTCACCTAGCAAAAGCAACCCATCTGCAGCTACATGATGCATAGCTGTAAAATTATCTGGCCAGTACAGTCCACTGATGTTCCTTTTTTGGTTTTTTTTGAACAGGTGGATTAATCTTCTTGCTTTGGGGTGGGGAGACATGTAGTCATTTCTATCCCCATAATGGGCTCGGCGGCATCTTTACCTCAGCTCATGTCTCAGATCACACACACACCCCCCTAGTCAGTCAGGTTATCCCAAGGACTGGGTTGAGAACCTGTGGTCTAGGCAATGTCGTCAATGCCACTCATAACATCTGCTCCCCCGCCCTAGTGGCAGAAATTCAAATTGAGGACCACCATGCCAAATATCTAAGAGGGCCCCCAGAGCAGGAGGAATCCACCTCAGAAGGGCAGCTTGGGTGGCATTTCCGCTACCATCACCCCCACCCCTTAGGGCAAATCACACTCCTTGTGCTTTTCTACACATCAATTTAACAGTCATGGATGAACATGAGAAATACATGCAGAATTTAGCAAACAGGTTTGTACCTACCAGGTGGGGGTCCTCCATACTTCCTCTGACCATTGACCTGAACCAGTCTAATTCCAGTTTCTTTCACCCAGGCAAGCAGGGCAGATTTATTTGCAGTGTTTACTGCATTGAGCCACATCTAAGAATGAATCAGAGTCATAGTATGTCAAACCAGCTGTGCTGAACAGTCCCCAGTCAGTAGTTAAGTAGACTGTCTAGAGCCCCCTCATGTCCTACCACCTTTTCCCAGAGCCATCATTTCCAACAGGAAAGGAATGTTTGAGAATTTCAAATTTCTAACACAGGCCTTCACAAATTTTCAATCAAGGAGCCAGCCCAAAAAAAAAACAAAAAACCCTTAAGAGTCAGTATTTGAGACCTCTCCTCCCTCCCCAGTCCTCTAACTGTCCCAAAGATGAACAGCAGGAGGAGAGGCATCCTCAAAAGTTGTTTTTATGACATTTATGTATTAACTACAATAAAGTGTGACATAACATTAAGTAATAACACCCCTCCCACCCCCCACTTTTAAACTAAGGTATACCACAGTCCCTCTTCCCTTTGGGGGCCTATTTTACTAAGATTAAAACTTGTTTTCCCATTCTGTTTCTATGAGAAAAGAAAGCAGAGTTGCTTACCTGTAATAGATTTCGGGGGGCACATAGGTGATGATGATATCCAATAGAGCCAAGGATAGTTAGCCACACATGCCCAGACAAGCCTAAGCTTTTCTATGCTCTGGAGAGCTGTTTATGCTCCTCCCCACAGGCTGCCCATGCTTCAGTCACTACTGAAATGTAGGATGGTTGACTGAAATATATATATTTTCCCCATGATGAACAGCTTCAGAGTGGAGAAAGCAGGAGGGATTATGTGCAATGATGGGATTAAAAATCTGATACAGAATCAGTTCCTAAGAACAGTATGAGTGGGCTGCAGCACCCAATCCCCTCACCCGACATTTTGATGGCATTGGGGGCAAATTGTGGCATTGGGAAAAGTCAGACACCAAAAAAAAAAAAAAAACCACACACACCACCACACTGTTGTGGCCGGTGTCCTCACAGTGAATCCCTGGCCTGCAATCCCCCCCACTTCAAAAGCAAATAGAACCACCCAACCCACCTCCTGACCAAAAGACAAAATAGACTTGGTGGCCTAGTTGGCCCCTGAACCACCCCCACCCCAAAGTGAGCAGGAATGCTGCCTATGCAGACCATGAATGGGGGTGCAATCTTCAAAAATGGTAGCGCCTGGCACCATGCAGAGCCAGGTGCTGCCTTATAAAAAAAAAAAAAAAAAAAAAGGCAGACCACAAGCAGTGCTCCCACTCAAATTTATTTATTTATTTATTTTATTTAGTAGATACTTATATACCGCTACTTCCAGCGATCAGAAGCGGTTCGATTATAATTTTGGGATTTGTCACAAAATCAAGACAGAATATATGGGGCATAGATAGCAAGGGGTATTACACAGCACACATAGTAGGGTCTACAGATCGACCTTAATGAACTTAATGAACTATCATACATTACAAGAGAGATAATCTTCCAACTATTTACATTTTTACATCCATCTATTCAATTCATTTTATTTTCTTGGATTTACATCTGGCCATAGTGACAATTGAATAGATGTGTTTTTAATTTTTTTCTGAAGTCGACTAAGTCTTTAATTGCTCTCAGCTCGTGTGGTAGTTGGTTCCATAAAGTGGGGGCAGAGAAGGAGAATGCTCTTCGGCTAGTACTGACTTTTACATGCCTGATGCTGTTTGGAACTATTATTGTGTCTGAGCTGATGGTTCTCCTGCATCTGGTGGTAGGTTGCATGGAGATCAGGGTGGAGAGGAATGACGGGGCCAGGTTGTGAATTAGCTTGAATGTCGTTACCAATGTTTTGTATTGAATCCTGGCAGTGACTGGGAGCCAGTGTAGTTCCATCAATACAGGTGTGATATGTTCAGTGACGCTTGTTCTCATGATGACCCTAGCTGTTACGTGTTGTGCCAGTTGTAGTATGTTGGTCGCTTTCTTTGGTAGACCCTGTAAGATGGCGTTGCAGTAGTCGAGGTGGGGCATGATGAGCGCTTGAGCAACTGATCGGAAGTCATATGGATCTAGTACATTCCGTAGGGGTCGTAGTACTCTAAGCTTGTGAAAGATGGCTTTGTTGGTGTTGCTGAGGTGTTTTTCCATTTTCAGTTTGCTGTCGATTGTGACTCCTAGATATCTAATTTCATTCTTAGTGTTATAGGTATTGTTGCACAATGTGATTGTTGGAGGAGGTTCGAAGTCAGTTTCACTGGATATAAACATTACTTCGGTCTTCTTATGATTAATCGACATGTTGTTTTGTTTTAGCCATCCCAACATCTCTTCCATGCAGTTTTCAAGCTGAGCATAATTCGGGTCAATGGTCTCTAGTTGTGTGTACAGCATGATATCGTCTGCGTATATGTGGTAGTTGATGCCATATTTCCTGAATATTTGACTGAGTGGTTGCATGTAAATGTTAAAAAGTAGTGCCGAGAGTGCCGAACCCTGTGGTATGCCTTGAGTTTGAGTGAAGGCTTCGGCTTTTTCTCCGTTGAATTGGACCTGTGGTTTTCTGTCTGTTATGTAGGAGGCGAACCATTTCAAGGTGGTTCCTAATATTCCAATTGATGCCAGCTTGTTAAGGAGGTTTATGTGATGGACAGTGTCGAAGGCAGCAGAGATGTCGATGAAGATGAGAATAAACATTCTCTTCCTGTCTTCTAGACCCTTGAGGAGGTTGTTAAACAGGGCCAATAGCAGGGTTTCGACCCCATGGTTTTTTTCTGCAACCGTATTGCTGTTCGTCCAGGGTTTCGTGGTCATCGAGGTGATCTTGCAGTTGGATGAGGGCTGCTTTTTCGATGATTTTAGCCAAGAAAGATATGCTGGAGATTGGACGGTAAGAAGATGGGTCTTCTTTGTTTAGCGAATTGTTCTTTAGTATCGGTCTAATTATAGACTTTTTGAGCTTGTTGGGCATGACTCCTTGGGACAGTGATTGGTTCACAATGTGTGAGACCTGGTGAGCAATATCCTCTTTTGCTGCCTTAATCCAGGCTGCTGGGCAGGGATCAAGCAGGGAGGTGGTGGTATTGATACTGGTTATTATTCCGATTGCTTGCTTGTCATCAATTTTGTGAAATTCGTTCCAAGTCTTATCTAGCTTCACTGAAGTTTTTAAATGTGGTTTGGGAAAACATAGCGCGGTTGTGGTTGTTGCTAGTTTGCTTGCGTAGTGGTTTGCGAGGGTTTGAGGCTGAATAGTGTCATTCTGTTGTTCTGGTTGGTTTGTTTTGGTTAGCGTTTTTACTAGTCGAAAAAGTTCCCGTGGTTTGTTGATGGCTTTGTTCAGCAGGTTGGTGTGGTGTTTCCTTTTTGCTTCATCTACCTCATCTTTGTATTTTACAAGGATGTCGAGGTATTCGGCTTTGAGTTCCAAGGTTTTGTTACGTCTCCACTTTTTTTCATACCTTCTAAGTTCTCTCTTCCTTTTAGTTAGCGTAGTTGTGTACCAGGGCTCTGATTGTTGTTTACCTGGGGTTGCTGCGTTATTCCATTTCGGGTTCGCTGAAGCCAGAATTCCTTCATCCCATCTATTTGTTAGGGCATCGAGGTCTGTAGATTCCAAATCAATGTGCGTCTTGATGTTATTTGTGAGACCATCCAGATCAAGCTTATTGAAAGATCTCTGCTGTTGGGTTTCTCGTTGAGCTTTCGCATCTTTTGGTACCAATGGGAGTTTCATCCGTATGTCTATTTGGTGGTGGTCAGACCAGGGTATTGCTTTGATTTTAATCAGGGGTTGGCTGGGCTGTTTGTTCTTAGGAGTAAAGACCATGTCTAATGTATGTCCCTTTTCATGTGTTGGCTCGTTTATTATCTGATGATACCCAAGTTGTGCCATAGCTTCCAGGAAGGTGTTGGCATGTACCGCTGTTGTTGACGCTAGGTTTAGGTCACCGAGGATGATTTGGAATTTCTTTGGCTGCGTTGAGGAAATGTTTTCTAACGCTGCGGCAAGTAATTCATGGTTCGGTGAGGGGGATCTGTATATTAGGCAGATGGATATTGCTGAGTTCTCGACTTTGAGTAGGTCTATGTCTGGGTTTGAGTCCAGGGACGTGCATGAGAGTTTCAAGTGTGATTTGGCAATTATGAGCACTCCTCCACCTCTTTTGTTGGATCGTGGACAGTTATACAGGTTGTAGCCTGGTCTGTTTATCTGGTTCAGTAAGGCAGCATCAGTGTTAGTGATCCATGTTTCTGTTATACAGAGGATGTCAGGTTGCTCATCTTTGATTATGTCAAAGATAATGTGGGTCTTGTTTCTGATTGATCGGGCGTTTATGAGGGTGATGTTACAGACCACTAATGGATCTGGTGGAGACTGGGTTTGTTGAGCAAGTGGCCGGCGCATCCGTGGCATTTTTGATTTTGGCCTGCGGCGGTTCTGTGCACCCGCGTGCTTTCTACTTGCGGGTCCTGGATAGGTCATGTGAGTTGGTACTATACCTGTGGTGAGGTATGTTAAGGGAAGGGGTTTTTGATGAGTATGGATGGCATAGAGGATGAAGAGTGGGCCACATATGAGTGGTGTAGGTTGGTACATGTTTGCTTTGGTTGTGTATGTTGAGATTAGGGTGAACATCCAAATTCCTAAGACCAGTTTTAGTAGATTCATGTTTAGGTGTGCGTGTGTAACAGTACAATACAGTATGCTTAGTATCCAATGCTATACTTAGGACAGAGGTAACAGTTATGGTGTAAGCATGTAAAACTTAGTACAGAGGCAAATGTTACAGTATCAGCAGGCAGTAGTTACAGTACAGCAGGTAAAAGTATCAGTCAGTATGAATCAATCAGAGTGACATTAGGTAACAGTGGATCATCAGTAAGTTTGCAATATTGCTAAGTAAAACAAGCAGAATATAACAGTATGCTACTGCAATTAACAGTATCTAGCATACCACAGTATGCTACAGCAAGTAACAGTATCTGGCAATAGGTAATAATGTATATTTAGCAGGGGGATACTCAAAGTGGTTAGTAGCCCAAGGCTTCAGGTTAAAGTCAGTTCATCAAATGCCGGTCATGATCAGTGTAGGAGTGTGTTAGTTGGCTTCGGCATCATTAGTCATTTTGGGGTTGTCGTATCAGTCTCCTAATGGTCTGTTTTGCAATTATGGCTATGTTTGTGACCTATCTAGTGGTGTTCATGGAGGGCGTTTTGTGTAGTTAATTTTCAGAGTAGCTTACCTCCTGGGGACTGACTCTAGTCATCACAGACCTGTTGTTGCTCTCTGTAGTTAGGGATGGAGTCCGTTGTTCAGGATTCAGCTTCTTGCGATTCTGCTTTCATGTGCCTGGTGGGCTTCCACAGAAGTAGGCGAGCTCGACCTGGTCAGAGGGAGCTCCAGCCGTGTGAAGATGTCGCCTCGGCGTGCCGGGCCACAGAGGGATCCTTGAAATTCCTCCACTCCCTCCTGTAGTAATCTGGTGCTTTAGATCAAAGGTGTTGGCAAGCTCGGACCCATTCCGGGGAGCTCCAGCCAATCGTCGCTGTGGTTCCTTGGATTAGTTTGTCCTCGGTGAAGGCGGCGGTATTTCCTCGTCCTCTGCTATGCCTATCGGGCCGCGCCTAAGGGCCACGCCAAAGGGCCCTCTGGCGAGGCCCTCAGGCGCGGGCCCGCCAGGCGCGGGCGCGCCCTGCAGGGACGCCGCTTAAATGAGCGTAGGGCTGCCGGTCCCAGCTGCTCCCACTGTCCCGATTGGACAGGAGCACTCCCACTGCCCGGATTGGGCAGGAGTTCAAGCTGGCTGGCTGCGGGCAAAAGCGGCTCCCTCGGAGCAGGGACGCCGCTTAAATGAGCGTAGGGCTGCCGGTCCCAGCTGCTCCCACTGTCCCGATTGGACAGGAGCACTCCCACTGCCCGGATTGGGCAGGAGTTCAAGCTGGCTGGCTGCGGGCAAAAGCGGCTCCCTCGGAGCAGGGACGCCGCTTAAATGAGCGTAGGGCTGCCGGTCCCAGCTGCTCCCACTGTCCCGATTGGACAGGAGCACTCCCACTGCCCGGATTGGGCAGGAGTTCAAGCTGGCTGGCTGCGGGCAAAAGCGGCTCCCTCGGAGCAGGGACGCCGCTTAAATGAGCGTAGGGCTGCCGGTCCCAGCTGCTCCCACTGTCCCGATTGGACAGGAGCACTCCCACTGCCCGGATTGGGCAGGAGTTCAAGCTGGCTGGCTGCGGGCAAAAGCGGCTCCCTCGGAGCAGGGACGCCGCTTAAATGAGCGTAGGGCTGCCGGTCCCAGCTGCTCCCACTGTCCCGATTGGACAGGAGCACTCCCACTGCCCGGATTGGGCAGGAGTTCAAGCTGGCTGGCTGCGGGCAAATGGAAAGCTACAGGGATGGGGTGGTTCAGGGGCCACCAGGTCTATTTGTTGTTTAGTTGGGATGGGGGTGGAAGGTTCAGGGGGGCCTCTAGGCTAACAGGTCTATTTTCTTTTTTTTTTTTTTTGGGGGGGGGGGTCTGGACTGTTAGGCCACTAGGGATGCATTGTCTATTGAGGCACTGACCCCAACAGTATTATGGCATCAGGGGCTTTTCCCAGTGTTGTGATTGTCCCTGATGCCATCAAAATACTGTTGGTGAGGGGTTGTAAAAATCAGGGCCATTGGGCCATCAAGGATTCACTGTGTTAGTGCCCCAGTTTGGCGAGTCTGGGAAGTTTTAGGAACAGGTTTGGGCAAACCGGCTGAATCCCACCTGCATGTGCTTGCATCATCTGCTAATTGGCTTTCCTTGACTACCTCTAGTCCCGTCCTGGTACTTGTGGGCTGTCACCTTTCACCAACAGCTTGGAGACTGAGCATGTCATCTTTGATGACATCAGTACATATAGGCAGTTGGCACCACCTACCAGCCCCAATAAACTATTGGACAAAGCAGACTCACAGGAGCAATAACCAAGATGAGCAATGAAACTCTAAACACACTATAAGCCCCTTGCCCTCCCCAAATGAGAAAGCACTCCTGAAGAAGCAGCAGCAGCAGCTCACCCATTGACACCTTGGAGCAGGTATACTTAACCTGTCGTCACAACCATTGACAAAGGAAACTACCTTACTTTCATGACAGTGGCCACTCTAGTCATCTACCACGTTCCCCTCACTCTCATCCCCTTGGAGCAGACCCCAAAGAAAAATGAAAAGTAAAGCAATGGCTCCCTTGGGAGCCTGAACACAGACTACCTGCACACAAAACCTGGCAAGCTAATCATTCTCTCCTGGGCTGGGATCACTAATGCTGAAGAATAAGGGTGGGTCCAGGACTGGACTGGACTGGGGTTATTCAAGGAAAGCCAATTAGCATGTAAGACCTAATTTCACCTCTTATCCCTCCAGTCCAGTGCCAGTACTTGTGGGATACACCATAACAGTACTACCCTTTGGGAGAGACCAGTGAGACTGGCCTGTATTACCACCGAACCAAAACCTAGTGAACCTTGTCACCTGTACATCCAGATGGTAATACTTCAAAGGTATGCAGAGATGCTCAGGTGGCTGCTTTGCAGATATCCACTGGCAGGATGAGACCAGCCTCAGCCCAAGAGGCAGCCTGCATTCTTGTCGAATGAATCCACACCCACTAGCACCAGCCTGTGTTGTAGCAGATAAGGAAGAAATTTCCTTGGTTTAATCCATCTAGAGCTAGAGGCCATGGATGCTGCCTCTCCCTTACGTGGTCCTCCAAACAGGATAAAAACAGATGGTCTGACTTTTGAAAAGGCTCAGTCCTCTTCAAATAATGTCTCAAGGCCTGTCTTACATCCAGAAGGCGGAGCAGGGTGTCTTGTGTTTCCTTTATTCCTGAAAATGTCAGCAGACCGACTGCCTGATTCAGATGAAAAATATCATGAGCATCTTGGGCAGAAAAGAGGGAAATGGTCTTAGCTCCACCTCCTTAGAGATGGACAAGGCAGGTTCCTGACAACATTACCTGCAACTCCAAAATCTGCTGCGCCAAACAGATAGCTACCAGAAAGATGTCATCAACATCAAATCTTTCAGCTTTGACAATCAGCTCAAAAGACTCTGCTGCCATAGCTGACAAAACTAGGTCAAGATCCCAAGGAGATATCAATCGTACTGGATGCTGGATCTGCTTAATGGCTCTAAGGAACTGCACTATGTCTGGATGAATTTGCAAGGAACCATCTTGGACCCTACCGTAATAACAGGTAATCGCTGCCACCTGCATTGAACTACAGACTAGGCTCTTTGAGCCCCACCTGCAGGAAGGCTAGCACATCCAGCACTGACGCTGACAGTTCTCTATATACCAAGCCTCAAATATTCTCCAAACCTGGACATAAAACAAGGTAAAATCACTTGCAGGCCTTCAACAGCATCAAGATCAATAATAAGCAGAATAATCCCTTCTCCATCATGCCCTTTCAAGAGACAGGCTGTAAAGTGAGAATTGATCCACTTGAGGCATCAGAACCAGCCCCTGCGAAAGGAGGTTTGGGCTGGAGAGAGAGTCACAATGGATGGTCCACTGTCAGCCTGAGCAGATCTGTGTACCATGGTCTATTGCCACTCTGGAGCAATGAGAATGACAAGGCCTTTGTGTGTGTCTCGATTCTCTGCACCATACACCCTACAAGCACTCATAGAAGGAAGATGTAAAGAAAGCAGTCTGTGGGCCAACGTTTTACCAAGGCATCCAGACCTTCGGACATTCTTTCCCTTCTGCTGAAGAATTAGTTTGCTTTGGTTGACTTGGTCACCATCAGATCCATGATTTGGAGGGGGGGGGGGGTCTTTGTGAAGTCGACGACCCAGCTGAGGTCCTGTAGGAACTCGATAAACTTTTACCATGGCTCTCTTGCTCTCATCTGTAGACTTTGCCTGGATGAGCCAATCATCCAAGTAAGATGTACCAGAAGGCCCTCCTGACAAAAGAGCCACTGTGACCACCACCATAATCTTGGTGAATGTATGTGGAGAGGTTGTCAGGCTGAAAGGCAATGCCTGAAACTGGAAGTGCCCCATCAGTACTGCAAAGTGGAGAACTGCTGATGTTCGCACAGAATCACAATATGCAAGTAGGTCTCCGATTGAGAGAGGTTCAAGAACTTGCCCTCTGACCACCAACCTGAGTCTCCATACGGAAACAGGGTACTCACAGGCACAGATTAACATACTTGAGATCTAAGATGGGTCAAAAAGATCCCTCCTTTTTGGGGAGCACAAAATAAATGGCGTATCGACCATAAAACTACACTGGCCCTGGGGCACCTTCACTACAGCTTCCAGCTTTCAAAACTGATTGAAGCTGTGTGAGACACACTCAAATTTGCTGGATGCTTTGCATGGAGACTCAATGAAGGCATCCATGAGGGGACAAACGTCAGCATATATCCCTCTCTGATGATTTCCCATTGGTCGGAGGTGATCCAGGTCAATGCTGAGTAGAAATCCAATGCTAACCACCCACTGAAAGTACCTCTGGCTGGGCCTCTCTAGTTTGTGCCTTTTTGGTTGTGGCCAAGGAGGCAGAGTAGAACCCTCAAAAGCCACAGAAGGCCTGTCCACGAGACAGGAAGCACCCTCTGATATAGCACAAGAGGCACCACACAGACGTAGCAGAAATCCTGTGACTAGCCCTGTGATGGCCCAGACAAATACCCTGGCTTCTGTTTAGCCTCAGGGAGCCTTCCCCCTTTAGACTCCCCCAAGTCCTTTACCAACTTATCGAGTGCTTCTCCAAACAAGGAATTTCCCCTTAAAGGGGAGCTTGCTCAAAATGCGACTTGGAGACATCCCACCGACCAATTGCACAATCATAAGCAACAGTCCACCACTGAAGCCATACTCTTGGATAAGCCTCTGAGGTCATAAAAAGCATCCGCTAAGTAAGCTGCACCTGACTCCAACTTAGCTGCCTCCTTGGTGGAGCCTGCGCCTTACCAATACCATTCCAAGATTCCTTAAGCAAGCATGCTCTGGCTACGAATGCCCCGCAGACAGACACTTGCAATGATAGCACATTAATCGAGATGTTGCTGAAGCAAGCGTTCAACAACTTCCTGTCCTGCATCTCTCTAAAGGACAGTGCTGCCTTCCACTGGAATAGTGGTTCTCTTAGTGACCACTGATACTGCTGCACCCACTTTCAAGGAGCACAGGATCTCTTTACTGCTCTGGCAGCAGACAGAGACAGGCCACAATCCAAGTGCCTCTTAGAGCAGCCTTGGAACCTCCCACTCTTCCTGTATCATTTACTGAATGACCCTATGCAGTGGAAACACTTCTGTACGGCCTGAAACAGTGGATCCTCCAAAGGGTTTTCTTCCTGCAGCATACCTGCTGCCATATTCAGAGTGTACAATGATTGAGCGATGAGCAGAGTCAACTCTTCTTTGCAGAACACATGGATGATGCAAGATTCCTCCTGTGGCATCTCCCCTTCTTCCAGTTCTCCTGGCTTGACCTTCAGGTCAGCCTCCCCTTCCAGGTCTACCAAGTCCTCCAAATGGATGGACCCCAACTCCTCCCAACGTTCCCCCCTCCAGGCGCTGCTGAATGCTCTTCTTCAGCTGCCCATATCTAGCAGCCCTTTTTTGCTCTTTGGCACAGTGGAGGGCTTTTCCACCCCCCCCCCCCCCGGCTTCATGTGGAAAACCTTAGGCATGAGGAGAACAAACTCTGGAGAGAAAGATTCCATTTGGCCACTACTCCCAACTGACTCCTGAGAAGTGGAAGGCCCCAGAGGGGAGAACTCCATGTCCCTATGCTCTAGTACTAGTGGGACCTGTCTATCAGCTCTCTCCATAACAGGCAAGGCCCCCCCTCACCAGTGGGCAAAATGCAGCCCCTGCTGCCTGAGAGGCTATTTCCAGTCTCTTGGGGGGTCCTACTCACCCACTTTGCTCTCCAGGAAACCTGGTCTCTATCTCACAGCTGCAGCAGAACCACATGGCAGAGAGCTCCTATCCCTACACACGAGGCACATGGCCTTTGCCAGCATGACTGATCCAGGGGGAGACAGGAGCTTCATAGTCTCTCCTCACCTTGAAAATCCTCCCTTGCTTCTGTTTTTTCCCTCCCCTTCTCTGAATCTAACTAGCTGTTCTTAGACTGAAGGTTACCAGGCAACCCCCCCCCCCAAAAAAAAAACCCCCAAACACAGAGGAAGAGCGCCAGAGCATCTGAGCTGCCTCCCCCATTACAAAAACTGTCAAGGCCCAATGCAAACTGGCACCATTTCCTGTGCTGCCTGAACATACTGCTCAGCCATGCTGTTAGGAGCATCGCTCTGAAGGCCCCTCATTGCTACTCTTTAGTCTCTCCGGAACAAGCTTACTAGCCTGCCTACACCAAGATCTGTTACAGCTTCACCACACTTTTGCTCAGCCCTTTCAGCGTTGTCGATAGTGAGGCAAGAGTACCATGGCAAGGTGCAAAAATGGGGGTCCCACTGCTCTAGCAGCAACTCACCCACTTATGGGGTTGGGAGCTGCTATGTCTACCAGGTGCCCAATCTGTGAGCCTCCCCTTCTCCCATAGGTGTCTCAACCAAGCTGCACTGCTTTTTAATCCCCCCCCCACAACCTTTATCAAATTAAAGAAACCTCTCTCAGCCCCAATACATTAAGCCAGCACACTGAAAATAAAAGTGGCTTCTCCTTCATTGTCCTTTCCGTGAGCCCAGCACTCTGGGCTCAGCTCTCTCCAGCTGCTTGGAGACTGAGTTTACTGGGGCTGGTAGGTGGTGCCAACTGCCTACGTGTACTGATGTCAGATGACATGCTCAGAGAGGAAGTGATGTCACTGACTAGGATGGCCACATAGCTACAAAGCTCCCATGGCCAGAACTAGAATACCACCCCCCCCCCCCCATAAAGATAACTGCCAGCTAAATCAGGGGAAAAGGGTGCCGGGAACGCCAGTAAGAAAAGCAGCAGTGAATGGCACAAAGTAGCCTGGAACTGAAAATGTTCAGGTTTAAACAAGCATTTGGGTCCACCAGGGGGAAAAGCTAAAGTGGCACCAAGTGGTACAGGAGAATGAGAGTCTAAAGCTATGACAAGCAGGTCCCCAGAGCAACCCAGAGAGGAAACTGGACAGCTCAAAGATGAGCTGATGGAGTGGTTCAGGACGTGCTGACAAGGTTTAACAGACAGAGGCACAAACTTGGATCAAAGACTTGCACTCTGATAACCATGAATTAGGGCAGCGAGTTGGGTCTGTAGAATATAAAGTGGAGGAGCACAAGGGAACTTTACAAAGCATATAGACTCAGTCTGAACAAAGAGAGAGAAGGTGGCACTGTGGTCAATGTTGGAAGACCTGGAGAATAGGACTAGACACTCTAATATTAGGTTAGAAGGGGGAGCCTGAAGGTGAAGGAACACAATTAGAACATGATTTAACAGTTCTGCAGAGCTCTATTACAACAGACTGAGATGCCTGTGGCAGACTTCTGTTTTATGACAGAGCGAGCCCAAAGGGCATTAGGCCTGTGGAGAGAAGGGCAACCAAGAGATATAGTGGTGTGCTTACATGAGTACACTACGAAGGAAGCTGTCATGCTAGCTGAGAGAAAACTGAGAAAAATTACAATGGGAAAATCACCCAGTAGAAGAGTATGCAGACATTTCAGCAATATAAAGGAGACGGGAATGTCATCTCATTACCAAGCAAGAGAGATGAGAGGATGTGTTACAAGAGTAAATTAGACTTACCTGCTAATTGTTGTTCCTTGCGGAACTCTAGTCCAGTCCCGGAACCATAGAGTTGTGAACCTCCACCAGCAGCTTTGGAGACTGAACATCTTCATCTCTTTGATCATCCAGCTATATGGAGCCCCAAGGACCGCTCACACATCAGTACCTATTGACAAAGCATACTAAGCAGAGCAACAAATAAGTAGATATAACACAGTGGAAAAAAGGATCCTGACCCTAAAGTTCCCACTACTAGCAAAAAAATTTTTTTCTCTCTTTTTTTTCCAATTGCGTAAGAACAACGTCCCGCCTATGGGAAGGCGGACCAGAACGGCCGTGGCGACCCTTGTGCAAAACGCATGCAACAAGAGATGCCACCGCTCACCCCCAAGATTTGACCCCGAAAGGAAACTAAGGCGTGCTGCAAGCAGAGGAGCTCTGACCGAAAGTATAGAGAACAAAAACCCTGGCAGACTCCTATAACGAATGTACCTTCTTGGCTGGCAGCGAGAACAGATAGACAGGGAGGGATCCGGGACTGGACTAGAGTTCCGCAAGGAACAACAATTAGCAGGTAAGTCTAATTTACTCTTCCTTAGCGTCACTCTAGTCCAGTCCCGGAACCATAGAGGATGTAACAGAGCAGTAAATCTCAACGGAAGGGCCTCGCTAGTCCAGCCTGAAGCACCCGAGACCCAAACCGCGCATCCGACGCCGCCTGCACATCCAGACGATAGTGCTTAGCAAAGGTGTGCAAGGACGACCACGTCGCCGCCCGACAAATATCCACTGCCGGTACCAAGCTAACTTCTGCCCAAGACGCCGCCTGCGCCCTAGTCGAGTGAGCCCGAAGCCCGGCAGGAACCATCCTGCCGTGTAAAAGGTATGCCGACGAAATCGCCTCTTTCAACCAGCGGGAAATGGAAGACTTAGACGCCGCTTCCCCCTTGTGCGGACCGCCAAATGCGACAAATAGGCGATCGGACTTACAGAAGGCCGCCGTTTCCCTCAAATACCGACGAAGAGCTCGACGGACATCCAACGCGTGCAAGGAGTTATCCGCGTGCTTGCCCCGTTCCTTGGCAAACACCGGGAGACACCACCTGATTCATGTGAAACGCCGAAACTACCTTAGGCAAAAACGCAGGAACCGGTCGCAATACCATCTTGTCAGCAGAGAAAGACAGATAGGGTTCCCTACACGAAAGAGCCTGCAACTCCGAGATCCTGCGAGCTGACGAGATCGCTACCAGAAACACCGTTTTCAACGTCAAGTCCTTCAACGAAGCTTGCGCCAAGGGTTCAAACGGCGAAGCCACCAGAGACCTCAACACCAAATTCAAGTCCCACGAGGGCACTAAAGCCCTGCACGGAGGACGTATAAGCAACACCGCTCGCAAGAAGCGCTTCACGTCCGCATGGGACCCCAATAACTGGCCCTGAACCTTGCCTCGAAAACACGCAAGAGCTGCAAGTTGTACCCTCAACGAACTCGCTGCCAGGCCCTTGTCCACCCCTGCTTGCAAGAAGGAGAGGATCTGAGGAACGGAGGTCCGCAAAGGCCGCAACTCGCGAGCCGCACACTAGCTCTCAAAAATACGCCAGACCTGGACATACGCTAGCGACGTAGACCGATGCCGCGCCCGCAACAAGGTAGCAATGACCTCCGGAGAATAACCTTTGGCTCTCATTCGCGCCCTCTCAATAGCCATGCCGTAAGCGAGAATCGAGCCACCTGAGGCATCTGCAGCGGCCCCTGCAGAAGGAGATCCGGCCGAGGAAGGAGCCACGGATCGGCCACACTCAACCGCACCAGATCCGCATACCAAGACCGATGAGGCCAGTCCGGGGCAATCAGAACCACGGGACCCGGATGCCGCTCGATCCGCTGTACCAGGCGACCCAGCAGAGCCCACAGAGGAAAAACAGAGCAGCCCGTACCTTGGCCACCTTTGTGCCAATGCATCGAGGCCTTCCGACATGCGTTCCCGATGCCTGCTGAAGAACCTTTTGACCTGCGCGGACTCAAAGGTCGCCATGAGGTCCATTATCGGCAGACCCCAACGACGGACCAGCAACGCAAATACCTCAGGATGTAGAGACCACTCTCCGGGGTCTACCCTGCGACGACTCAGAAAGTCCGCCTCCACATTGTGAAGCCCCGCGATATGCTGGGCCGACAGACACTGAAGATGCCGCTCTGCCCAATCCAGAAGCAGATCCGCCTCCAATGCCGCGCTGCCTGTGCCTCCCTGGCGATTTATGTAGGCTACCGTGGAGGCATTGTCGGATAGCACCCTGACCGCCGCTCCCTGCAGCCAAGGCTGAAACGCTGTCAGAGCCAACCACACGGCTCTCATTTCCAGTCAGTTGATGGACCACCGGCTCTCCCGCGAGGACCACTGGCCCTGAGCAATCTGGCCCTCGCAATGAGCCCCCCAGCCGCTCAAACTGGCATCCATCATCAGCAGACGCCAGACGGGAGACTCCAAGGGCATACCGTTCGCCAGAGAGCGCCGACGCAACCACCAGCGAAGGCTGCGCCGAACCTCCAAGGGGCAAACTGACGAGCTAGCGAGTCGGACTGATGACACCATCGACGCAGCAGTGCTCGCTGCAGAGGCCGCATGTGCGCCCTTGCCCACGGAACTACCTCGATGGTCGATGCCATCGTGCCGAGAAGCTGAAGGTATTGCCAAGCCGAGGACGCCCGTCTCGCTAGAAACTGCTCCACCAGCCGCCTCAGGGCCCGCGCTCTGTGCACTGGGAGGAAAACCTTCCCGTTGCCGGTCTCGAAACGCACCCCCAAATACTCCAAGGTCTGCGAGGGAAGAAGGCTGCTCTTCGCCCGATTGACCACCCAACCTAACGACTGCAAAACCTGTACGACCCGTGCCGTCGCCCGGAGACTCTCCTCCCTCGACTTCGCCCGTATCAACCAGTCGTCGAGATAGGGATGCATGAGGACAGCCTCCTTCCGCAGAAACGCCGCTACCACCACCATGATCTTCGTGAAGACCCGTGGCGCCGTCGCTAGGCCGAAGGGCATGGCTTGAAACTGAAAATGGCCCATCGGCAGCGCAAACCGCAGAAATCTTTGATGTTCCCGGCGAATGGGATTGTGCAAATAGGCCTCCATAAGGTCTAGGGACGTTAGGAATTCCCCCTCGCGGACCGCCGCTATGACTGAGCGCAGCGTTTCCATGCGAAAATGCGACACCCGGAGGCACCGATTTACTCCCTTTAAATCCAGGATAGGTTGAAAGGTGCCCTCCTTTTTCGGCACGACGAAGTAGATGGAGTATCAACCGGACCCTAACTGCCCCTCCGGCACGGGGGCGACCACCCGGAGCCGAAGCAGCCGGGAAAGTGTATCTGATACGACTTGTCGTTTCCAGGGAGCACTGCACGGGGACATAACGAAGGAATCGAGCACCGGTCGATGTAGCTCGAGCGCATATCCCTCTCGTATCACTTCTAACACCCACCGATCGGATGTGATAGCGGCCCAGGCAGGGTAGAAATCCCGCAGTCTGCCCCCTACGGGAATCACCGCCACTGGAGCCGGCCTCGCTTCATTGCGACTTTTTGGGGACCTGCGCCTGGAAGGAGCCAAAACCTCTACCTGCTCCCCGAAATCCGCGGAAACTCTGTCCGCGCCCCAGATATCTGGAACGCTGGGACTGACCAAAGCGGGAGGCACGAAACCTCCGAAAGGACTGCTGAGACCCCCGGAAGGTGAAGTTCGGCTTCCCCTGCTTGGGCTTATCCTCCGGAAGCCGACCCCCCTTAGAATCCCCGAGATCTTTTACCAACCTATCCAAGTCCTCTCCAAATAACTGCCTGCCCTTAAATGGCAGCTTACTAAGGCGAGCTTTAGAAGAGCCATCAGCCGCCCAATTGCGTAACCAAAGAGAACGACGCGCCGCTATCACCGACGCCATGCCGTTAGCTAACCCCCTAATGAGGTCATAGTGGATATTCGCCAAATAAGCGGTACCCGACTCCACTCTGGACGCTGCGGCCTCTTGTTCCGCCGACTGGGGCCCCTGGAACTGTTGAGACCAGCGGAGGCAGCCGCGCGCCACCCAGGCCCCGGCCACTGCCGCCTGCATTGACAGGGCAGCAACATCAAACGCCTGTCTCAACAAGCTAACTTTCCGATCCTGCGGGTCCTTCAACGCCGCAGCACCTTCCACCGGGATAGTAGTCCGTTTAGTAACCGCGGAAACTGCCGCGTCCACCTTCGGCGAATGAAAGAGCTCTCTATCAGCCTCCGACAGAGGATACAACTTAGGCAACAGTCTAGCCCCGCGCAAAGCGGACTCTGGACTGTTCCACTTCTCCTGGATCATAGCTTTAAAAACCCCTATGGAGCGGAAAGACTGTGGGAAGTGCGCACCGCCTGCATCAAGGGATCCTCCAACTTGTCCTCTGCAGTGGCATCTTCCACGGGTATGTTCAATACCTTGAGGGTTGGAAGTTCCTCTTTACGAAATACACGCACTATTCTACTACTCTGCTCGTCGTACAACAACTCGCCGTCTTCTAAATCCTCCGCAGACTCCAGCTCGAGAGCCTCCCCCAGCCCCTCGTGGAACTCGTCCCCAGGAGGCGCAGAATCCGCAACACTCGGGGGCCGGCTCTTCTTTTGTGGACCAGTGTATCCCTCCACTGAAAGTGGACGCTTTAGCCCATGGCGGGGCAGGACCGAGCCTCCCCCAGCCGGCTGCTAGAGAGCCAGAGCCTCCTGCATGAGAGAGAAAAAGGCGGGTGGAACTCCAAGGGATCCCTCCTGGACGCCCCCCGCCAACAGGCGCTCCGGCACCGCAGAAATCCCCGGACCAAGGACCGTCTCTGCCTGCTCTGATATCCCTTCTGTAGATACAGGTTGGGGATCTGCACTGGAGCCCTCCAGAGGATCCTGCATGCCAGCACCCACAGCAGCATAAGTGGCACAGACTCGGGCTTCCAAATTACTACTTCTACGAATGCCACAGACCAGACACCGAGGACTAGGAGGCATGACTATGCACACAGCCCTTTGCCAGCAAAGCAGGAACACCTTGCTGAAGCAAACAGCAGAAAAAAAAAAAATTGCGATTTTAAAAGTGCTCAAAAACGCTCCAAATTGCAGGATTAGATAGAGATGGAGTCAATTAGCTGATATCTGACCAAGAAATGCAAAAACGAAGCTCCTATCCCTAAAAAAAACACGAAGAAAAACAACTTTGAAAAAAATCCAAAATGGCCGCCAGACCCGATCCCGCCAAAAAAAGGACCAGAAAAAATACCCAAAAGGTCTAAAACACTCCCCAGAGCTGAGTCCAGGCCACCCCAAGGCCTCCACCACTGTCTTTAGAAAGAAAAAGCTTCAAACTCTACTCACCCACACACAGGAGTGGAGGGGGGGTCAAAACACAGAGTGCTGTCCAGTGTGTCTGTCACAAGCTCTGAGTAGCAGTTATCAGAGTCAATAACAGAGTAATAACCGCTCAGGGCAGCTCGGGGAACCCCTAAATCAGTCAGGGGACCCTCAGAGCCTACTGCTGTATTCAATTGCTGCCTGTAATTGTCTTCAACCTTCTCCTCACCCACCAAGGGGGTTCGGTAGAAAGGAGACCTGTGTCCTGTGCAGCTCCCCTGCTTGTTTGACCTATGGGGAGACTGACAGAGAGAGACAGAGAGAAAAAAACAGATTAGAGAAAGACAGAAGGGACACAGTCAAAGATTTCCTCCACAGCAGCAGCCCAGCACCTAAATCTAGAAAATAATAAAACACTAAAGCTCTGCTTATTTGTTCCTAAGGAGCCCAGTTCTGGGCTCTGACTTCCAAGCTGCTTGTTGACTGAGATACTGTTGATGTGTGGGCAGTCCTTGGGGCTGCATATAGCTGGATGATCAAAGAGATGAAGATGTTCAGTCTCCAAAGCTGCTGGTGGAGGTTCACAACTCTATGGTTCCGGGACTGGACTAGAGGGACGCTAAGGAAGTGGCTATTTCCATTTGGACTATGATTTATGATATCAGGAATCACCACAAATGCATGGACAGCAGAAGATGCTGTGCACGGGATGAGGAAGGTGGGACAGAACAAAGGCAGGAGTCCTCTCCTTAGACACAAGATGGCAGAGAGCACCACAGGGCAATTGCCGGCTAAAGGCACCAGACGTCAAAAGGAGTTGGGGGGGGGGGGGGAGGAAAAAAAAGTGGGAGGAGCTTTTCAAACAGAAGAGAACTGGTTTTCCAGGACAAAAAAAAAAAAGGGGGGGGGGGGTTGTTTATATATGTAGAAGATTAATGTAGAAAGCATGGTGAAAGCATGTGTGATAAATAATGGCATGGAAGCATGCCTCAGAGTGGTGTGAATGGAGTGTGGACTAGTAGAGAGGGGGTGGGAGAGAAGAGGGATGGGGAACCCTACAGATTGGGTGTTCTAGATGCTACCTTGAAGGGTAAATGTGGAAAAAATGTTTACATTTAGAGTTCTATCTTTGAATGTAAGGGGCCTAAACTCACATAGGAAAAGGCAGTTGATGTACAAAGAAAACATGATTAAAGAGGGATATTATCTTTATACAAAAAGACCCAACACCCAGGGATGAAAGGAGACTGGCAAATCATAAATACCAGGTACCATCTAGAAAAGAAAAAGGGAAGAGATGGGATATTACTGCATATCACTTACAACACCAGCTCATTGATGTTATGATAGAGGAAGGTGGTCTCTTCTTGAAAATAAAGGTTTCTAGACCAAAATTTATACACTGGTGAATTTATATGGCAAGGGAAGGTTTTTTTGAGCAGCTACCCAATTGATACCCAATTTGCAGATGACCAATAGTGGGGGGGGGGGAGAGACTAATTTAGTTATCAACCCAGCACTGGATACATCTAGGGGAGACCCTATGGATAGTGCAAAACAGGAAACAATTAAACCCTAATTTGATTTAGTGGATATTTTGAGAGATCAACATGGGTGAAAAAGATTACCCCTTTTACTCAGCAGTCCATGGCATGTTTGAGGCAGAATATGGTGTTGGCCCATAGATCCCTCATTCCACAAGTGTTGGCAAGATTTATTTCCAAAGTCAAAACCTTTTTTTATGTTTCTCTTGCACATATTTTATCTCAACCAGTTCCATTTCATTTAGTTGTTGCCTTGCTAGCATGGGTTTATCACTTTTTACTCGGGTAACCCTGCTTTTGCTGTCCTTCCCAACTTCTAATTTGTTTCCTTAACTCTTCCTTATTGGCCTTGGTTTTCTTCATGTGTGTTCCTATTGCTGTCAGCTTCCCCTTAATTACTGCCTTCAGGCAGTCCCATACCATTCCCATTGGGCATTATCCGTTATCATTGTGAATCAGATACTCTATGGCTTTTAGTACTTTAACATTTTCAGGGTCCTCTAATAGAGGAGTGTGGAAATTTAAAAGAATCTCTACATGCCTGGCATGTGGGGGCCCTGAAGATCTCCCCAGACTGATGTATGGTCCAACCATGTCCTTTTACCATTTCGCTTGCCAACACTTGTGGAATGAGGGATCAATGGGCCAACACCATATCCAGCTTCAAACATGCCATGGAAGGGAGCAGAGGAGGGAAGAGGAAATAAAAGCTAGGTTTGTGGAGTATTACAAGGTATTATATACTCCAGAAAGCAACATCACCTAGGAAAGAATACAGGAATCTCTTAAAGAGATGCAGCTACCTACTTTAAATGCAGAGGAAGTGGATTGTATCTCACGTCCGATAATTTGTCAGGAAGTGCTTTAAGTCATTAAAGAATTACCTACTCAAAGCTCCAGGAACTAATGGCTTTTCTAATAAATTATATAAAATGTTTTTGCATCATGTGGTAAAGTCAGCTATCCTGAGAGTGGAGGAGGTGAGAAGCATAACGAATTCACCCTAGTTAAGGGTCCCCTTCTAGGAGTGCAGGGAGAAAAAGTCACAGCCAGGTTTCAAAGACAGAAAGACCCCAGCTGGAACAGGTTTCAGCCAATGACTGATAAAGTAAGAAAGAGGGATTGCAAGCACGAGGACCAAAGCCCTTACTTTAACAAGTGCACTGATTATTCTAATATCAGAAGGCAGAGGGATTACCAACACCTGGGAAAGAAAGAGGTGGGGTTAAGACCCTGGAGGTATAAGCCTGGGTTAAATTATGCAGAGAGAGAGACAAGGAGAGCAGCTGAGACAGAAGCAGAGAGGAGGAGTGGATTCTTGGAGAAGAGCTGAGCTACCCAGAGCTGAGAGCTGAATTCCCTGCAACACGCTGACAGAGGTGGGGGCCAGGAAGTGGAGAAGCTTTCAGACCAAAGAGGTTGTTAGCTGAGTAGTCTGACCAGGTCGGTGAGTCAGAACTCATGCAGTTGGGAGAACCAGTGTCAGAGTTGGGGAAAGAAGATTGCTTTATGGATTGCTCTCTATGCCAAGCTATAGACAGGAGGTCTTGAGCAAAAGCTAGCCCTGAAAGAAGTAATTCTCCTTGGAAGTTAACTATATGGCAGAAGCAGTGTGGAGGTAAATTCCTGTTTGTTTTAAAAAGGAAATTTACTGCAACGTAAGCCTGATCAGGAAGCTCTGATTCATGCTTGTCACCTGTGTTTGAACTGTGCAACGGCAAGAAAAGCCAAGTTAGCTGCTATAAGAGTTTTTGCTTGCTCCTCTCCTATATGAAAAGCCTGCTAAGAGTTTTGATAACAGCTTGGAATGTTTGTTTTGTTCTAAGTTTGATTTCACGCAGAAATGCAGCCTAGAGAGTTTTTTTTTAGGTTGACAGAAACCAAACTGCTGTAGAAGAATTAAGCCTGAATTTCTTTATGCTCTGATTAACAAGGACTAAACAGGAAAGTGGCATCCTAGTTTCTAAAGGCAATTGCTTCTGCAAGTAAGAAGAATTTAAAAAGCCATTTCTGAGTTTTTGGTTTGTTTGCCATTATTTGCTGTACCTTAAGCAAATCCTACAGTTGTAATCCTGAAAAGGATACCTTGAACCTGCTGTGTTGTGTTATGGAAATAAACTTTATTATAAGCCTTACCCTCAGTTACCTCAACTACAAACCTTCTACTTAAAAGCACCAACATATTTTTAGGAGTACTACACTTCCCAGAAACCAACACAAAGAAATAGGCTGCTAGGAGCTGATAGAAGGAATCCTCAACCACCACGCCCCTCGACCACTAGAGGCAAGTGGCTTCAGGCATTGTGCTTGTGAGAATCAATATTGAACGAATCATTAACCCAGTTATAGGAACAGACTGTCATTTACAACCTACCACAAGAGTGGCAGGGGTGACACTGCTACCAAGAGAGGAAGACGTCAGTGTGAATCTTGGACAGATTTCACTATTTGAGAAAGGGGGGGGGGGGGGAGGGAGGAGTCGGACCTAAATTTTTTTACCAGAGTAGTGGCTAATAGGTCATTACTGCATATGCCACAACTAGTTCATATGAACCAATCTGGATTTGTACCAGGGAGATACTCTCCTGATATTATCGAGGCCTATTAAATATGATGTGGAAAGGGAGAACTAAGAGGGAAACTCATATTGCTGAAGGTAGATGCAGAGAAAGCTTTTGACCAGGTATCCTGACCATTTTTTTTTCCAGGTCTTGTCAAGGGTGGGTATTGGGGGCACTTATTTGGAATGGATTAAGAAAGCTTTATATAAACAAAGAAAAATGACAACAGAAAGACCACATGGCCTATCTAGTCTGTCCTTCCATATAGCACAGGTACTTACCTGTAACAGGTGATCTCTGGGAACAGCAGGAATAAGTCTTCACATATGGGTATCGACAGAGCCTGTGCGGGAACGCCCACCTTTCCCAACCGCCTCTCTCCAGTTCGAGGAGAGAGGGAGAGAGGGAGAGAGGGAGAGAACCCCTAGGGGAGGTGGGTGGGTTGTGAAGACGTATTCCTGCGGTTCCCAGAGATCACCTGTTACAGGTAAGTAACTGTGCTATCTCCAGGAACAAGCAGGAATGAGTCTTCACATATGGGGACTCCCTAGCTGCAGATGCCAAGGAGAGACCCCAGGGTTGTGTGTCCCTGAAAAGGGCTCCACCTCCCCCCATGGATCTCTGGCATCCAACCAGGGTAGGTGGGTAGGAGATGATTAGGAATGGAACAGGTGTTTGAGAACAGCCTGACCAAACGAGGCATCCCGGTGGGAGTCCTTGTCCAAACAGTAATGGGCTGTGAAGGTATGAACCGAGGCCCAGGTGGCCGCTCGACAGATTTGGTCGATGGACACAGTTTAGATGAGCCATTGAGGCTGCCATGGCCCTCACATTGTGAGCTGTGACATGGCCTTCCAGAGAAAGGTTCTTACTCTGGTAGGCGAAAGAAATACACTGAGCAATCCAGTTGGACAGTGTTCTCTTAGAAACTGGAAGTCCTAAATGGGAAGAATGAAAAGCAAAGAGTTGAGAAGACTTTCTATGTTGCTGTGTTCTTTGTAAGTAAAAGGCGAGAGCTCTTTTACAAACCAAAGTATGAAGATTCCTCTCTGCACTTGATGCATGAGGTCCTGGAAAAAAAAGACAGGTAAATATACCTCTTGGTTCAGATGAAAAGGCGAGACCACTTTGGGCATAAAGTGTGGGTTGGTCCTGAGGACTACCTTATCATGATGGAACCTTGTAACAGGAGGATTAGCCACCAAGGCTTGCAACTCACTGATGCGACGTGTTGAAGTGACTGCAATAAGAAAGATAACCTTCCAAGAAAGAAATTTCAAGGAGGTGGTGGCTAAAGGTTCAAAGGGTGGCTTCATAAGCTGGCCAAGAACCAGATTTAAGTCCCATGCCACTGGAGGTGGTCTAATGGGAGGTTTAGTTAAAAGAAGACCTCTCATGAATCTTGCTATAAGAGGATGAGAGGAAACAGGCTGTCCATTGAGAGGCTTGAGGGACGCTGCAATAGCACTCAAATGGACTCTTACCGAATTCGTTTTGAGGTCTGCATGGGAAAGATGCAGAAGATACTCTAGTAAAGAATTCAAAGGTATTGCAAGAGGGTTAAGACCCTTCTCTGAACACCAAATGGTAAATCTTTTCCATTTGAAAGCATAGGAACGTCTAGTGGAAGGCTTTCTAGAAGCATGAATAATATCTGACTTGCTGAGAGAGATGGAAAACTTGAAGGTCTAGGCCTTCAGCAACCAGGCCCTGAGATGGCGAGACTGGGGGTTTGGGTGCCACAATGTTCCGTCTTCCTGGGAGAGAAGATCTGGAGCAGAGCCCAACTCCAGGGACGGAGCTTGAGAGAGATGCAGAAGTAGAGGGTACCACATTTGGCGTGGCCAATGTGGTGCTATGAGGATCATAGAACCTCGGTCTCTCTGAAGCTTGAACAGTGTTTTGTGAATTAGGGGAATGGGTGGAAAGGCATAAAGGAAGTCTTGACCCCAGTGAAGAAGGAAGGCATCCTTGGCCTGAACTCCCTGACACGGAATCCTGGAACAGAAGCGGGGAAGTTTGGCATTCCACGGACTTGCAAATAGGTCTATGTCCGGGGTTCCCCACTTTCGAAAAATCCTGGCTACCTGGTCCCCATGGAGGGACCATTCGTGTGGAAGCAGAACTCGACTGAGTGTCTGCCCAAGAGTTTTGAACGCCTGGAAGATATACTGCTATAAGATGAATCAGATGCTCTCTGGCAAAGGCCCACAGTTGCAAAGCTTCGTTGTAAAGCGACAGAGAGCCAGTCCCTCCCTGCTTGTTCACATAGAACATGGCTACTTGGTTGTCCATGTGGATGAGGACTGTCCTGTAGCTGAGCAGGGAGTGGAACACAGAGCTAAGAAAATTGCTCTGAGTTCCAAGAGATTGATGTGTAGCGAAATCTCCTGTGCAGACTAGATGCCCTGGGTGGAGAGATCTTGCAGATGAGCTCCCCAACCCATTGGAGAGGCATCTGTTGTAAGGGTTGCTTGGGGAAGTGACTGTTGAAAAGGGGACCCCAGCAACAGGTTTTGAGAGGACTTCCACCACTGGTGAGACCAAAAAAGGTGACTGGAGTTTGCTATTTTGTCTGACGGGCAACCTGATGCCCGAGTCCATTGGGTGGAAATAGTCCATTGAGCTGCCCTCATGTGAAGGCAAGCATATGGAACCACATGCACAGTGGATGCCATGTGGCCTAAGAGTTGTAACATTTCTCGAGCAGTTAAAAGGGGCTTTAACTGTATTTGGGAGGCTAACTGCACCAAGCGTAGGCAACGGGCCTGAGGAAGATAGGCCCTTGCAGTTGTGGTATCCAACCAAGCCCCTATAAACTTGAGGGACTGAGTAGGGGTGAGATTGGATTTTGGGATGTTTATTACTAGTCCCAAATACTGAAGGACATGCATTGTGCAGGTTAGACAAGTCTTGGCCTCTGCTTGAGATGGAGCTCGAATGAGCCAGTCGTCCAGATATGGGAAGACGAATATACCTAGAGTGCGTAGAAATGCAGCTACTACTGCCATGCATTTCGTGAACACCCTTGGTGCAGAGGCCAGACCAAAAGGAAGCACCCTGTATTGGTAGTGCTTTCCTTGAAAAAGGAACCGAAGGAACCTTCTGTGTGTTGGATGGATGAGGACATGGGTGTACGCATCCTTGAGATCTAGAGAACAAAGCCAGTCCTGACTCTGAAGGTATGGAAGCAGAGCACCGAGAGAAATCTTGAATTTCTCCTTGAATAGAAATTTGTTCAATTCTCTGAGATCTAAGATGGGTCTGTAGCCCCCTGTTTTCTTTGTAATAAGAAAATAAGGGGAGTAGAACCCTGTGCCTTGTTGAAGAGGTACTTCTATTGCCCCTTGGGCAAGAAGGATGGCAATCTCCTGACCTAGAAGGTTGAGGAGAGATGTTGGAGAATTGAACTGTTTCACCATGGTGTGAGGGGGAAGGTTTAAGAAATGAAGCTTGTACCCTTCCCTTATGATGGAGAGTGTCCATTGCTCTGCTGTGATTTGCTCCCATCTAGGAGCAAAGTAAGTCAACCTTCCTGGGATGGTAAGGGGCTCTGGTCCTTCCAGAGCTAGAAAGGCCAAGTTCTCTAGTTGCAAGTCAAAGGCCCTGAGGAGGCTGAGGCTGCTGGGCCGTGGAAAGTCTAGCAGCCTTTGACTTGGCCTGTTTAGGTGGTTGCTGATGCTTTGCAGCAAAACGACCTGCAGAAGATGCCTGCTGACCATAAGCAGGATAGTATCTTCCCTTTTTGGAAAAAGATGTCTTTTTAAACCATCTTTTCTTAACAGGAGCAGAGGTAGACTTTGAAAGTCGATCCAAAGCAGAGTTTTCAGCATCCATCTGAGTGGCCTTTGCTTGCCAATCCTTACCAAAAAGGTTTTCACCTGTACAAGGGAGATTTCCCAATTCATCTTGGACCCAGAGCTCCAAATCAGAAGCTTGTAGCCAAGCAATTCTGCATGCCCCTATGGCAAAAGCCAAAGCTCTGCTTACACACTCAAAAGAGTCAAAGGCTGCACGGTTGGAAAATTTGGAGACATCTTGGGCATGTTTGAGCCAAGTGAGAAACTCTTGTCTTTTATCCTCTGAAATGAAAGGGGTTAAAGTCTGCAGATCTGTGACTTTTTAGAAACATTCCTATATAGAGACTATAGGAATTGATCCTAGCAGCTAGCATAGCAGCTTGGAAAACCCTTCGGCCACAAGCATCCAGGGTCCTGCATTCACGCCCTGGAGGATTAGATGAGTGTCTCTTTGCACTCTATCTTCCTCATGGCAGACTCTACCACAATAGAGTGGTGAGGAAGCTGAGTCTTGTGGAAGCCAGGACAAAGAGGGACACGATACATGGTGTCTAACCTGCGAGAATGAGGAGAGGTGGTGAGAGGTGTCTCCTACATCCTCAACAAGAGATCATACAGAATCTCATGAACAGGTAAAGTAGCTGCCTCCTTAGGAGCTTTAGAATATTGTAAAATATCCAACTCCTTGGCTCTGGGTTCTGACTCAGGGGCCACTGTGATAGAGAGGCCCCTAGCCACTTCCCTAACAAAGTCTTGAAAAGACAAGTCTTCTGGAGGAGACATTCTTCGTTTAGGTGAAGAAGACTCCTGAGGAAGAAGTATTGATGCTTCTACAGAACCCTCAGTCTCAGAGTCCTCCAAGGAATCGAAGTATCGCCTGTCTGGATGCTCCTGTAAAGCCCGATAACTGTATCGAGTGGGATCGACATCGGGAGTAATCGGTATTGGTTCGGTACTGATGGGCATCATAGGACAGAGTACCATTGCAGTCGACACCGAAGCCGATGTCGATGCAATCGGTACCGGTACCGGGAGCGATGCCAGTACTGGTGCTGGTACCAGCAACGGGGATTGTTGCGGTACTGGAGGCGTTGCAGCCTGTATGAAAGCCGTCAAGGTGCGCTGCATGGTCAGAATCTTCTGATCCATCGACGCCACCAAAGTCTGGATGTCGGTACCAGTGGGAGCCACCGGTACCCCAGCACACAGCAACAGGTGATCTGTTGAGGCCGAGCCATCGATGTCAACCTGTGACCCCATAGATAATGCTTTGGAAGCTGGAGCTTCCCGCCGGGGTAATTTTGCCAGTGCGGAATCCTTGAGGGCAAGCCTGGAGGCATCTCGATGCTTGGAGGGAGGTCTGCCCTTCGAGGACCGGCCAGATTTATGCTTAGTTACCTGAGATCCATGGGAGGAAGAAGCAACCCTGGAAGATGTTGATGCTACCGAAGCTGTATCAGAGGGAAACAGGGTACTGAGCTTGGCTGCTCGGTTCTGCCGACCTCTTTTAGACATCATGGTACAGGACATACAATCCGTGATGGAATGGTCAGGTCCCAAACACTTTAGACACCAGTCATGGGTGTCGGTGACAGAAATAGTACCGCCACATTTTGTGCATTTTTTAAACCCAGAAGCGGGCTTCTCCATGAGGAAAATATTTTTAGGCCTAGGGCCCAAAAACTGAAAATGCACAGTAAAGATAAAGCGTTTTGTTTTTTTTTGTAAGAAAGAAAAGAAAGACCGGCGGTACCAGCCCGACGTTGAAAAAGGCAGACGCGACACAAAAGAATAAAGAAAAAACAAAGAACTTCTTCTGCAGTGACAGGAAAGTGACCTGCTGGCTCCGCGGAAAAGAAGAACTGCAGAGAGGCGGTTGGGAAAGGCAGGAAGGCAGCACGCAGGCGCTGTGGGATGCTCCCTAAAGCTCTCTTATTGGACGCTGGGGAGCGTTCCCACGCAGGCTCCGTCGGTACTGACGATACCCATATGTGAAGACTCATTCCTGCTTGTTCCTGGAGATCAATAACTACAACAGTCCCCTTTTTTCCTTTAGAGATCCTGTGTTTGTCCCATGCTGTTTCGAATTCAGATACTGTCCTCATCTCTACCACCTCCACTGGGAGACTATGCCACATATCCACCACTCTTGCCGTAAAGAAATATTTCTGCATATCACTCCTGAATCTATCCCCTTTCACCTTCATCCCATGTCCCCTCATAGCAGAAGGTTAAATTAGACTTACCTGCTAATTGTAGTTCCTGGAGTGGAACAGTCTAGTCCCATAACCTCTGGGTTCCCAATCCAATCCAGCAGCTTGGAGACTGAGAAACTCCACCTTTTTTGTGACATCATCTGTATAAGTCTCCGGTGCCAGCCTCATGCCACCAGTAACCTATTGACAAAGAAGACTCACCGGAGAAAAAAGTAAGCCAAAAGACTATAGTAAACATTAGTGATAACAGTAAAATAGCAAATGAGGGCAAGAAACTCCCAGTCCATTATAGCACTTAAGAGAAAGCGGGAGCATTCCAACCCCCTGCTTGAAGTAAGGAACAGACCCAACAGAACCAAGAATCAAGCCCAGCTTACCTGTGAAACTGAGCCCATCCGGACATGTGTTTGCCCAGGAACTCTGGGAGGGATATGGGACTAGACTGTTCCACTCCAGGAACTACAATTAGCAGGTAAGTCTAATTTAACCTTCCTGATCGTGTCCCAGTCTAGTCCCATAACCTCTGGGTCCATACCAGAGCAGTGAAACACACTTACACACGGGAGGGACCTGGCAAACCAGCCTGAAGAACCGCTGATCCGAAGGAGGTCTCCTCCGCTATCTGAACAGTCAGACGGTAGTGCCTAGCAAAAGTATTGAGGGACGACCAAGTCGCCGCCCTGCAGATATCCACCGGCGAGACTAAACGAGCCTCCGCCCAGGAGGCAGCCTGAGCCCGCGTAGAATGTGCTTTCACCCCATTTGGCACGACTCTGCCCTTCAACACATAAGCCGACTCAATGGCTTCCCTAATCCAGCGAGCAATAGATGCTTTAGAGGCCGCTTCACCCTTTTTCGGCCCTGCGAAAAGCACAAAAAGTCTGTCCGACTTCCGAAAGGACTCCGTCCTTTTGAGATACTTCCGTAAAGCTCTCCGGACATCCAACAGATAAAACAGAGTAGCTGAAGAACCACCGCTATCCCCGCGCAATACCGGCAAGGAAATTTCCTGGTTAACATGAAATGCCGAGACTACCTTCGGAAGGAAAGCCGGCACCGGCCGCAACACCACTTTAGACGGAAAAAAGGAAAGATAGGGCTCCCTACAGGAAAGAGCCTGTAATTCGGAAACACGCCTAGCCGAGCACACCGCCACGAGAAAGGCCACCTTCAGAGTAAGATCCTTGAGTGACGCCCTAGCCAGCGGCTCAAAGGGCTCCCCCACTAAGGCCTCCAAAACAAAAGGGAAGACTCCATTTGGGAAAGACTTGTCGGCAAGATAAACCGCTCGGAGAAATCGTTTTACATCCCGCTGGACTCCCAGCGAATGACCCGCCAGCCTGCCTCTGAAACAAGATAAAGCAGCCACTTGGACACGCAACGAAGCCGCCGCCAAACCCTTTTCGAAACCATGTTGCAAAAATTCCAGGATTTGCGGGAGGGAAGCTCGTAACGCTTGGTACTGCCGCTCACCACACCAGGCCTCAAAAATCCTCCAAATGCGGACGTAGGACAACGAAGTGGACCGCCTCCTGGACTTGACTAAGGTAGAGATAACCGCCGGAGAATACCCCCGGGAGGTCAACCGCGCCCTTTCAAGAGCCAGGCCGTAAGAGAATCGACCCACGTGAGGCATGACCAGCGGCCCTTGAGATAACAGATCCGCTCGGTCGGGGAGACGCCAGGGCTTGGCCACCAGCAACCGCACCAGATCCCCGTACCAAGGACGCCGTGGCCAATCCGGCACAATCAAGATGACATGGCCCCGGAAGCCCTCTACTCTTTGTAGAACCCGGCCGATCAGCACCCACGGCGGGAAGAAATACAGAAGCTGCTCCTCTGGCCAGATCTGCAAGAGAGCATCCAAGCCCTCCGACATCCGTTCCCTGCACCTGCTGAAGAAACGGTTGCACTTTGCCGACGCAAAGGTCGCCATGAGATCCAACACTGGCCTGCCCCACCTTCGGACCACCATTTCGAACACCTTGGGATGCAGGACCCATTCCCCGGGATCCACTCTTACCCGGCTGAGGAAGTTGGCCTCCACGTTGTCTACCCCTGCTACATGGGCTGCCGACAGGTCCAGAAGGTAAGCCTCTGCCCAGGTACACAGAGCTTCGGCCTCGGACTCTAGGGACGCACTGCTGGTGCCGCCCTGCTTGTTGACGTAGGCTACCGCCGTCGCGTTGTCCGATAGGACCCGGACTGCTTTCCCATCTAGAAGCGTCCGGAACTCCTGCAAAGCCAGCGACACCGCTCTTAGCTCCAACCGGTTTATCGCCCAAGCGCTTTCTTGAGCGTCCCAAAGCCCCTGAGCGAAGACTCCCTGGCAGTGAGCTCCCCAGCCCAGCAGACTGGCATCGGTCATCACCGCCACCCAGTCCGGCGATTCGAGGGACTTCCCTCTCTCGAGCGACTGGGGGAGCAACCACCAGAGTAAGGACTGACGAACATCCTCCGGACATGCTAGTTTCCGGGAGAGGGAGTCTCGCTGGTGCGATCACCGGCGAAGCAGAGCCCTCTGTAAGGGCCTCACGTGAGCTCTCGCCCATGGGACCATCTCTATCGCCGCCGCCATGGTGCCCAACAACTGCAGGTAATGCCACGCAGACGGCGTCCGGAGCCTGAGGAACCTCTGAACTCGATTCCGCAATTCCAAGGCCCGTTGGTTGGTAAGAAACACTCTTCCGTTCCGCGTATCGAATCGCGCCCCCAAGTATTCCAGATTCTGGGAAGGCTCTAGATGGCTCTTGGACAGGTTGACAATCCAACCTAGGCTCTCCAGCAAGCCTACTACCCGGGCCGTGGCCTGCACGCTGTCGTCGTGCGATTTCGCCCGGATCAGCCAATCATCCAGATAAGGATGCACGAGAATGCCTTCCTTTCGCAGAGCCGCCGCCACCACTACCATGACCTTTGTAAAGACTCTCGGAGCGGTTGCTAGTCCGAAGGGTAACGCTTGGAACTGAAAATGTCCGAATGGGACTGCAAATCTGAGAAACTTGTGATGCTCCTGCCAAATTGGAATGTGAAGGTAAGCTTCGGACAGGTCTAGGGAGGTGAGATACTCCCCCTGTCGCACCGCCACTATGACAGAGCGTAGGGTTTCCATGTGAAAGTGAGACACACGGAGACAGCGGTTGACTCCTTTGAGATCCAGGATCAGTCAAACACCCCCGTCCTTCTTTGGGACAATAAATGATCTACAGGCACGGGCGCAATCGCTCTGAGGTCCAGCAACCGCTGTACCGTCTGCCTTAAGGCTGTCCGCTTTGTCACAGTCCTGCCGGGGGAGAGCACAAAGGAGTCCCGCACGGGACGTAAGAGCTCCAGAGCATAACCTTCGCGAACAACTTCCAACACCCACTGATCCGTCGTAATGTGGGTCCAGGCGGGAAGGAACTCCCGCAGACATCCTCCCACGGGGGTGGTGGACGACTGGGCCCCCCTCACTTCATTGGGGCTTTTTAAGGTTAAGGGAGGAGGAGGAGGAGGCGGCATTAAGACCGAAGCCTCGGCCCGCTCCCCGAAACCCCCGGAAACTCTGGGTTCGGTAGGGGAAACGCCCCCTCTGTCCTGGAGCACCTCTTTGGGAACGAAAGCGACGAGAGTCCTGCAACTGCCCCCTGGAACTCGATGCCCCCCGAGAGGCCCTGGGCTTGTCCTCCGGCAACCGTCCGCCCTTGGACTCCCCGAGCTCCTTGACCATTTTGTCCAAGTCCTCGCCGAACAGCAGCCGCCCCTTAAAGGGCAACTTGCTCAACCGAGTCTTGGACGACGTGTCTGCGGACCAGTTACGTAACCAGAGATAGCGCCGCGCTGCCACCGCCGACGCCATACTCTTGGACAGCCCCCGCATAAGGTCGTACTGGAGGTCTGAGAGGTAAGCGGCCCCGGACTCCAGACGTGCCACTTCTCCCGCCAAAAGAGACTCCTGGCCTTCCTGAACTTTCTGAGACCAACGCAGGCAGGCCCTAGAAACCCAGGCGCCACAGATGGCCACCTGTAGGGAGAGAGCATTAACATCAAAGACTTGCCTGAGCAAGACATCCAGTTTTCTATCCTGAACGTCCTTGAGCGCTGCGCTACCCTCCACAGGAATGTTAGTCTTCTTGGTCACTGCCGAAACCGCAGCGTCCACCCTGGGAGGTTGAAACACCTCCTTGTCCCGGTCTAATAAAGGGTACAAACGGCCCATCACTCTGGCGCCTTTCAAGGGCGCCTCGGGGACATTCCATTCCTCCTGAATCATCTCCTGAAACACCCTGTGCACCAGGAAAGCCCTTTGAGTTTTCCGGAACACCTGCAGCAGCGGATCCTCCAATGACTCGTCCTCCGCAGCCGCAGGCTCCGGCATGTTGAGCTCTTTAAGCGACTCTACAATGAGGGATGGCAGTTCCTCTCTCCGAAATACTCGCACTACCCTAGCCTGATCCTCCTTTTCAGGGATCTCGCCCTCCTAACTCGTCCTCCAAACATACACTGTGGGCGCCCTCATCTGACAGAGGGCTTTCCGACAGACCGGAGAGGTCTCCTAGGGTATCGTCTCCCCGAGTCTTCTTGCTCCTACTCGGGGAAATGGACCGTCGCGGGGACGCCGGACGTTTACCGGCTCCGCTGGAGCCGCTCGGCAAACTGGTCTGCAACAAACTACTAAGAGCAGAATGTTGAAGAAGTGCCACAAACTGTTGAGAAAAGATGGCAGAGAGCTCATTGGGGAACACCATGGGAGAAGCCGGAGCGCCCAAACCTGAAGATGTTCCTGGCAGCGGTTCCTCATGCGCCAGGGCCGGTATGCGCGAAGGCGAAGCCTCTGGCCCGGGCCCTGGCGCCGGAACTGCCTGCGAGGGGGGGTTATCCAGCTCCCGGGCCTCCCCCGCACACTCTTTGCAGACCCCTGCACTTGTGCCCTTCCGTGTCCCACACAATGCAAAGGGGTTTGGAGGGCATGCTGAACACTGCTGCCTTGACAGAAAAACCCAGGTGCGAAAAGAGAAGGGCCCGGGACACCCGAAAAATGCAGCTCCAACCAAAAAATGCTGAGGGTACAGAGAGAAACCCCAAAGCTGAAAACTGCTGTGCTGCGAAATCTGGGAGTATGCCTGAACCTTTATGCTGCAATATCTCTCCCGAAAGAGCTGAACAGCCCAGTAGAAAAAAGGCCCGGCAATCCCAAAAACAAAAAATATCCGGCCCGCGCAGAAAACCGCGTCGTCACCACGAGGCAGGGCCGCGAGGAAAAAAGAGCGCGAAAGCGCGCTGAGGAACACAAACCGAGCCGCAGCCCCTGCACAAGCACAGTCAAACCACTCCGGCTCGGAAGACGGCCCCGCAGTTGCTCGTGAGGCTCCCGACCAGCCAAGGGAACACCCTCCGTCCCCCCCAAGGTAAACTCACCGTACCGGTCCTGGACAGCGGTAGAGACAGAGGAGGGGGGGGGTAGGAGCAGCCGAACGCGCTAGCAGGCACAGTCTTCCGCGTGGCGCCGGCTCTCCCCGAAGACAGAGTTACCCCACCGGAGCTTGATCGAGCCGCTGCTGTGTCTCAGGCAAAACTTCTGAAACAGCCGGCGACAGCAATGAGCTCTGCCCCGAAGAGGATGCAGGAGGGGGGAGGGAGGAGGAGGGAGACAGAGGACGCAGAGCCAAAGAGCTGGAGTGCTCCCAATTTAAAGAAAGACTGCAAAACAAGAAACTGTAAAATAACTAACAGCTAAATTAAGCTCATAAACTGAGGTGTCTCAATTGTTTCTCCTGTGAGCCCGGGACCCCCGGGCTCCCAACTATCCAGCTGCTTGGAGACTGAGGTGACTGGTGGCATGAGGCTGGCACCGGAGACTTATACAGATGATGTCACAAAAAAGGTGGAGTTTCTCAGTCTCCAAGCTGCGGGATTGGATTGGGAACCCAGAGGTTATGGGACTAGACTGGGACACGATCAGGAACTTGCTTTCAATCGAAAGAGGCTCTCTCCCTGAACATTTATGCCACAGAGGTATTTAAACGTCTCAATCATATCACCTCTATCCCGCCTTTCCTCTAAGGTGTACATATTAAGATCCTTCAGTCTGTCATCATATGCTTTATAATGAAGCCCACTAATCATTTTAGTATAAATGGTTCCTATACAGAAAGCTTTGGCTTAGTTAGAGGGATGCCCATTATCCCTTATGTGTTTTAGAAATAGAACCCCTGGCACAAAGGGTTAGAGAAATTGCAGACAAAGGAATACAATGGGAGTTAGGGGAGAGTAAAGTGTCCTCATTTGCAGACAAATTATTTTTGATAACTTCCCCACAGCAATTGTTAAAATCATTGAGGGAACTAGATCAATATGGGAAATTATCTGGATTTAAGATGAATGCAACCAAGTCAGAAATTTTGAATGTTTTGCTCTCAAGTGAAGTGTGAGAAATACTTAAAGACACCTTCCCATTTAAATGGGCCAAACTGAGTATTAGGTACAGTCAAACCTCGGTTTTCATTTGCCCCGGTTTTCATACGCTTCAGTTTTCAACGTCTTTGACTGAGATTTTGTCCCGGTTCTCATACATCGCCTCAGTTTTCGTAAAGTACAGTACTGTAAATACATACACCCTCGCGCTGCACACCGGTCTGTATACACTGCCAGAACGCCCACCCGGTCCCAGCAGCACTGCCCCCTGGACTCACCAATCGCCAGCGTGATGAGAAGCGAAAGCCAGCTGAGCACATAAATGAAACATCCTCGAGCCTGGTCAGAGTTAGAGAGGCAAGAATTGCGCAGAGAGGAAGACCCTAATCTCGTCCACCGCCTGCCCGTTCTCTGGAGCACCCCCTCAGGCTCGGAGGTAGCAGGGAAGAAAAGCTGTCAACATAAGCAGATGTTGTTGCATGAATGTGGGAGGCAGTTCTCTCTCTTGCAGGGTACGTCTGAAGCTATATCATTAAGATTTTCTGCCATTCTGAAGCATTGAGCAGATAATGTAAAGGTATTTTAATGGGCTGAATCCAATGTGATTCTGAAGCGAGCTGGGCACAGCAGCTTGTCAGGAGTGGCTAAGGCCAGATGTTAACATACTGTACTGTACAGTACTGTACTTAGCTTGCTTTCAGTGATGTTAAATGTTCATTTAGCCATTTCATTAGTCATTTATATTTATTTCTCATTGTTTTCTGTATGTAAAAATATAGTTATTCTCTATAAAATGTATTTTTTGTGAATATTTTTGGGTGTCTGGAACGGATTAATTGGATTTACATTATTTCTTATGGTAAATATTGCTTCAGTTTTCATACGTTTCGGTTTTAGTCAGACTTTTTCGAACGGATTAATCATGAAAACCGAGGTTTGACTGTATATGGGAATCCAATTGACACCAGAACTTCAGGATATGTTTGGGGCTAATTATATACCCCTTGAGAAGAAAATAAGAGGAATTACAACTCTGGGAATGGAAGGGGTTATCTTGGATTGGAAGAATATCAATCGATAAAAATGATGGTCTTACCTAGACTATTATACCTTTTTATCACATTTCCGATCTCAGTTTCCCCAGTTTACCTGAACAGTGTACAGGGATGTATAATGAGGTTTATTTGGAAAGGCAAAAGTTAGAGTGGCCAGGAGAATTCTTTTGGGTAGCAGGGAGAACAGGGGGCTTGGCGATTCCCAATTTACTTAGATATTATAATGCAGCAAGATTGAGGGCAACACTGGAATGGTGGTTACATGAGACAAGAATGGGTCCAAATTGACAACGAAGCATTGGGAATTCCCTCTCTGGGGAGGAGACTCTGGATTCCCAAGGGAAAAAAAGCTAATCTCAAAATGCTGCACCCCTTTGGGTCATTGATGTGGATATTGTTCAAATGGAGAGACAAGTGTCTGTGGGAAGAGAGCAAGACCAGATAATTACCATTAAGAGGAAATGTGGATTTTCCACTGGGGAGGCAAGGGATAAACATTGGAAGATGGGCACAATAACCTCAAGTGGGTAGGCCAATTATTAGAGGGAAGAGAGATTAGACCCTTTGAAGAAATTAGGGAGGAACACTCATTGAAAAAGTCAGATTATGTACAGGTAGTTCATTATATTCAAAATGAAGTCCTACCTGTGCTGAGGGATGATCCCACTCCAACTGAAGAACTCTCCAGCAGGGAAAGGGTGCCGTTTCCTGGCTATATAAGCTAATGGAGTCATAGGGACTTTTATACATATATGGTGGACATGCCCAAAAATTCAAGCATTTTTATTTACATTCTCTTATATACCGTGCTATTCTGCATCAGTGCGGTTTACATTGAACAAACTGAAATTATATTGAACAGGGCATTATAACTTGGAGATAACTAATTTACAGGGAACATGGGCTATGGAGGGTTAATCGGCTTGCCCAAGACCACAAGGAGCACCTGTGGGACTAGAAACCCCAGTCCTTCCGGCCCAAGGTTGCTGTCCTCTAGTGGGATTTGAACCCCCGACCTTCTGGCCTGACGTACCTTGCCCCAACCACTAGGCCACTCCTCCACTAAAACAATAGGACAAAAAGTAATGGCCCATCCAGGGATAGCTTTAATGGGAATTAGAACTATTGAGATATGAAAAGAAAACAAGATGGGAGGTTGCCTAAACCCTGAACACATTACGGAGTACGGCCTGGCCAAAGGCAGTGTCCTGTCAGGACTCCCTCTCCAGGCAGTAGTGAACTGCAAAAAAGTATGGACCAAAGACCAGGTGGCAGCCTGGCAAATGTCTGCCATGGAAACCAAGCAGAGGCTGGCAGAGGTTGCCATAGCTCTGACATATGCCAAGACCTGGTGCTCCAGTGGCAACCCAGCCCAGTTGTGGGTGAAGGTGATGCAGTCTACGCCCAGATGGACAGGGTCTGCTTGGCAACAGCCTCCCACAGATGACTGGGGTCATGTGAGACAAAAAGCTGAGAGCTTTGCAATGGCTCCAAGTGTGCTGTAGATTGGACTGCAAAAGGTCCTGTCCTGAGTATGGCAAACAGCTGACGTCTTGCCGGTGTGGGGCCATGGAAAGAAGGTTGAGGTGGAAATCCAATACCACCTTCAGAAGAATCTGTGTGGGTGCAGAGCACGACCCTGTTCTTGTAGAATCTATTGTAGGGTGGTTCAGCCACCAGGGCCCAGAGCTCAGACTCTGCATGCAGAAGTGAGTGCCACCAGGAAAGCCACCTTTCCAGGACAGAATAGATATCTGAGATGACAGGCAGCCAAGCGCTTGAAGGGCAGTTTAGTAAGCTGCACCAGGATCACATTGAGATCCCACTCTGTGGGGGGGTGGCCAGATGGGGAGGGGGCTTCAAGAGCAGTAAGCCCCTCATGAATCACGTGATGAGGGGCTGTACGGAAAGATGCTTGCCCTCTATGGCGTGGTGGTTTGCAGAGAGTGTTCTCAGTGCACCGACAGAATTGGATTTAAGCCTGGACTGAGAAAGGTGGAGCAGGTACTGCAGTACTGCTTATACTGGGCAGGAGAACATGTTCACCTGTTGCTCTGTACACCATAAGGAGAACTGGTGCTACTTGAAGGCACAGGCTCACCTCATGGAGTCCTTGATTTCCATCTCCTTGGGAAGGTTAAGGGGGCTTAAGGCAACCTGTTCAGCAGCCATGCTGTGAGGGACAAGGATCCCAAGTTAGGGTAGGGGGATTGAGCCCCCCTCCTCAGTGAAAAGCCCCAGTGAGCTCCCTAGAGGTACAAGGGACTCACTCAGTCACGAGACAAAACAGAAGAGGTAACCAAGGCTGCCTAGGCCATCTCAGGGCCACCAGGATCAGGGAAGTCTTATCCCACTGGACCCTGAAGAGGGTCTGCACTATCAGGTGTGGGAGGGAAGGAATACAACAGGCCCTCTGACCACAAAATGAGGAAAGCATCTGGTGCTACCTGGGCTAGGTGTGGCTGTAGGCAGCAGAAACAGCAGCTGAGCGTTGGTTGGGCTGGAAAAGAGGTCCGGGCTTGGGGTGCCTCATAACCTGAGGAGCTACTGTGCCACCCTGGGGTCCAGGCACCACTTGTGCATTTGAAGGACCCTACTCAGCCTGTCTGCCAATCCATTTTCCTGGCCCAGGAGGTACACTGTCCATAGGAGCATACCCCATCTGGTCACATATGAAGGCTACTGCCTCCTGGCAAGGGTGGCAAGAGCCAGTGCCCCCCTGCTGTTCAGGTAAAACATTGAGACCTGGTTGTCTGTCTGAACAAGCACTGATACTGCAGGCGGTGCTGGAAAGTCAGGTTGATTTGCTGCTGGCTCTCCTTGAAAGACCAGATGCCCTGGGTGCACAATTCCTCAGGATGGGTATCCCAGCCCAGAAGGGAAGCATGTGTCGTGAAGACCCTCTGGGGACTCAGGAGTTGGCAGGGCATGCCCTTTCACAGGTTTTGCGAATCCTGCCACCGAGCGACTCCACCAGCTGATAGGACACTAAAATCATGTCCTGGAGCCTGCCCATGGCTTGGGACCACTGAACAGACACTACTGAGTTGTCTGCATGTGGAGGCAGGCATCGGGAACTACATGGACTGTGGAGGCGAAGCACTGACTGCACACGGCACGATGGTGCTGCACTTCGGTCACTAGGGCCATGAGGTGATCTGCCCTGTCTTGAGGGAGGAAAGTCACAGCCTGGAGGGTGTCCAGTTGGACCCTATGAATTCAGAGTTGGGGTGAGATGGGATTTTAGGGAATTTGTCATGAATCCCAGGTGTTGCAGGACTGATAGAGGCACTGCAGGACACAGGCTGCACTGAGGCTGTGTCCCCTTTTACAAGCCAGTCGTCCAAATAAGGGAAGATGAAGGCCCCTTCAAGATTGAGATAGGCAGCCACCACCACAAGGCATTTGGTGAAGACCTGTGGGGCAGAGGCCAGGCTGACGGAAGTGCCCTGTACTGGTAATGGTTACCTCTGACCATGAAATCTGATGTACTGTCTGACTGGGATGGATAAAGATATGGACATAAGCATCCTTTAGGTCCAAGAAGCATAGCCAATCTCCCTGCCAGAGGTAGGGTAGCAATATTCCAAGAGAGCGCATCTTGAACTTCTCCCGCATCAGGAATTTGTTCAGGTTTCTCAGGTCCAGGATGGGCCTTAGTCCACCTGTCCTTTGTGGGACCAGAAAGTACCTGGAGTAAAACCTCTTTCCTTCCAGGTGTGGTACCAGCTCCGCAGCCCTGTCCCTGAGAAGGCCTACGAGTTCTTGCATAAGCAGAGCCTGGTGCAGGGGAGACTGAGGAGGCTCCCCCAGAAAGAAAGGTGGAGGCAACTGGTCTAGGTGGAAGAGAACCCTCCCTGACCACCTGAAGTGCCCACGAGTCAATGGTGATGGAAGGCCACTTGTGAGCAAAGTGGACCAGGCGTGCCCCCCCCCCCCCTTGGTAGCTGATCCTCCATAGGGAGATAGGCTATGTTAGGGGTGGCAAAACACCAACCCAGGCTATGGTTAGGGGCATCAGAACACCAACCCAGGCTGGACTGGAACTGGAGTCTGGGGCTTGGGACCCTTGGGCTTGCATGGGCCTTGGCTCACTCCCTTGCCCTGGTGACCCTGCTGAGAGGTCTGGGCAGCTGGGTATGAAGGATAGGGCCAACCCTATCAAGGCTTCCTATGGAAAGGAGGCTTCTTTCCTGGAGGTTTCTTCCTTGAAGAGTGGACGTCTTCCTCGAGAGTCCAGTCTGAGTCATGTATGCTGTTTCAATCTCAGAAGCCTTGTCCTCCATGGGCTTGCAGAAAAGCTACTCCAAGGCATGGGATGTCAAGGAGCTTCTCCTACAACCACTGCTTGAGATCAGATGTCTGGAGCCAAGCCTGCCATTGGGCACCGATGCCAGCAGCTGCCACCCATGTGGCTTGGAAAATGTACTTAGAACACTCCCCAATGGACTCTGTAAGGTTTTGGAAGTGCTGAGGCAGTCCCCATTGAGGCCAGCCATGAAGCCTATGAGTTCCTTTGACAAGTCTTGGGAGGAACATACAGATGTAAAGTTGGTTAAGTCTGCATGAGGCAGGCAAGCATCAAGCCCTGGTAGCATTTTTGCCTGAGGGCATCAAGGGTACAGACTTCCTGCCCAGGGACACTGAAGAGTGCGTTTTGGGCTCTGTTGATGCATGGCTGACTCCATTACCATGGAGGTGTGGGGGAGTTGGGTCCAGCATGGGCCAGGTTTCAGGAAGACCCAATACATCGTATTCAGGTGGTGGCTGACAATCAGCACAGAGGCTGGAGCCTCCCACATCAGGAGAAGCCACCCGTTAAAGGATGGAGGGGACCAGAATCACTAGGGTCTCTTTAGGTCAGGGGTCACCAACCTCCAGAGGGCCGCGGGCCGCACAGCCGACTACCGGGAGCCTCGCGGGCCGCATAAGACATGGGGCCTCATTTGCATAAGGGGCCTCATTTGCATAAATATTTGCATAATGTTGCATAATGAGTGCATGGACAAAGAAAGACTAGAAAATTTCTATATTACTATAATCCAGTGCCAACCGCCAAGCACATTAGGAACTACTACTAACACTGCCCATTTAGAACCCATAGCATATCATAACAGCACTACCAGGATTCACAAAGCATCAGACCCTACCTATCAAAAGGCAACACTGCAAATATTAAATCAATACATTTCAGAGAATACATGACCTACTGGGAAAAGAGAACAAGTAGCAATGTCAAATAGGAATTACACAGAATACCTCAGCACTGTAGAAATAAAACTATAAATTAATTTTTGTACTAAAGCACAGAACTGGTAATGTGCTGTGGGCTGGGGTCAGAACTGGTAATGTGCTGTGGGCTGGGGGGTTTAGAACTGGTAATGTTCTGGGGGGGGGTCAGAACTGGTAATGTGCTGTGGGCTGGGGGGGGGGGTCAGAACCATTACCAGTTCTGACCCCCCCAGCACATTACCAGTTCTAAACCCCCCAGCCCACAGCACATTACCAGTTCTGACACCCCCCCCCCCCATCATCATCAGCCGCGGCAAAAATCGCATGTCCCGCAGGGCCCCCCCCCTGCCCACAGCACAATACCAGTGTGCTGTGGGCCAGAACTGGTAAGGTGCTGTGGGCTGGGGGGCTTAGAACTGGTAATGTGCTGGGGGGGGTCAGAACTGGTAATGTGCTGTGGGCTGGGGGGGGGGGGGGTCAGAACCATTACCCGTTCTGACCCCCCCCCAGCACATTACCAGTTCTAAACCCCCCAGCCCACATCACATTACCAGTTCTGACCCCCCCCCCCCCAGCACATTACCATTTCTTACCCCCCCCCCCCCCCATCATCATCAGCCGCGGCAAAAATCGCATGTCCCGCAGGCCCCCCCCCCCCCTGCCCGGCAGAGCCCTCCCTCCCTCCTTGCTTGCTTCCCTGCCTGCCTCAGTCCCTCTCCTCTTCGGCTTAGAACCGCGAAGGGAGAGTTCCCTCGTGACTCTGTTAAGCCGGCTGAGGCTTATGGGAAATTTCCCCTCTGCCCCCTCGAGCTTAACAGAGTCGCGCGGGAGAAGCTCTCCCTCCGCGGCTCTGAACGCCGAAAGAGGAGAGGGACTGAGGGAGGCAGGGCTGGCTTAATTCCGGGTGCTGGGGCAGACTGCTTCCTTACCTGCCGCGGAGAGCTGTGCACCCTGGCGATCCTCCAAACAGGCGATCCTCCAAAGCGTGTGGTGCCTCGTGGCTGCTCAGACTGCTTTTGGGCCCGGCCCCCCCCCCTCCTCCTTCTTCACCTCCTCCTGCCTGTCGCTGATTGGTGGAGGGCAGGCTCGTGACTCGGTCATGTGAGCAGACCAACACCACGCAGCCCCGGGAATCATGCTGAGAGAGAAAAAGAATACAAATAGCAAAACAATACTCGTGGCGTCGCGGGCCGCACAAAATGCTCTCGGCCCGCGGGCCGCGTGTTTGAGACCCCTGATCTACAGTGTGTGGCGGGCCGCACGCAATGTTAACAGTGGTAGAGCCTTGCGGGCCGCACGAAGGGACCTCGTGGGCCACATGCGGCCCGCGGGCCGCAGGTTGGTGACCCCTGCTTTAGGTGGTGCCTTGCACTGGAGGATGTCAAGCTCCTCCGTATGAGGGTCCTCCTCTGACTCCATAGTGAAGGAGAGGGCTCGTGCCATGTCCTGGACAAACTCAAGGAACGAGGTGTTTTCGGGTGGGGATTGGCACCTAGCCACCAGTGGGGACAGATCCAAAGGGAGGTCCCAGTGGGTCTGGGACTTAAGATGTCTCAGTGCTGGACTCCCAAGCTGTGGTCCAAGGAAGACTCTAGGATGCTTTGAAGCCAAGGCATGGCAGAGCCAGAGGCACTCGCCTTCAAAGACCTCACCTCTGAGGAATGAGAGTGAAAGAGACCCTTGCTGAGGATCTACCCAAAGTATCTGGCTCTTGGGGATTGCTTCAGTGGCCCAGGAAATCCTTGTCATCGAGGTCCCTGAGGTCTCGGCGGGATCACTGGCAGGACTGGGCATAGATATCTTGTGGGATGCAAGGAATACAGAAATGCTGCATTCAAGCACCAACATACAAGTTTCCCACTTTGAGGGGTCTGTCAGACACCAATGCCAGGGTTACTGGGTCTGGTGTTGAGAAGAGGGGGTCCGTGGTCTGCTGCTGGAAGCCTCGACTTCTGCCCTGGGTATTTTCTGGGGCTGCTCCCGCTCTGAGGTCCGTCAGGGGCTGAGGGACCATGCATGGGGATGTCCCCTGCTTATCCATCTCCCAGGACAAGGTCCTCAAGGTCCTCTTTCTTCTTATGCTCTCACTCCATGGACCATTGCTCAGAATATCTGCGAACCTGCTCGGGAACCGCAGGGGCCTTGTGACGATCCTTGTGGGGCCTTGAGCATGAGGCTACTGGTGAAACTGGAATAGAGTCTGCTCTATGGAAGGATGTCCTCTTGCTTTTTTTGCCAGTGACTCTGTATGGCCTTGGAGGACTTTTTGTATAGGGAACATTCTACTGGATAGTGGTCAGCGCCCAGACACTGAAGGCCACAATTGAGTGTGACATGTCAGTGAGTCATGTTTTTGTAGCAAAAAGAATCCCCACGAGGTCTAAGACTTCAGCATGGCCAGCTATTGAAAGAAAAAGTGCTGGAGGATCCTAACAAAAAATAAAATTAAGTTGCAAGACCTGACACTGGGGTAGTGGGCCTCGAAGGTAGGAAAGGAACCAGCGAAAGCTAGAAAGGTGTACAATAGTGTACCAAACCAAAAAAATCCTCATCTTTTTTCCGGGGGGGGGGGGGGGGAGGGAGCGAATGACACGTCTGTAGGGCTCTGTGGAAAAAGGGAAACTGATCAAGATGGGTGGGAAGGGGACCACACATGTGGTGGCATCTCCCAAAGGCTTTCTTTGAAAGCTGGGGAGATACTTCCATGATGGCTCCGTCTGCACTGTGGTCACCCATATGTAAGGGCTTCCTGCTTGTTCCTGGAGAACCCTCATTACAGGTAAAGAATATTGCTTTCTCCAACAAGCAGGACGGATGCAGCCACAGATATGGTGACTCCAGAGGCAAGGGTTGTTCGTAATAGTCTTGGCAACCTAGGGAATGACTTCAGGGCAATCTGGTGTTGAAGCAGTTATCCACAGAGGTTCTGTAAAGCATTGTCCAAAGGCCCCACCTTATTGCAACAATTTCCCAATACAGTGCTTCCAATAGCATCCCTACCATTATATTGCAGCCACTACAACTACTTCCTCTCTCCTGGGAGATCAAGTAGTCTCTGGCCCAACAACTAGGAACTAGGAGACCAGAGGGCCATCATGTGTGCCCTGGCCCAGCATGTGTGCCCTGGCCCAAGGATTCAGTTTTAAGGTTGATGTCGTGATTTGAGAATTTGGAGGTAGTTTCAGGCTGAGGAGCTGTCTCAGTCAAAATGCCACAAGATGCCTCTGTCATGAGGAAATATGACCCAGGAGAAAATGAACAAAGCTTCAATCATAGCAGCACCTCAGAAGGACTTGCCAGAACTCTTAAAAGTGGATTACTAGCTCTGGATAAAGTTGTGGTGTCTAGCATACTGAACGCCCTGCCCTGCCCCTTCTTGCGCTAAGGCCCAAAGGGTGACCAGGCACCATCCAGACTCCTAGCCATCTGAGGTACTGCCAGGCTCTATGTATGGCTCTACAAGAGGTAATCCTGGCACTTCCAGCCCTATCTTACTGGAGTCTGTAGACAAGCCTCTAAGTACTTTCAGCAGGTGCTGCAAGGCTGTTTGAAGTATCTGCCACCTCAGCAGTGGCAACGGGATGTCCTCCAACTGGCACTCTAGTGGCCATCTAGATCACCTAAAGGTAGTATAAGCCCTGACAACAAGGTTCCCTCCCCCACATACCTCCACCTCTTCTTCCCCCTCATTTCAAGTTTTCCAACTTGCTTCAGTCCTCCTCCTCCATCACACAAGCAAGAGGCTTTTGCACACTGGGTTAAAGCCTCCTCCTATTGCTAGTTTGTGCACAAAAATACTACATAAAGACAGGATTACTCTGCATGGTTAAATACAAATGTTACAAGTAGCACGGCCAGCCCACCCACAAGGTGGCCGTGTCTGGACAAAACTACAGTTCTGGCCAGGGGAGGAGTAAGGATACAGTTTATGTGGCTGCTATAGTTGCTGCCTCTTGCTTTTTCTCCTCAGTCTTTAGTGGGATGTCTGATGTTTTGGGATCTGATTTGAGACATGTGCTTCTCTTAAAGGCAAGTCTGTTCCAATCTATTAAGTGTTCTACCAACAATAATCTGGTTTCTGAGCACTTCTAGTTCAGCTTGTTTGCATACTTTTTATTTTTAATGTGGTTGGTTGTTCTGAACAAGGTCAAGTTATTTAAAACACATTACTACCCAGCTATCCACAATCCTAGGTGCATTACAATTCAAATACACAAATTGCATACAAAAAAAAAATAGTAATGTGGTAAAAGGCTCTTCCCAGTTAGTGAGTTTCATAGTTTTCAAAAGTGATTTGAAAATCAAACAAGCAAAAAACATGCTAGAGCAAACACTAGATGCTTCCTGAAGCTCAGAGTTCAGATTATTTCCTCTTAATTCTTCCTAGATTAGTTCTATAAAACGGGGACTACTAAAAAAAAAATTCAAGCACAGATCTTTAACAGAGGTACCATATGGTGTCCAACAAGTTATATTCTGCTGATTGCAGTAAGCACAGGGGTTGATGCATTTGTACTGCATTAACAAAGGTGGTTAATTTAACATTTTTTTATATACCGTCTTTCATGATATCAAGGTGGTTTACACTGAACTGAAGTTACATTGAACAGGACATTATAACTTGGAGATAACTATTTTACGGGGAACATGGGCAATGGAGGGTTAAGTGGCTTGTCCAAGACCACAAGGAGCACCTGTGGGACTAGAAACCCCAGGGCCCAAGGTTGCTGTACTCTAGTGGGATTTGAACCCCCGACCTTCCTGCCTGAAGTAACTTGCCTCAACCACTAGGCCACTGCTCCCTACATGAAACCACAGTCTCAGTTGGAACATGGCTTCATCTTAAATTGCAGATGAGATTACATGTGCAGGCTAATGTTTTAAGAGTTCATGATCTTTATCTAAGGCCATGGGCTCCCCGTGATAGGCAATGGCAGTCTGCAGCATGTCCTCCACAATCAGGGCTGTATTTAAAATTTCAGTACTCAATAGGCAAAACCAGACAGCAGATCCCAGCAAGTAGGAGGCAGAGATTCCAGAGACCACTAAATCTGAAGAAAAGTAAAAGAAAGCCACAAATCCGCCCCTTTGAATCAGCACCCTAATCTATAGCCAGCAGCCTCTCTCTGGTCTGGAGAACTAGCACTTTCAAAATGTAGTACCCTAGAGGCAAGTTGCCTATGTCTAGATTAGAGTCTGCCCACAGCCGATCGCATGGGAAAAGCATACAACATTGTTAGTGTTTATTATTCCCAGGCAAATGATGCCCTGCTCGATGCATATCAAAGACCTTGCCCCTTCGCCATTAAAGGCGGCGCACCAGTCCTACTCTTCTAGGGTATTATATACTATTCAGTGCAAAAAAACATGCATGGCAAAACACAGCCCAACCTCACGTCCCAGAGCAAGGAAATAGCTCCATGGGAAGTCTTCACAGAACCTGAACACTGCATCGGTGACCTTATCGGGATCTTTAAAGAAAAACGTAACAGACTCTTGAAGTTCAGTCCATCGTGTTAATTAAACGTGAGCCATAAGATTCTATTGCTATTGTCATCTGCTCCCTTACCCCTACGAGTTTTAACATTCACTTATACCGGTAGTACCTGGTAATGTCATATTTATTCACTCCATTTTGAGCAAAAAAAAAAAAAGGAAAATTAGCTCTTGTTAGCGTTCGGATGGAACAAGCCAGCAAGTCTCTCGTTTATGGACGTGTGGGGCACGCTACAAACTTTTTATTAGATACAACTTTACTATTTGATTCCCCCTTATATCATTTTCTTCGATTATTTTTGTCTGATTGTTTTTAAGTGTAACGCGTAGAGGTTTATCCATACAGATAGTGCTCTACCTCACCTAAAGGGCTGTTCACACAAAACAAACGGAAATTTAAAAAAAAAGAGGAAAAAAAAGCTAAAGCCTCTTCTTTGCTACTTGCACTGGGAGCCGAGAAGCAAGTAGTTGATCAGCCCACGGTGTAAACAAGTAAAGCCTCGGGACGCTCCTGAGCCTTTTAAATCCCTGATTATAAGCCGCGAGCAGAGCTGGACCCCGAGACTCGCCGACGCCTCTCACCTGGCACCTGAGGTCAATCTCCATCCCAGATAATCCCCTGCTCAACGTCTTCTCTCCTCAGTAGTAAGCGCGCTAAGCCCCAGCTTCTCCCTAGCTGAGCGCTACTTGCGCTTGCACCCCAGTTACAAAGCGACACAAGCGCTCAGGTTCCGCACCCTTAAAGCTTGCAGCAAGCCCCGGCGCAGCTCTTTTATAGCCACGAGGAGCTCTGGAAGCTTCGCCTCCTCCTGCTCACTTCTCATTGGCTAAAGGTCCCCCCTCCCCGCCCCTTGAATTAAAGGGATCTAGGGAACCGAGGAGCCTCCCGAATCACAGTCCAAACAGATAAGTAAATGGCTCGCGCAGACCTGCCAGACACTTCAGCACGCAACCTAAGAGCTTTAAATTGTCCCTCTGTAATTGAGCTCAGAGGAGGGGGACGGAAGATACTTGATGACCGGCATTATCAAGGTGGTGGTGGTGGTGGTGGAGGAGGAGTTAGTCCAGATCCGTGATCCCACATTTTACAGCAGCCCATTTGTCGCGGTGGTCCTTAGGAAAGGAATAAAACTACTGCATTATTTTATGTGTGCACCTGGTTTCAGTCTTGCAGGTTCTAGGAAATGCAATCAGGCCCCGATGTCGGCATGAAGAGGGAAGGGGGGAGGAGGTAGTATGGTTCTTCGAAATATTGAAAATAAGAGGAGGTCTCTCTACTATTAAAGGTCGAGGAGGGTGAGCTCCTCCAGGCAAGGTCGGTGTAAGGACTAAAGGGGCCCTCAATCCTGCCGCAAGCAACAATGGCATTGAAACTATGACCCAGCGCTTACCTGAACTCTAGTCGCTACTTTCTATGGCCCCCGTGCAAACCAGAAGTTGGCAAGTCATGGGGGGGGGGAGGAATATAGTACCAGAATTCAGGTAAGCACCGCATCACCATTTCAATGCCATCGCAGGTTCCGGTGAGGGGTGCCAGCAACACGAGAACATTTGCACTCTAGGCCAACACCTAGTTTGCCGATTGGGCACACCAGCCCTAAGTCCAGGGGATCTGACACTGGCCCACAGCTGCTGTCTCCAGCCAAAAAGAGACACACTGAACCTGTGATCTTCACTATTATACAAGCAAGAACCATTGCAAAAACAAAATATTAATGTAAACATAAAGAACGTAGCCGGACAAAGGAGCTGGCACCCTAAGCAAGGGGTATATGCTCCTCTCATGCCGATGCCCCCCCCTGACTATGAATGCAGTTGACCCAACTGCTTGTGCACATTTAGGGACGCACCCTTGCAGCTCAATTTACCTATAGGCAGCAGCCCCAACACAGCACCCCCTGTTGGATTCCACATCTTGTGCTATTTGTGCACCCTTTGTCAGCCACACAGGGTAGTCCTCATCAGTGATGCAAGCTCTGTTTGGCATTAGTTCTCTCCAGCTCACATCTTTCGGCTCTCACTTATCTCTCCTCTCTTACTCTTCCGTGTCTTTTCCCTTCCTCTGCCATATACTTCATCGATATAGTATTTCCTTTCCTATTAGCACTCAATGTACATTTCTTTACGTTGAATCAGGTCCCTGCATACTCTCCTACATGCTCTAGTAATTTCTCTTCTCGACTATTGTAATTTGGTTTATAGCAGCCTTCCTTCCACAAATCTCAGAAAGTTACAGCTTATTCACAATAGAGTCATCCAGTTACTACCAAATATGACCTTTACTCTATAGACATCATGAGCAGGGCCGGTGCTAGGGTTTGCCATGCCATGCCATGCCGTGCCGTGCCTCCCCCCCCCTCCCCCCACAACCTATAAATTGGGGCCCCTTCCTCATTATTATTATTATTATTAATGTTAACTGCCCCCCTATCCTCCTTTTTCCCAAAACTGCTTTGTGAACCCTTTTCAAGCGATATTAGTATTTCTCTTTAAGAGCAAACGCATAGCCAAAATAAAAACACTTAACACTTAAAAACACATCATAGAAACAGGCTGTGATAGCCGCCGCCGCCACCCCCCCCCCCCCCCCCAAAAAAAAAAATCAGATTCTGGTCATCTAACAACAACATAAACATTCTCCAGTGCCAGGCATATTGTGAACTAATTTAAAACACTGCAGAGCCACTGAAGATCTACAAGGTCAAATCTACCATACCATACCTGCATGCACTTCCAAAACTCATACAATAAGAGGCCTACCCTGAAAAAAAGCAGCACTATAAATACTGCAATGGGCCCAAAAAGCGTAGTTACTCACCTGTAACAGGTGTTCTCCAGGAGCAGCAGGAATCAGTCCTCACTTATGGGTGACGTCGGCGCCGACGGAGCCCTCGCGGAGCAATTTTCCCCAGCTTTCAAAGAAAGCCTTTGGGAATTGCAGCGCGCATGCGCGGTCGTCTTCCCGCCCGAAGGTGCCATCTTAGCCAGTCAGATGACATAGCTAAAAAAGACAGCATAAAAATTTGCAAAAAGAACGTAAGCAGACGATTGCAACTCCAAGGGGAGGAGGGAGGGTAGTGAGGACTGATTCCTGCTGCTCCTGGAGAACACCTGTTACAGGTGAGTAACTACGCTTTCTCCAGGACCAAGCAGGAAGTCAGTCCTCACTTATGGGACTCCCAAGCTCAAGGCTACCGGAGACCCTAAGCACAAAAATGAGCTCCCTCTAGCTCAGCAGCACAGAAGGACAGAATCTTCGCTGAATTATCACCCACCGGTAGCCCACATCCGGGATGGAGGGTAGGAGTTGCTCAGACCTCAAAGAGATTACGGAGGACTGCCTGTCCGAAAGCACTGTCCCTACGGGACTCCCTCTCGAGACAGTAATGGACCGCAAAAGTCTGGCTCGAAGACCAAGTAGCGGCCCGGCAGATGTCTGCCAGCGGAACAGAGCGGAGGTAAGCCACTGACGTGGCCTTTGCCCGAACGCAATGAGCCGTGACTCGACTTTCTAAGGAGAGTCCGGCTGCCCCATAAGCCCAAGAGATACAGTCCGCAACCCAGATGGACAGAGTACGCTTGGAGACCGGGAGCCCCAATTTATTGGGGTCAAAAGACACAAAAAGCTGAGCAGCTTTACGGTGCTCCCGCGTACGGTCAAGGTAGAAGTTCAATGCCCTTCTACAGTCCAGGGTATGGAGGACCGTCTCAGCTCGGCTGGAGTGTGGTCTGGGAAAGAAGGTTGGAAGTACCACCTCCTGATTCATGTGAAAAGGGGAGACCACTTTAGGCAGAAACTTAGGGTGGGTCCGTAGGACTACCCTATTCTTGTAGAACCGAGTGTAGGGGGGATCAGACACGAGGGCCTGCAATTCACTCACGCGCCTAGCGGAAGTGAGGGCTATCAAGAACAGCGTTTTCCAAGACAGAAAACGGAGGGAACAGGTAGCCATAGGTTCAAAAGGCGGACAGGTGATCCGCTGCAAAACCACATTCAGGTCCCAGTCAGGTGCTGGCGGGCGCAGAGGTGGTTTAAGTAGAAGGAGACCTCGGAGAAACCTCGCTACGAGAGGGTCGTTGGAGAGAGGTCTGCCGTCCACCGGCACATGATGTGCTGAAAGAGCACTGAGGTGAACTTTGACGGAGTTGGACTTAAGTCCCAGATTAGAGAGGTGTAGCAAGTACTGTAAGATCACCGACACCGGGCAGGAGAAGGGATCCTGAGACTGTTGGGAACACCAGATTGCAAAGCGACGCCATTTAAGGGCGTAGCATTTGCGGGTAGAAGGCCGTCGCGAAGCCAAGACGACCTCCTCCACCTCCGCCGGCAAGAGAAGAGGAGCAAGGACTACCCTCTCAGCAGCCAGGCCATGAGGTTGAGAGACCTGAGGTTGGGGTGCAGTAGGGACCCCTGATCCTGAGTGAGGAGATCCGGTTGTACCCCCAGAGGGAAGGGATCCTCCACCGCCAGTTGCAGCAGGAGCGGAAACCACGGCTGCCTGGGCCAGCGAGGGGCCACCAGGATCATGAAGGCTTTGTCTCGGAGAACCTTGAAAAGAGTCCGAGAGACTAACGGGATGGGAGGGAAAGCGTACAGAAGGCTCCCCGACCATGAGATCAGAAAGGCGTCCGCCGCAACCCGAAGGGGGTGTGGCTGACGGGAGCAGAAGCGAGGAAGCTGCCGGTTGTGAGGACTGGCAAAGAGATCCACCGTGGGGAGACCCCACCTGAGGAAGAGCTTCCGAACGATCAAGGGATCCAGACGCCACTCGTGCGGCTGGAGGACCCTGCTGAGTTTGTCTGCCAGGCAATTTTCCTGGCCCGGGAGATAGACTGCCTTGAGGAGAATGCCGTGACTGACGGCCCAAGAGCAGAGTTTCTGTGCCTCCCGGCAGAGGAGGAAGGAGCCCGTGCCCCCCTGCTTGTTCACGTAGAACATGGCAACTTGATTGTCCGTCTGGACAAGGACGGACTGTTGGGAGGTCAGGTGGGAGAAGGCCTTGAGAGCTAGGCGGATCGCCCTGAGCTCCAGGAAGTTGATCTGCTGAGCAGACTCCCACTTGGTCCAGAGGCCCTGAGTACGTGCCTCTTGGCAATGTGCTCCCCAGCCCAGGAGGGATGCATCGGTGGTCAGCACCCGGGTCGGCTGAAGTGACTGGAAAGGCATTCCTAATATCAGGTTCGGCTGCCGGAGCCACCACCGGATAGACGAGACCAGCGGCTCGGAGACGCGCACTAGGTCTGCTAGGCCGCCTGTGGCTTGTCGCCACTGCCGGCGGAGACACCATTGAGCAGGCCGCATATTCAGGCGGGCATTGGGGGTCACATGGACGGTGGAAGCCATATGGCCGAGCAGTCTCAGGAAGCGCCCGGCGGAGACCAGGGGCTGGCTGCGAAAGCGGTCGGCTAGGTCCATGAGCCGCTGAGCCCTGTCGAGCGGTAGGTACGCTCGCGCCTGAGGAGTGTGCAGTCTTGCGCCGATGAACTCGAGATCCTGTGAGGGGAGCAAAGTGGACTTTGCGAAGTTTATGACAAAGCCCAAGTGCTGCAGCAGAGTCACCGTGCGGGACGTGGCGTTGGTGACCTCCTGAGCGGACGCTGCTCTGATGAGCCAGTCGTCGAGGTACGGAAAAACATAGAGGCCGTGAAGCCGGAGATGGGCCGCCACGACCGCGAGACATTTTGTGAAGACTCGCGGTGCGGAGGACAGGCCGAAGGGCAGTACTCTGTACTGGTAATGATTTCCTGCCACCACAAACCTTAGGTATTGGCGGTGGCTGGGGTGGATGAGGATGTGCGTGTAGGCATCCTTTAGATCCAAGGAGCATAGCCAATCTCCCTGCTGGAGGTAGGGCAGAAGGATTCCAAGGGTAAGCATTTTGAACTTCTCCCGCACAAGGAACTTGTTGAGGTTGCGCAAGTCCAGGATGGGTCTGAGGCCTCCTGTTCTCTTTGGTATCAGGAAATACCTTGAATAGAAGCCTTGACCTCTCAGGTGGTGTGGCACCGGTTCCACCGCCTGTTCCTGCAGAAGACCTGCTAACTCCTGAAGGAGCAACTCCCTGTGCAGAGGGGGGCGCGGAGGCTCTCCCGGAAAATAGGAGGGAGGGATCTGATGGAAGTGGAGGAGGTAGCCCTCTTGCACGACCTGAAGCACCCAGGCATCTGTGGTGATGCTGGACCACCTGTGGGCGAAGTGAACCAGCCGGCCTCCGGTGCTGGGGGGGACCAGCGGGGGGGGAGAGGCTATGCTGAGCGAGTCAAAAACCCCCACCCTGCTGAGCAGGGGCTGGTGGTGCAGGCTTGGGGGCTTGCTGCCTACGGGACCCGTTACCCCGTCCCTTGGCCTGCTGGCCCTGTTGGGGAGCTGCAGGGGCCTGATAATGGGGGTATTGTTTGTAGGCAGCTGCCTTCCTCGGGTAAAAGGACTTTTTTCCCGAGCCCTTCTTTTTCTGGGAAGGGGCGGAGGTCTTCCTAGAAAGCCTGGTCCTGGTGAGAGTCTCAGTCTCAATTTGTGCAGCCTTTTCCGCCATGGGCTTGCCAAAGAGGTTTTCGCCTCGGCAGGGGACATCGACCAACTTGTCCTGTACCCAGGGTTCAAGGTCGGACGACTGAAGCCAAGCCTGTCGGCGGGCACCGATGCCGGCTGCGGCTACTCGAGCCGAGGCTTCAAAGCCATCATAGGCTGCTCGGGACATGAACTTCGAGCATTCCCGAATACCCGTGGACAAGGCCAGGAACCTCCGCAAAGGCTCCTCGGAGAGACCAGCGGAGAATCCGGCTAGCTCTTTAGCCAGATCCCTGAGATACATGCCCATGTATAGCTGGTAAGTCTGGACACGACAGGCGAGCATAGAGCCCTGGAAGCACTTCTTGCCAAGGCCATCCAGGTTACGGGCCTCCCTTCCAGGAGGCACCGAGGAGTGCATCTTCTGGCTCTTAAGACGATGCATGGCCGATTCCACTACCATGGAATGGTGTGGCAACTGCGCCTTTTGAAAGCCAGGGCTCTTGCGGACTCGATAGATAGAATCGACCCGCTTGCTCAGGTACGGCGAGGAGGCCGGACTCTCCCACATGCGGAAGAGTAGTCGTTCCAGCATAGGAGGAACCGGCACAGTAAAGTGTTCCCTCGCGGGAGAGTCATACTGGAGGGCGTCGAGCTCCTCGGCTCGAGGCTCCTCCTCGGGATCCGCAGGGAAGGCCAAAGCCTTGGCCATATCCCTAACGAAGTCCGAGAACCGGGCATCCTCCGGGGGGGACTGCTTCCGAGGCTCGGACTCCGGAGAGTCCGATGGGACACACCGAGTCCGGAAAGAATCAGGTGACTCTTCCTCCTCAGACTCCCAGACCGACTCCGACGAGGACTCGGTGGGGTCGGCCCGGGCAGGGAGCGGCGCCAGCCGCCCCGACGCCGAGGGAGTCGGCGTCGGCGACCTCGGTCCCGAACGGGAGGCCGAGGGCGACCTCGACCGAGGATCGACTCGAGTTCTCATCGACTCGAGGATCGGCTCGGTCTCCGGGGTCGACTTGGACGTCGACGTCCCGGCGGTCGGGGCAGCGACGCCAGCGAAGCCAGCGAGCAGTGCCCGCTGCTGGTCCATGAAGGCAGACAGTCTGCTCTCCAAGGCCGTCAACCTGAGTCCGAGCTCAGGTGACCCAGCAGCCCCCGACTCGGGCCCCGACGGCGTCGGGCCCGACGTCGGCTGTCGCGGAGGCGAGTCCAGAAGGACTACAGGACTTACCCGGGCAGGCATCTCCGACTCCAGGCGAGGTCGCTTCGGGAGGTGTTCCTTCTCCAAGGACCCGGGGCGGCTGTCGGGGCTATGCGACCTGGCCCTCGCGGAGCCAGGAGCGTCCACCGACGCCGCCCTCGCGGGTTTTTCCTTCCGACGATGGTCCCCGGAGGGAGAACCCCGGTCGGAGGAGCTCCGGCGACGGTCCGAGCTGGAGCCCTTTGACACGGAGGCCTCCGACGAGGTCCGGGTACGGCTGGGGTCAGCGAAGATTCTTTCGCGCTGATGCCGCCGACTTCTCAACGCCTTCGAGGACAGTTTGCTGCAGGGCCCACAGATCAGTTCCTCATGATCCGGGCCCAAGCAGCGGAGGCAAAGGTCGTGTGAGTCGGTTAGTGACATATTTCGGTCACACCGACCACACCGCTTAAAGCCACTGGCAGCCATCGGGGGAAAAAGGGCCCCTGCGAGGTCAAAGGACCGGGCTGCCAGGGAAAACGAAAACGAAAGCTGACTAAGTCAGAAAAACCGAAAAAACGTTAGAGGACTCGAGACCGGCGTCGCGAGTCCGGGCGGGAAAACGATCGGCGTCGAACCGAAAGAAAAAAGTATAAAATAAGAGGAAAATCAACTTTTTCGCGGGGACAAGACAGGGACGTCTGCAGGGCTCCGCGGAAAAAAGAAGACTGGCTAAGATGGCACCTTCGGGCGGGAAGACGACCGCGCATGCGCGCTGCAATTCCCAAAGGCTTTCTTTGAAAGCTGGGGAAAATTGCTCCGCGAGGGCTCCGTCGGCGCCGACGTCACCCATAAGTGAGGACTGACTTCCTGCTTGGTCCTGGAGAAACATCCATATACTTATTTGAAAAGCTGTACAAGTCAAATTATTACAGTACAGTATAGATCAGAGGTTCCCAACTCCAGTCCTGGAGGGCCAAACATCATTCAGGTTTTCAGGCTGTCCCTAATAAATATGCATGAGATGCATTTGCATGCACTGCCCCCATTGTATTCAAATGTATCTCATGCATATTCATTAGGGACAGCCTGAAAACCTGAATGGTGTTTGACCCTCCAGGACTGGAGTTTGGAACCTCTGGTATAGATCTTTATGTTAGCAGAACACCTGGCCTCAGTCACACACTTGGAACACTGACCCTCACCAAGTACAGAATAAATGACCACAACCTAAGGTAAAAATAAAAATATGTAGATGAAAATTAAAATGAAATCCCAAGAAGCCAGTCGGCATGCGGTACCACACTAGAGAGATACAGTTCCCCATACTGTGTGAAATATAAAGATAGTACAAAGTCCAATCACTAAATTGAAAATAAAATTATTTGTTCTACCTTTGCTGTCTGATGATTTTAGATCATGCTAGTCCCAATCTGAGGTTTCTATTTTCCTCTGTCTTCTCTTAGCTCTCTTTCTATAGTCTATAGTCCATCTGCCATTTCTTATCTCTCCTTTTGCTTTCTTCATTTTCTTCCATCTGCCTTTATCCAGTCCCAGTAACCCTCCCTAGTATCAGCCCCATTTACAGCCTCCCCTCCCGGTACCTTCCAGTGTCAACCCCCTTACATTCCCAGCACCACCACTGGTGTCTATTCCCTTCCAGCCCCCCTCCTTTCCCATCGTCCAGCACCTTCTAGTCTAAATACTATCCCAAGTATCAGCAAACTTCCAGTCCCAGTGCCCTTCCCATGTCAGTTCCCTTCCAGTCACCCTCTCCTCTGTCCATCTGCCTTCCAGTGCCATCCCCAAGTGTCAGCTCCCTTCCAGCCCCCTCCTTCCCACTATGTCAGCTCTCTTCCAACCCCTCTCCTATTACCCAGCCACCTGCCAGTCACACCCCATGTATGCTCCCTTCTGGCCCCTTTCTCTTCCCTCCTGTATCAGCTGCCTACCCTCCCTTCCTTCCTCCCTCCCCTATTCAACCTTCAGAAAAGAAAGCAGCCGCAGGAACGTTTCTCTGTTCCCACAGATCTATTAACTTTTAAACTGTGGGACCACAGAGTTTCTAAAGGCAATAAGCATTTCCTGTTTCTTACGAGAAAAAGGAAATGCTGGTTACTGCTGGAAATGTTGTGGTCCAGCAGTTTAAAAGATAGCAGAGCCACAGCAACAGAGAAATGTTCCCATGGCTGCTTTATTTTCTGAAGTGGCAGGTGGCTAGCAATGGCACCCCCCACTGCCAGCACTCTCCTGCCATGCTTACTGGGTAGCACCGGCCCTGATCATGGGCTTCCCCTCCCCTATTACTGTCAATTCAAGATCCTCATTATAACCCACATTTTTTTATTTAGATCTTTCTCACTATCTATCTGCTATGATCCCTCCCGTTCATTGCGTTCTCAAAATTCCAGTTGCTTAGTCATCCCGCCACTATCTCATGCTTGTCTGGAGGCATACCGACATGCTAGATTCTTCCTGGCCCCCACCCTTTGGAATACGCTTCTGCGACTAATCCGTATGGAGTCTTCCTTTAAGAAATTCAAGTTGTTGCTGAAAATGCATTTTTCTAATTTAGCCTTTGCAGCAATGAAAGAATAGAGGGCAACCTGGTTTCCAGCACTGCCTTGGTTTACATATTTGTCTATTGTTTCTTTCCTGTCCAATGTATGGAGTCCTGCATATTTTCTTATTTTATTTTGTAAGCCACTCTGGTACAATCAGGGGCAGCCCAAGTGTAATGCAGAGACTCATTTGCATAAATATAATCTGCTTTATTTTAAAATGCATATGTTGCCCATCTAAAATTTTAGGCGGCTTTCAAAAGGAGCCTTTCATATACTTCTTTTTTGTCCTGCCAATGACTTAGGGGCATGTTTACTAAATATTAATGTGCACAGACAACTTTAACCTACTTGGATCAACAGTCAATAAAAAAAGGACAAGCAGTCATGAAATCAGACAATGCAGTGCTCTTGGCAGAATGGCTATGAAGGACCTAGACAAAATTCTCAAGAGCAGAGATGTCTCTCTCCATACAAAGATTTGACTTTTCCAAACCATGGTATTTTCAATAACATCATATGACTGCAAAAGTTGGACAGTGCAACAGACAAACAGGAAGAAAATTGATGCCTTTGAATTAACACTGGTCAACAATGAAATCGTTACTGACTTTAAAAGGCCCTAATCTGTAGTATCTTGGTGAGCTGAACACGAATATAACATTACAAATGTTTATTGGTTCTCATTTTGAAGATATTGCATGTAGTTCATTTTTGACGTTTCACCGTGTAAATTTATCCAGTAGGATATCAACATCCCAAATAAGCCTTGAATGATGTAATATTGCATCACATTGCATAATACCAGCATGCACACATCATCCAGAGTTGATTGCATCATTTTCTGATGCAATGCAATACTACTGCCAGACAGCTGCTGAAGCCATCTGACATCAGCAGTGTACTATACAAGGTAGGTTGAGCATTTAAAATATTTTAGACTGTGTGCAAGACAGTTTAAGCTACTGTTAAATGTAACTTTTATCATATAATTTTAGCCATTTAGGTACAATACAGAACAGTAATGCCACGAAAGTGCATTAATACAGTTGACAATTTCTGCTACATTTGTGGGGAAGTGATATTTGCCAACCAGAAGAAAAGTATCACTTCTCAACTGAAGGCGGCTTATCATCTTTACTTCGGATGCAAGATTGGTGACCAAGACAAGCCTTGGGCCCCACATATATGCTGTGCTACATGTACAACACAGCTTTCACAGTGGTTGAATTACAAAAGACCATCAATGCCGTTTGCAGTCCCCATGGTCTGGAGAGAGCCAAGCAACCATATAAATGACTGTTACTTCTGCTTGGTTCCTCCTCTTTCCAGCGGAATAACGAAGCAAAAGAAGTCAAGCATAGTCTACCCAAACAGTCTGTCTGCATTGAGACCAGTTCCACATGGTGAGGGACTTCCTATTCTAGAACCTCCATCAGAATATTCTCTTGTTCCTGTTCGGTAATCCAGTTTAGTCCTCCACAATCGGGTAGTGCCCCTCCTCCTGCAGCCGGGAGACTGGACCAATCAAATCTTCTGTAGTATATATGCAGCAGGAGCTCCCAGAAGTCCCCAGTGTGTCCAGTCTCCCTGCAGCTGGAGGACTTCTGTGCCCCTGCTGGGCACGCTAAGTGACACTTGAAGGAGCAACACTAGTTAGTTAGTTCTTTTGGGGTTTATTTCTGGTCCTTTATATTCTATTTCTTTTGCTAGGTAGCTGTATCTTTAAAAAAAAAAAAAAAGACACAGGGGACTTTCTGGGGAAAGCCAGACCTGCCTTGGGCTCCTGCCTTTCTGCCTGGGAATCTCTGAAGCCTGGGTTGAGCTCTCCCCAAGGCTGTTCGGGGAAGAGCCATACCGGCTGCAACATTGCCTGTCACTTGGAGAAGTGGGCTGAGTTCCTTGCTGTTCCCAGAGCTGGTAGGAATTTTCCTTGTTTTAAGCTTTCAGCTCTCTGTTCTTTGCTTGGGCAGAGGCTCTGTCGGCTCCCCTGGCTTCCAAATTGCACTTTTTCCTGCCTTTTTTCGCTTGCCCTGTATTAGAGGATCGTTTTCTTTCTTTTCCATATTATTTGGGTACCTTTGTATTTTCGCGCCGTTTTTTACCGCGGGTGAAAAAGTGCGGCGGCCATTTTGGATTTCTAAAGTGTGCTTTTTAAGGGCACTTTTTAACACTTGCGCACGGGTTCCCCTGGTGTTTTTGGGGTTTCTTTTGCTGGCGATTTTGCTCAGGGCACCCCTAGGATTCTGGGGAGTATTTTGTTTACTGTAAAAAAAAAAAAAAAAAAAAAGGTTTTAAATTTAATACTGTGCTGAATTGAATAAGGTTAGTCCCCTTGGTGTGGGCTTCCCTGTTCCTGTTGCCTTATTTTTCCCTGAGAGCAGGTGGCCTTGGCATGGCTGCCAAACCTCAGTGTGTAATTTGTGGCTCCCGCAGAGGTACAATGACTGACTCTGGAATCTGTAAGAGCTGTGCTGCAGTTTCTTCAGAACTGGAGCTGCCTATTGAAATTAAGGAACAGCATGTGCCCGGGGACCCTTCTCTTTCGGGGGACAGTGTCCCTTCACCGAGCATCCTTCCTTCTGGTCTGGGCCCGGCGTCTAATATGTCGGTCCCTGAGCTCCAGCAGGCGGCTATGGTGGCGTCGCCTATAGACTTTTCCCCGGATTTTGTTCTTCTCATGCATCAGGCCTTCCGCTTAAGCCGGTCTGGTCATTTGCCGGAGGCTTGGCCCGCCTCTCTCCCCCCAGCTTCCGCAGGGGGGGTTCAGCGGTCTTCCCAACCCGCTGTCAAGCGGCCCAGGTTGGGGGACCAGGATCAGGACGCCCTTTGCCTCCCGGATTCCGAGGCTGAGGGGGATCCAGATATTGAGGCGGAGGAATTTGAAGACGGAGAGCTTCCAGAGCCGGAAGATCAGGCTCGCATCATTCGGGTGTTTCGAAGGGACGAGCTGGTACCTTTGGTCACGGAGTCCCTCCAAGCACTTAACCTCTCTGCGGTGCGGCCGCTGGAGGAGGAGGGTCTCGAGGATCCTCTCATTCAGGCGGTCAGGGATGCCCAGGTAGTTTTTACTGTGCACCGAGTAGTTGAGCAGATGATCCATGCGGAATGGGAGCAACCGGAATCCGCTTTGAAAGGGATTCGGACCATGAATCGTCTTTACCCCCTTGCCGACAAGGACAGGGACTTGTTTAAGTCTCCACGGGTGGATGCTGCCGTTTCGGCAGTGACTAAGAAAACCACCATCCCGGTTGAAGGGGCCGCGGCCCTGAGGGATGTTCAGGACAAAAAGGTTGATAATTTGTTGAAGCAGGCCTTCGAGACCAACGCCTTATCGTTACAAGCTTCTATATGTGGGGCGTGGGTAGCTCGAGCTTGTTTGCGATGGTCGCAGCACCTGCGCTCGGGGTCCGGTATGGACCAACAGGGGCTGTTGGACGTTACCCGCGTGGAGTCGGGATCGGCCTACTTGGCGGATCTGTGTTATGATTTAATACGCTCCCTAGCTAATAGCATGGCCTCCATGGTAGCGGCACGACGGTCCATCTGGTTGCGCAATTGGGCGGCCGACGGTTCTTCCAAGTCTCGCCTCAGTAAACTACCCTTTAAGGGCAGGTTGTTATTTGGGGAGGCTCTGGATAAGTTGGTGAAGGATCTCGGTGAGTCGAAGGGTGGTCGACTTCCAGAGGATAAGCCTAAGCTTAATAGGTCGTCCACCTCAGCGCGCGGCCAGTTCCGGGATGCGCGCAGATTTCGTTCTTCCCGGCTGTGGACTTCGCAGCGTGGTCGTTTTGGAACCCGTCATCAAGGGTTTCGTGGTTTCAGAGGAGCGGGAAGGGGCTTCTCCGGAGCCGCCTCTTCCTCGGCCTCTTCCTTTAATCGCAAGCCACAATGAAACGAGGCGGGCTCTAGAGGAAGACCCGGTCATCGGGGGTCGTTTGCGCGACTTTCTTCCTTCTTGGGCCCAAATTATGTCAGATCGGTGGGTGCTGCAGATTATAGAAGAAGGTTATGCCCTAGAGTTTGCGCACCCACTTCCGGATTCGTTTGTTCTGTCTCCCAGCAAGGGAGCTCAAAAGGCGCGGGACATCCGCGTGACCCTGGATCGGCTTCTCTCTCTGGGGGCCGTGGTTCCGGTCCCGCCTTTGGAAAGAGGCGCAGGTCGCTACTCCATCTATTTTGTGGTTCCCAAAAAGGGCGGTTCCCTTCGTCCGATCTTGGATCTCAAAGGCGTGAATCGCGCTCTCAGAGTACCGCACTTTCGCATGGAGACCCTGCGGTCAGTCATCGTAGCGGTGCGTCAAGGGGAATTTTTGACATCCTTCGATCTTACAGAGGCCTATTTACACATTCCCATCCGGCCCTCCCATCAACGGTTTCTCCGCTTTGCGCTCCCGTGGGGCCATTTTCAATTCCGGGCCATGCCGTTCGGACTCGCCACGGCTCCCCGCACCTTCACAAAGGTAATGGTTGTAGTCGCGGCGGCGTTGCGCAAGGAGGGCATCCTGGTCCATCCATATCTCGACGACTGGTTGATTCGAGCGAAGTCCAGTCGGGAGTGTGTGCAAGTCACGAGCAGGGTGGTGGATCTCCTTCGGTCCCTCGGATGGGTGGTGAACGAATGCAAGAGATGTCTGTCTCCGACACAGGATCTCGAGTATCTGGGAGTCCGCTTCGACACAGCAAGGGGCTTGGTGTGCCTTCCGGAGCGCCGCGTGCTGGCGTTGCGGGCTCTGGTCCGTCTCTTCCGGGGGATGCCAGCTCCGTCGGCGTGGTGGTACCTGCGGCTCCTCGGCACGATGGCGGCGACCTTGGAGGTGGTGCCTTGGGCACGCTTCCACATGCGTCCGCTGCAGAGTGCTCTTCTGCGACGTTGGTCCAACCAGTTCGACTCATTGAACAAGAGATTGCCTTGCCCAAAGACGGTTCGCCGATCCCTCCGGTGGTGGCTCTCCGCCGAGAACCTGTCGCGAGGGATTCCCTTGGAGCCTCCTCTGTGGGTTCCGTTCACGACGGATGCGAGCTTAACCGGCTGGGGGGCTCACTGCGAGTTCCGCTTTGCTCAGGGGGAATGGTCTCCCCTGGAGGCCTCTTGGTCGATCAACCGTCTCGAATTGCGGGCAGTCCGGCTAGCCCTGGTGGACCTGGAGACCCTGGTTCTCGGACGGCCGGTGAGAGTCCTGTCGGACAATGCGTCCACTGTAGCTTACATCAATCGCCAAGGGGGTATCGGCAGCGTGGCCCTGGAGGCAGAAGCGGCGGCCTTGTTCAACTGGGTGCAAACTCGCCTTCCAGCAATCTCGGCGGCTCACATTGCGGGCGTAGACAATGTCCAGGCCGATTTTCTCAGCAGAGTGCGGGTGGACCCCGGAGAATGGGAGCTAAACCCACAGGTTTACGTACAAATCGTCCGGCGGTGGGGTCCACCCATCATCGGATCTCATGGCGACCTTTCAATCAGCCAAGACAGGGCGCTTCTTCAGCAGGCGAAGGGAGCGCATGTCCGAGGGGCTCGACGCTCTCATTCAGCCGTGGCCCACGTCCGGTCTTCTTTATGTCTTTCCTCCGTGGGCTCTGATCGGCCGGGTCGTACAACGTATCGAGAGCCACCGGGGTCGCGTGTTATTGGTGGCCCCGGATTGGCCCCGGAGGCCCTGGTATGCCGATCTGGTCCGGTTGCGCGATGGCGTTCCTTGGCTCCTGCCCGCTCTACCGGATCTTCTTCTTCAGGGTCCCTTGCGGATGCCCCAAGTGGATCGATTCTCGCTTACGGTTTGGCCATTGAGAGGGCTCGGCTGAAAAGGAAGGGCTACTCCCCCGCGGTGATTTCTACCCTTCTGCGGGCGAGGAAAACGTCCACTTCTCTTACTTACGTTCGGATTTGGAGGATTTTTGAAGACTGGTGCTCCCGGCGGGGAGTCCGGGCGGCGACGGTTTCAGTGCCCGTCGTTTTAAGTTTTCTTCAGGATGGTTTCGATAAGGGCCTTGCGGCTAGTTCCCTAAAAGTCCAGCTGGCGGCTATCTCGTGTTACCGCGGCAAGGTTTTGGGTCGTCTGCTCGGGGCTCATCCGGATGTACGCCGATTCCTTACGGCTGTTTTTCATTTGCGGCCCTCCCGCAGAGTTTTCGTTCCTCCTTGGGACTTGAATTTAGTTCTGAGGGCCCTGGTTCGTGAACCTTTTGAGCCCCTGCGCAGGGCGTCTCTGAAAGATCTCACGTTGAAGGCGGTTTTTCTTATAGCCATCTGTTCGGCACGGCGCATTTCAGATCTGCATGCATTGTCCTGTCGAGAGCCTTTCTTGTCTTTTTCCGCGGATCGGATCGTTCTCCGTCCGGTTCCTTCCTTTCTGCCAAAGGTGGTGTCTCCCTTTCACATGAATCAGGCAGTGTTTCTTCCAGTGCTTTCTTCGCAATCTGTCGGGTCAACGGACAAAGGTCTTCTCCGGCTCGATGTGGGTCGTACGCTCCATCGTTATTTAAAGGTTACCGAGTCTTTTCGGAAATCTGACCGGCTTTTCGTGCTCTTCGGGGGTGCGTGTAAAGGGGAAGCGGCGGCTAAAGCCTCCATTGCTAGATGGCTCAAAGAGGCGATCGCGTCCGTGTATCTGTTGCAACAGCGGTCTGTTCCGGAGGGTCTGAGGGCTCATTCCACTAGGGCTCAGGCGACCTCTTGGGCGGAGTATAGCCTGGTTCCGCCGGCAGATATCTGTAGGGCGGCCACTTGGTTGTCTCTGCATGCTTTCAGTAGACACTATCGCTTAGATGTGTCAGCGGCTCGGGATTCCTGTTTTGGTTCGGCGGTTCTGCGTGCCGGATGGCAAGGTCCCGCCCGGTCTTAACTGCTCTGTTACATCCCGATTGTGGAGGACTAAACTGGATTACCGAACAGGAAATGGAAATTACACTAACCTGGTAATTGTAGTTCCTGGAGGGTCCAGTTTAGTCCTCCTTCCCTCCCGACTATCTGCTAATGTGGTGCGGCGCACCTTTCCGAACGGTTGATATTAAGACGGTTCCTCTTGCCGTTCGGTCCCTCTGTGGCAGCTGCGTTTTTTGCAGAGGCTCTTCCCTGTCTCGGGGGTTCAGGCAGCTCCTGAACTTCTGGTGGGGAGCGGTGTTTTGATTCCTGAGGCGTCGGTGCCGGCGCAATGCAGTGTTCTGACTTCCTCGTTTGGGGAGGGGGTTGGATATTCCTTGGGGGGGAACAAATTGTTCTTTAATTAGGTCATTTTGTATATTAATCTAATGTGTTGCTTCGTTAAGTATGCTTTGTTACTAGTACACTGGGGACTTCTGGGAGCTCCTGCTGCATATATACTACAGAAGATTTGATTGGTCCAGTCTCCCGGCTGCAGGAGGAGGGGCACTACCCGATTGTGGAGGACTAAACTGGACCCTCCAGGAACTACAATTACCAGGTTAGTGTAATTTCCATATTCATCTGATGAGGACAAGGGTGAGCCAACCTGTTCTTCTCCTGGTCCATCAGCATGCAGTGACCCAGATTTTCACTGGGATGCATTATCAACTCCACACAGAATAACACAGGAAGAACTAAATGATCTGGTTCGTGATCACTGTTCCCTCTAAGCTGTGCACGTGTGCGCGTGCACACACCTCGCCGAGCGAGCACACATACTTTACAACAGAGCGCACAAAAATTACGGCTCTGATTCTGATAGAAAACAACACAGACGTCTTAAGGTAAAAGTTATGATTGTAATTACTAGAAATTTCCCGCTTCATTTAGTAATCGTCTATTTTCATTTAATTTGATTAAAATCAATGTGGTGTACATACTGTATTCTGACGTGTAGTCAAATTTTAAAGTATATAACTCCGAGTGTCGTTATGTGGCGCACAAAAATTTAACCTTCCTTCAAAAGCTTCAAACAGCTGATATTTTATGCGCACACAGCGTACAGAAAATTAGAGGGAACATTGTTCGTGATTTGGACTTATCAAAGAACAAGGCTGAATTGCTAGGATCAAGACTTCAACAATGGAATCTTCTAGAAGATGTCAACATTACTTCATATCGAAAGTGCCACCAGCAGTTGGAGCCTTTCTTCAGAAAGGAAAGTAATCTGATATTCTGTTCCAATATTGAAAGCCTCATGAGTGCCTTAAAAATCACTCATGACCCACAAGACTGGAGACTATTTATAGACTCTTCGAAACGGAGTCTGAAGGCTGTGCATTTGAACAATAGAAACAGTCTTCCATCTATTCCAGTAGGACATGCCATCCACATGAAAGAGACATACGATAACCTAAAGCATCTACTGACTTCCATTAACTATAACAAGTACAACTGGCACCTCTGTGGTGACTTGAAGGTAGTTGCCCTTTTAATGGGATTGCAGCAGGGATATATAAAATACATGTTTCTTATGTGAGTGAGATAGCTGAGCAAGGGATTGGCACTACTTGCGGAAGGAATGGAATCGCAGACAAAATGTAACAGTTGGAGAGAAGAATATCCAGCACCCAGCTCTGGTTGAGGCTCACAAAATCCTGTTACCACCCCTTCACATCAAACTAGGTTTGATGAAAAACTTCATGAAAGCCATGGACTGCACTTCGCCAGCTTTCCGATACCTGCATGAAAAATTCCCTCGACGCAGCGAAGCAAAGCAAAGATTAAAGAGGGAGTTTTTTGGGTCCACAGATTCGAGAGCTCTTCAAAGATGACCGGTTCAACAACTTGCTGCAGGGTGATGCGAAACAAGCATGGAATGCTTTTCGCCTAGTGTCAACAAACTTTCTCGGGAATGTTAGGGCAGAAAACTACAAGGAACTAGTAGAAGACATGCTGATGCAGTATCAGAAACTTGGCTGCAATATGTCTCTAAAGATCCATTTCCTTGATTCCCAACTTGATTTCTTTCCTGACAACTGTCGTATGGTTAGTGATGAACAGGGTGAATGTTTTCACCAGGATATCACAACGATGGAGCAAAGATACCAGGGAAAATGGTCCACTACAATGCTGGCTGACTACTGCTGGATACTCCCCAGAGAAGCTCCCAAACAGCTGTACAAGAGACAGGCGAAAAAATCTAAGAAGTAGTCTATGACTTGTTTTTTTACAGGTATTAACCGAAGGCCTATTATATTTACTATTGACATGCATTTCGTGGTGTAAACATTAATTCTTGTAGATTACAAAAAAACTAGAGCAAACTTTTCAATTTCACCGTCATATTCGTGTTCAGCATATAAAAATTGATAAGAAATGACTATTTTTATTTTGGCAACATGACTTTTGTAAAATTTGTTGACCAGTGTTATGGGGCTGGCAATAAATACTGTGTATATCATGGACTGCCCGAAGAACAAACCAGTAAGTACTAGAGATCAAACCCAAGCTTTCCATAGAAGCTCAGATGACAAGACTTTGACTTTCATACTTTAGACACATCATGTGAAGAGACAGATGGTTAGAGAAAGACATAATGCTTGGCAAGGTAGAAGGTCAACGCAAAAGAAGAAGGCCGGCAATGAAATGGGTCGATACAATAACAGCAGCTAGAGGTGCCACTCTATCAACAATAAGCCACCTGACAACCAAACACAGTTTAGGTCAACTATCCAGAGGGACACACTGAGTCGACACAGACTCATTCTTTAAAGTTACGGCTGGGCAAGCACTCCTCCCACATTCGAACATCAACCCGATCCACTCCTGTGGTAGATCACTGTATGATGCGAGGTCATAATTTTGAGGATCTACTGTGGAGGGTCATCAACTATGCCCCTAGTGATCCTCGAGTTGGCGACCGTACATATAGATTACAATGGTTAGAGCAGCATTGGATTTACAATTTAAACATATTGAACCCTCATGGGTTGAATATGGAGAACGATTGGATGAGCCTTAATTCTGAGCCAATAAGAGGAGGGCTTCCCTGATGTCATGGGGAATTCCCTCCTTTCTGAATGGCGGTTCTATTGCATGATGCAATTCATTTGTCAGCCAATAGAAAGTCTAGCAGACACTCAAAAATAGCACTGTAGCTGTTGGTGATTGCTTTGGCATTTGTATGTGATCCTATGGGGGGCTATTGTAGATACCCCGCAGCACCTGAAGCAGAACCGTGAGAGGGGCTCGAAACATGCATATCAAACCACCCACTCACCTCACCATGGGAACCACGCAAATTCAAATACAACCACACATAAGATATCTCGGAATTATCATTGACCAAGCCCTAACCCTTAAACAACAAATCAACAAGACCACTAGAACTGTATTCCACAAGGCAAAAACGGTACAACGTCTCCGACCTCTCCTCGAACCACAGGACTTCAGGATAGTAATGCAGGCTCTGACACTCCCGCATCTGGACTACTGCAACATAATCTACCATGGCCTACCTGCCACACAAACCAATCCCCTTCGAACTGCCCTAAACACCACGGCAAGAATAATTCACAACGCAAAGAAACGGGACCACATCACCCCAATTCTGAGAGACCTTCATATTCTCCCCATTGAAGCAAGAATCAAGTACAAAGCTCTTCTGCTCACCCACAAAACCATCCACCAAACACAAGACACCCCACTCCGCGCCCTACTGCCTCGCCCAACCCACAGCAGAACGACCAAACAATCCTCCAACAGCTCCATTGCCGTCCCCCACAAAAGAACCAAGGCAACACAACGGACCTGCAACAGAGCTTTTGAACTCTATGCCTCATCCCTCTGGAACTCTCTACCAAACCACATCAGGAACAACGGTGATCTCCCATCATTCAAAAAACAACTAAAAACCGTCCTATTCCAAGAACATCTCTGAATAGGACCCCCTATTCTCCTCAAGATCTCCAGACCAGTAACTGTACTATCCTGTCAGTCTCTATGTCCATCCCAAAATCATTAATGTTGAGCAACCGGTGATGGCCCCCCCCCTTGTTATATGTCCCACCGCTTTGACCCGGTGAAAAGCGGGATATAAATACAGTTAAATAAATAAATAAATGTTACGGGAGAGTTCCCAGGATTTGATAGCTTGAAGCAGCACCATTGCATGTAGGATTTTCAGCCAGATAAGTTCATGTTTCAGTTTTTAGAACCAACAAATGAATAAAATGGACATAACAGTCATTTGAGAGTGAGAAGATCCCTCTCCTGATGGTTTGTCCGACATATAAATATTTTGAGTGTGTTTCTGTATGGTGGGATGTTCATTTAGAATCCATTGCAAACCCATTGTATCATAACAGCACTACCAGGACTCACAAAGCATCAAACCCTACCTATCAAAAGGCAACACTGCAAATATTAAACAATACATCTCGGAGAATACCATTACATCTCCTACTGGGGAAAGAGAACATGTGGGACTGTCACACAGGAACTACTGCAGCTTGGTCACATAGAAAGTACATGAACTATTGCAGCCCGGTTATACATGCAAAACATAGTCCATCACCAAACATAGAACAAGGGATCACAATTTAGAAATATGAAGACAATAATTAAACTGGGAACCCCAAAAGCCAATCTTGTAATGTGAACACTGAAGAAATAAAACTATAAATTAATTTTATCTTGTACTAAACAAAATGCAAAATATTAGCGATGCACATTTCCCAAAACTGACATATTCCAGTTAATAAATTCAAAATATAAAAGTTCTTTTCTACCTTTTGTTGTTTGGGCATTTTATTTTTCAGTTGCAATTGCCCCAGTCGCTTTCTTCGTGTCTTCTGCTAACTCTCCATTGTCTGCTGTCCATTTGTCCTTTCTCTCTCTATATCTGCTCTAACATACTGATCTTTCCCCTTTTGCTCTTTCCTCCATTTCTTTTTTTATTCTTTTTTTCATCCAAATTTTATCCCTTCATCCTCAATCCCCACTTACTCTCCCAATACTCAGCCAATCATAGATGTTTCTTCTCTCCCACACCAAAATATGTTCTCCTCTCCATCCTCACTTTCCCAGTTTTTTTCTCCCGCCAGTCCCACCCCACCCCCTTCAAGTCCTCCCCCAACATCAGCTCCCTTTTTGTTCCAGCCCCTTCCAGCATCCACTCCCTTCCAGTCCCATTCACCCATTCCCCTGTATCAGCCTATTTCCAGTCCTAGCCCCCCAGTATCAGTCCTCCAGTCCCTTCCAGAATCTGCTCCCTTGCAGTCCCATTCACCCATTCCCCCGCATCAGCCTATTTCCAGTTCTAAAATCCTATCAGTCCTTCTCCAGTCCCTCCCAGCATCAGCCCCCATTTCAGTCATAATGCCCCAGTATCAGTTCCCTTTGAGTCCCAGTCCCCATCTCCAGGTCACTTCCAGTCCTAACCACCCAGTATCAGTTCCCTTCCAGTCCCAGTTCCCCATCCCCCAACATCAGCCCATTTCCAGTCCTCATTCCCGTTCCGCCTCACATCCCCTGCAGAACTTCGCCTGCAGGACCTACACGTAGGTTGGGTTTAAAAAAGGTTTGGACAAGTCCTTGGAGGAAAGGTCCATAAACTATTATTAAAGAGGACCTGTAAAATCCACTGCTTGCCCCAGTACAAGCATTGTGGAACCTGTCTCTCTTTTTGGGGGAAACTGCTAGGTACTTGTAACCTGGATTGGCCACTGTTGGAAACAGGATACTAGGCTCGATGGCTCCTTGGTCCGACTCAGTATGGCATATCTTATGTTCTCTTCTTCTACTTTTCACACTTCACCTTGTTCATTACATAACAGACTTTATATCCCTCTTCCCCCTTCCAGAATCAAACTGGAATCGACCTGCCTTTGTCTTCTGTATCCCAGTGATCTGGAATTCCTTGCCCCTTCATTTCTGCTTAGAACCTTCCTATAAATCTTTTAAATTCCAACTAAAAATGCACCTGTTTGAACAGGCCTTTGGAGGCTTGGATTAGCCAGGGAGGTCACACCTCTTCCTTCAGTTCTCTCTACCTCTTTTTTCTTTTTGATCTATCCTATCAATTTGAATGGAGATTACTTTGGTTTATTGTAAGCTGCTTTGTCTAAATTATAAAGGTGGTATATAGTCTTAATAAACTATTAACAAATAATCATCAGCCTCCCCCACCCCCTTCTCTCCACCACTCACTGCTCAATGAAGCAGTAAAAACTGTCTGGACAGCCTCAGCACTCTACTTTTTTATGTCAGCTGCAAAAATGTTCAAGAATTTGCAGGTTAGTAGTCCTGCTGCTGAGTTCATGCATCATGAGAACAGCAACAGAAGCGCTAGCCTGCGAGTTTTGAACATGCTTCCACTGCTGGCATAAAGAGGCAGAGCAGGGGAAAAAAGGGCTCCTGTCAGTCTGAAAGGCCGGAGCTGCACTACACACAGCTAAGACTAAGCTTTTTTTCTTTCTTATCTCTGCTGGATTTTTATTGCAACTATAGAATATTAACTGCTGGTTAAACTTTTAGGTATTGGGGATATTGCTAAATGCTGGTCCTACATTACTTTTGGGGATATTCAAACTGCTTGATTTCCTTGTGTAACCTTAACAGATATCTGAGTGTGTCCACAATTCAGGTATAAGCCTACTGGGGCAGGGACACTTAGGTTCCCACCTACCCTACCCCTCACCCCACCCAACCCTGGGGCTGCATTGCCTATATAGTGGCCAATCACTTGGGATACGCCCACATTCTCTTAATCAGCATGTTGTGTATTCAGTGCAATACCAGCGGTACTTTCATTCCAAGACGAATCATTTGGTGCCTAAGAGCATGTCCTATGTGCCGCAGGTCATCTGCCAGGCATAACGAATTGACTCTGCTAAGGGAAAACCTAGATGCCATGTATAAAAAAATCATCTCTACTGAGGGAAGAACTGGCTGGAATGAAGCACACCTCTTCTAGGATACAGACTGAACAAAGTCCACCACTGCTCCCACAAAGAATCAAACACTCCAGGAACAAATGGATCACAGTGGGTTCTGGTAGATTGCGACCTGTAACACAGAGACATCCTATACATCCAGAGATATCCCTACATAATACATTCTCTGCCTTGGTTAATGAGAATGCCCAATCCAAAAAAACTGAATGGCCCTTAGATGAGTCAGTCAATGCCCAATCTCCTGCTAAAGCACAAAATATGAAGAAAAACTCAAAGAGAAAACTACTACTACTTGGAGATTCCATTATCAGAGACACCAACTTGGGAACACAGTTCAAAGGACAGAAGATAGTCAAATGCCTCCCAGGCTCCTCAGCTGGCACAAATAGAAACCATATTATTGATGTACTTAGCGTGGAAAGCAAACACTCCAAACTTGATGTTGTCATCCACTTGGGTATGAATGACCTGGCTAGAAATAGTGCCTCTACAGTCCAAAAGGACTTCCAATCTCTGGGAGAAAAACTCAAGCCCATTGTTAACACTGTTGCATTCACAGAAGTTCTACCTGTTCTAGGTAAGGGGGCAAAAAGGCTAAATCGCATTAACAGCTTTAATACATGGCTCCAGACCTGGTGCAAATGAGAAGGATTCAGATTTATTGGTGACTGGGAAAACACATGGACCACAAGAGACCATACCTGTGCTGACGGACTACACCTCGCTGTTGCAGGGAAAAGAATCCTATGTAAAAAATTCAGGCAGTGTGTTGATTTGCATTTAAACTAGAAGAAGTGGGATGACGGATGGGGAAGGTCAAGTTCTGGACATCACCCCCTGCAAAAGCAGAACAACAAACAACCACACTTTTAAACCACACATCAAAAGCAACTGGGAAGAAGTGGGTAGTACAAAATCAATGCAAAATACACACAAGCCAGTTAAATGCTGGAAAGCAATGAGCACAAATGCTCGAAGCTTAGCTAACAAAGTTCCGGACCTGGAAGCCCTAATGATGGAAAAGGACTTGGACATTGTGGCCATTACAGAAACATGGCTTAATGAATCACATGATTGGGATATAGCCATACCTGGCTATAATCTATTCAGAAGAGACAGAGAAAAAGGAAAAGGGAGAGGAGTAGCCTTGTATGTCAAAAGCAATACTAAAGCTACTGAAATGCAGGGGGCATGGCGAAAAGAAGAAGCGCTCTGGATCATGTTGGAAAGAGGAGATGGCACTGTCATCCATACTGCTGTAGTCTACAGACCTCCGACTCAAATTGAAGAGATAGATAACAAATTGATTATAGATATTGCCAAGATAGCAACAAAGGGGGAAGTGATCATATTGGGTGACTTTAATCTACCTGATGTGGATTGGATTACTCCTTCTGCAGATCTGGAAAAGAAGCAAAAAAAATTGTGGACGCTATCCAAGATGCGTTACTTAGACAAATGGTGATGGAACCAACCAGGAAAAGCTCAACACTGGATTTGGTGCTCACCAACGGTGATAGCATGTCAAATGTCTGGGTGAGTGCCCCTGTGAGCAACAGTGATCATCACATGGTGTGGTTTGAGATAAAAGCCAAGGTGCAGTCCAATCATAGCAAGCTCAAAGTCCTAAACTTCAAAAACACTGACTTCAATAAAATGGCCAAGTACCTAAAGGAGGAGCTGTCAGGGTGGAAGGGGATAAGGGAAATGGAATTGCAATGGGCTAAACTAAAAGGGGCAACAGATAAATATGTAAGAAAAGTAAATAAAAACAAGAGGAGAAGGAAACCTATTTGGTTTTCCAAAGAAGTGGCTGCTCAAATAAGGGCAAAAACCACAGCTTTCGCAAAATTCAAAAGCTTGCAAACAGAGGAACACAGAAATGAATACAGGATCAAACTCAAGGAGACAAAAAGAGAAATAAGGATAGCAAAATCACAGGCAGAGGAAAAGATGGCTAAAGAAGTTAAGTGCGGTGACAAAACTTTCTTCAGGTATATTCGGGAAAGCGTAGTTACTCACCTGTAACAGGTGTTCTCCAGGAGCAGCAGGAACCAGTCCTCACATATGGGTGACGTCGGCGGCGACGGAGCCCTCGCGGAGCAATTTTCCCCAGCTTTCAAAGAAAGCCTTTGGGAATTGCAGCGCGCATGCGCGGTCCTCTTCCCGCCCAAGGGTGCCATCTTGCTCAGTCAGATGACATAGCTAAAAGACAGCAAAAAATTAGCAAAAACGAAAGCATAGAACTGCAACTCCAAGGGGAGGAGGGAGGGTTGTGAGGACTGATTCCTGCTGCTCCTGGAGAACACCTGTTACAGGTGAGTAACTACGCTTTCTCCAGGACCAAGCAGGAAGTCAGTCCTCACATATGGGACTCCCAAGCTTAAGGCTACCGGAGACCCTAAGCACAAAAAGGAGCTCCCTCAAGCTCAGTGCACAGAAGGAAGGAATCTTCTCTGAATACATCTCCAACCGGTAGCCCAACATCCGGGATGGAGGGTAGGAGTTGCCTATACCTCAAAGAGGTTACGGAGGACTGCCTGTCCGAAAGCACTGTCCCTGCGGGACTCCCTCTCCAGGCAGTAATGGGCTGCAAAAGTCTGGCTTGAAGACCAAGTAGCAGCCCGGCAGATGTCTGCCAATGGAACAGAGCGGAGGTAAGCCACTGACGTAGCCTTCGCCCGAACACGATGAGCCGTGACTCGACTTTCCAATGAGAGGCCGGCTGCCTCGTAAGCCCAAGCGATAGAGTCAGCAATCCAGATGGACAGAGTACGCTTGGAGACAGGGAGCCCCAACTTATTGGGGTCATAAGAGACGAAGAGCTGAACAGCCCTTCTGTGCTCCCGCGTACGGTCAAGGTAGAAGGTTAACGCCCTTCTACAGTCCAGGGTATGCAGGACCATTTCAGCTCGGCTGGAGTGTGGCCTGGGAAAGTAGGTCGGAAGTACCACCTCCTGGTTGATGTGAAAAGGGGAAACCACTTTGGGAAGAAACTTAGGGTGAGTCCGTAGGACTACCCAGTTCTTGTAGAACCTAGTGTAAGGAGGATCAGATACTAGGGCCTGCAGCTCACTAACGCGTCTAGCAGAAGTGAGGGCCACCAAGAACAAGGTTTTCCAAGAAAGAAAACGAAGAGGACAGGTAGCCATAGGTTCAAAAGGCGGACCGGTAATCCGCTGTAAAACCACATTCAGATCCCAGTCAGGGGCTGGTGGGCGCAAAGGTGGTTTAAGGAGAAGGCGGCCTCTGAGAAAACGAGCCACCAGAGGGTGGCTGGAAAGAGGTCTGCCATCCACCGGCATGTGATGCGCAGAAAGAGCACTGAGGTGGACCTTGACCGAGTTGGACTTAAGTCCAAGATTGGAGAGGGAAAGCAAGTACTGCAAGACCACTGATGCTGAACAGGAGAAGGGATCCTGAGACTGCTGGGCACACCAGACGGAGAACCGATGCCACTTAAGAGCGTAGGACTTCCGGGTGGAGGGCCGCCTGGAGGCCAAGATGACCTACTCCACATCTGGAGGCAGCTGGAGAGGAGCAAGGACTACCCTTTCAGCAGCCAAGCCATCAGATGAAGGAACCGGAGGTTGGGGTGCAGGAGAGTCCCCTGATCCTGCGAAAGGATGTCGGGCTGAAACCCCAGAGGAAGAGGAGTGTCCACCGCCAGCTGCATCAGAAGCGGGAACCAAGGTTGTCTCGGCCACCGGGGAGCCACTAGGATCATCGAGGCTTTGTCTCTGAGAACTTTGAAGAGCGTCCGAGATACCAGTGGCATGGGAGGAAAGGCATACAAGAGGCCTGTGGACCATGGAATCAGAAAAGCATCCGCCGCTACTCTGAGAGGATGCGGCTGTCGAGAGCAGAATCTGGGAAGCTGCCGGTTCAGAGGACTGGCAAACAGATCCATGGTGGGGAGGCCCCACTTGAGAAAGATCCGCTGAACCACCAGCAGATCCAACCTCCACTCGTGAGACTGGAGGATCCCGCTTAGTTTGTCGGCTAGGTAATTTTCTTGACCTGGGAGATAGACAGCTTTGAGGATGATGCCGCGGTGGACGGCCCAAGAGCATAGTTTCGGTGCCTCCTGACAGAGAAAGGAAGGAGCCTGTTCCGCCCTGTTTGTTCACGTAGAACATTGCAACCTGATTGTCTGTCTGGACCAGCACAGACTGGTGAGAAATCAGGTGAGAGAAGGCTTTGAGCGCTAGGCGGATGGCTCTGAGCTCCAGGAAGTTTATCTGCTGAGCCGACTCCCAAGGAGTCCAGAGACCTTGAGTACATGTCCCTTGGCAATGTGCTCCCCAACCCAGGAGAGAAGCATCGGTCGTCAGGACCAGAGAAGGCGGAGGGGGCTGAAAAGCCACTCCTAGAACTAGGTTTGGCAGATGAAGCCACCATTGTAGAGAAGAGACCAGCGGGTCGGAGATCTTTACTGAGTCCGCTAGGCTCCCAGTGGCCTGATGCCATTGTGTGCGAAGGCACCATTGAGCAGGTCGCATGTTCAGGCGGGCATTGGGGGTCACATGGACCGTGGAAGCCATATGGCCGAGCAGTCTCAGAAATTGCCTGGCCGAGACCAGGGAATAGCTGTGAAAGTGGCTGGCGAGATCCATGAGCCGCTGGGCCCTGTCTAGAGGCAGGAAGGCCCGCGCCTGAAGAGTGTCCAACCTGGCACCGATGAATTCGAGAGTTTGGGAGGGGAGCAAAGTGGACTTTGCGAAGTTTATGACAAATCCCAAGTGCTGGAGCAGAGACAGTGCGATGAGCAGCCTGAGTGGCCTCTTGGGAAGACTGGGCTCTGATGAGCCAGTCGTCCAGGTAGGGAAACACAAAAAGGCCTTGAAATCTTAGATAGGCCGCCACCACTGCCAGGCATTTGGTGAACACCCTGGGGGCGGAGGATAGGCCAAAGGGCAGTACTCTGTACTGGTAATGATTTCCTCCCACAACAAACCTGAGATATTGTCTGTGGTCTGGATGAATAAGGATATGAGTATACGCATCCTTTAGATCCAAGGAGCATAGCCAGTCGCCCTGCTGGAGGTAGGGCAGCAGGATTCCAAGGGTAAGCATCTTGAACTTTTCCTTTGCAAGGAACTTGTTTAGGTTTCGCAAGTCCAGGATGGGTCTGAGACCCCCTGTTCTTTTTGGTAACAGAAAGTACCTGGAGTAAAACCCTTGACCCTTCAGGTGGTGGGGCACCGGTTCCACAGCCTGTTCCTGAAGGAGACTTGCTAACTCCTGAAGGAGTAAGTCCCTGTGCAGAGGGAGTCTCGGAGGCTCCCCTGGAAAGTAGGAGGGAGGTACCTGGTGAAAGTGAAGAAGATAGCCCATTCGAACTATGTGAAGTACCCAGGTATCTTGTGGTGATGTTGGACCACCTTTGGGCAAAGTGGACCAGCCAGCCTCCTGTGCTGAGAGAAACCAGCTGAGGGGGAGAGGCTATGCTGATGAAGTCAAAAACCCCCACCCTGCTGAGCAGGGGCCGGTGGTGCAGGCTTGGGAGCTTGCTGCCTACGGGACCCATTACCCCGTCCCTTGGCCTGCTTACCCTGTGGGGGAGCTGGTGAGGCCTGATACTGAGGGTAGTATTTATAGGCAGCCGCCTTCCTCGGGTAAAAGGGCTTTTTCCCCGAGCCCTTCTTCTTTTGAGAAGGGGCAGAGGTCTTCCTTGAGAGACGAGTCCTGGTGAGAGTCTCGGTCTCGATCTGTGCAGCCTTCTCATCCATGGGCTTGCCAAAGAGGTTTTCACCCCTGCAGGGGACATCGACCAACTTGTCCTGCACCCATGGCTCGAGGTCGGACGTCTGAAGCCAAGCCTGGCGGCATCCACCAATGCCGGCTGCGGCTACTCGAGCCGATGCCTCAAAACCATCATAGGCTGCTCGAGAGAGAAACTTTGAGCACTCCCGAATACCAGTTGACAAGGTTTGTAACCTCTGCAAAGGTTCTTCGGAGAGACCAGCAGAGAACCCGGCTATTTCCTTAGCCAGGTCCCGGAGATACATGCCCATGTAGAGCTGGTAGGTCTGGACTCGACAAGCAAGCATAGAGCCCTGGAAACACTTCCTACCGAGGGCATCCAGGCTTCGGGCCTCCCTACCGGGGGGCACCGAGGAGTGCATTTTTTGACTCTTAAGTCTATGCATGGCCGATTCCACCACCATGGAATGGTGCGGTAGTTGTGCCTTTTGGAAGCCGGGGCTCTTGCGGACTCGATAAATGGAATCGACCCGCTTGCTTAACACCGGCGACAACGCCGGGCTCTCCCACATGCGGAAGAGAAGTCGTTCCAGCATCGGAGGAACTGGTACAATAAAGGCCTCCTTCGGGGGAGAGTCATATTGGAGGGCATCGAGTTCTTCGACTCGAGGCTCCTCCTCGGGATCCGCGGGGAAGGCCAAGGCCTTGGCCATTTCCCGCACGAAGTCCGAGAACCGGGTATCCTCTGGGGGGGGGGGGGGACCGTCTCCGAGGTTCGGACTCGGGGGGAGTCCGATGGGACACACCGAGTCTGAAAGGAACCAGGTGACTCTTCATCCTCGGATTCCCAGGCCGACTCCTCGGAGGAGGAGTCGAGCGGCTCCGGACGGGCGGGCATCGATGCCACTCGCCCCGACGCCGAGGGAGTCGGCGTCGACGACCTCGGTCCCGAACGGGAGGCCGAAAGAGACCGTGACCGAGGATCGACTCGAGCCCTCATGGACTCGAGGATCGGCTCAGTCTCCGGGGTCGACTTGGAGGTCGACGTCCTGGCGGTCGGGGCAGAAGCACCGGTGAGGCCAGCGATCAATGCCCGCTGCTGTTCCATGAAGGCAGTCAGACTGCTCTCCAAGGCCGTCAACATGAGTCCGAGCTCAGGAGACCCAGCAGCCCCCGACTCGGGTCCCGACGGCGTCGGGCCCGACGTCGGCTCCTTCGGAGGCGAGTCTACGAGGACAACAGTACTCACGTGAGCGGGCAAGTCCATCTCGAGACGAGGATGTTTGGAAGGCCTCTCCACCACCGAGGACCCGGGACGGGAATCGGGGCTATGCGACCTGGCCCTCGAGGAACCAGGAGCATCCACCGATCCCGCCCTCGCGGGTTTCTTCTTCCGATGATGTTCCCGGGTAGGAGACCCCCTTTCAGAGGAACTTCGACGATGCTCAGGACCAGAGTCCCGAGACGTCGAAGCCTCTGACGAGGTCCGAGCCCGGCCGGAGTCAGAGAAGATACTTCCCGCTGATGCTGCCGACTCAACGCTTTTGAGGACATTTTGCCACACGGACCACAGATCATCGGGTCATGATCGGGTCCGAGGCAGCGGAGGCAGAAGTCGTGTGTGTCTGTAAGAGACATGAGTTTCTTACAGAGGTCACACTTTTTAAACCCGCTGGCAGCCATCAGGGGAAATAGGGCCCCTGCGAGGTCAAAAGACCGGGCTGCCAGTGAAAAAGTAAAAAGGCGCGAAATCTGTCACGAAGGACAAAAAAACGAAAAATGAAGAACGGACTCGCAACCGGCGTCGCGGGTCCGGGCGGAAAAAGAACCGGCGTCGAAATCGAGAGAAAAAAGAAATAAAATCAACTTTTCTGCGGGGATTCACAAACAACGTCTGTAGGGCTCCGCGGAAAAAAGAAGACTGAGCAAGATGGCACCCTTGGGCGGGAAGAGGACCGCGCATGCGCGCTGCAATTCCCAAAGGCTTTCTTTGAAAGCTGGGGAAAATTGCTCCGCGAGGGCTCCATCGGCGCTGACGTCACCCATATGTGAGGACTGACTTCCTGCTTGGTCCTGGAGAAAGGAAGATCAGAGGTGGAATTGCAGGACTCAAAAGTGCTGGGAACGGACTCGTGGAAAATGACATTGATAAAGCGAAATTACTAAACAAATACTTCTGCTCTGTTTTTACTAAAGAAAATCCTGGAGAAGGACCACCTGTGACTCCCAAATAGAAAAATGGGAATGAAGTAGATACCACACCATTCAGAGAAGATGAGGTGTTAGAACAACTTGCAAAACTGAAAGTGGACAAGGCCATGAGACTGGATGGGATACATCCCAGGATACTGAAAGAGCTGAGAGAGGTTCTTGCAGGGCCGTTAAAGGATGTTTTCAACAGATCCTTGGAAACAGGAGAGGTTCCCCAGGACTGGAGAATGGCTGATGTCATACCTCTATACAAAAGTGGTGACAGGGAAGAAGTATCAAACTACAGGCCCGTGAGCCTTACCTCGGGGTAGCGGGAAAAGTAATGGAGGCACTCCTGAAAGAGCGAATAGTGAACTTTCTCAAAACCAGCAGATTAAAAGATCCAAGGCAACATGGTTTTACCGAGGGACGATCTTGCCAAACAAATCTGAGTTCTTTGACTGGGTGACCAGAGAACTGGATCAAGGACATGCGATGGATGTCATCTACCTGGATTTCAGCAAAGCCTTTGATACTGTCCCTCATAGGAGGCTTATCAATAAACTCAATAGTTTGGGGATGGGTCCCAAGGTGGTAAACTGGATCAGAAATTGGTTGACGGACAGACAACAGAAGGTGATGGCAAATGGAGCTCACTCGGATGAAAGGAAGGTGATTAGTGGGGTGCCTCAGGGTTCGGTCCTGGGCCCGGCACTGTTCAATGTATTTGTGAGTGATTTCTGAAAGACTGAATGGAAAGGTCTGTCTTTTTTCAGATGACACGAAAATTTGCAACAGAGTGGACTCCCCCTAGGGAGTGCTTAACAGGAGGAAAGATCTACAAAAGCTGGAAGAATGGTCTAATGCTTGGCAATTAAGATTTAATGCAAAGAAGTGCAGTGTCATCCACTTGGGTAGCAGAAATCAAAGGGAAATGTACACAATAGGGGACGAGAGGTTGATGTGCACGGAGCAGGAGAAAGACCTCGGTGTGATTATTTCTGTAGATCTCAAGGTGGCAAAACAGTGCGACAAGGCAATGGCAAAAGCCAGGAGGATGTTGGGCTGCATTCGAAGAGGAATTACCAGCAGAAAGGTAGGGGTACTAGTGCCACTGTATAGGTCTCTGGTGAGGCCTCACTTGGAATACTGTGTTCAGTTTTGGAGATCGTATCTTGCAAGGGATGTAAAAAGAATGGAAGCTGTTCAGAGGAAGGCGACCAAAATGATTTGGAGCCTGTGTCAGAAGCTTTATGAGAAGAGACTTGAAGACCTAAATATGTACACTTTGGAGGAGAGGAGGGATAGGGGAGATATGATTCAGACCTTTAAATACTTAAAGACAAATAATGAACAAACAAACCTCTTCCAGAGACTGGGAAGCTGTAAAACTAGAGGGCATGACATGAAGCTGCAAGCTGGTAAATTGAAAGGCAATGTCAGGAAATACTTTTTCACTGAAAGGGTGATGGATGCTTGGAATGCCCTCCCGATGGAGGTGGTGGGGGCAAACACAGTGAAGGAATTCAAAGTGGCCTGGGACAGACACAGTGGATCACGTTACAGCAACAAGTCTAAATCAAAATAAACGGAACCATCTAATTTCTCAACAAATAGGGGTGTCCTACATGGAGCGATGGGGGGAGGAGCGATGGGTTCACCCCTAAACAAAGATATGGGGAGGGGTGAAGACATGGGGAGGGGTGCACCTGCTCCTGGTGGGTGCACCCCTAAACAAAGACATGAGAAGGGGTGCACCTACTCCCAGCACCACTAAACAAAGAGATGGGAAGGGGTGCACCTACTCCCTAAAGACATGGGAAGGGGTGCACCTACTCCTGCCATATTGCTGGACAGACTAGATGGACCATACTGGTCTTTATCTGCCATCATTTACTATGTAACTCCTTGTTGTCTTTGGCTGGTAGAACATGGTCTAGCTCCTCTTCCATTTTTCAGATGGTTGGGGGCTTGGGAATCTTCACCAGTCATGCTCCTCCAGTTTGCCATTTTTTTTGTCCTTTCTGCTAAAATTTTAGCACTCTAGGCAACTGTCTGGTTTGCCTAATGGTAGAACTGACCCTGCAGATGAGATTGTGAAGCCTGGCATGTACTGTGCACAGAAGTGAAAACTGGAAATTACATGAAGAAGAAAAACTAGGATGGCATCTCTCCTCTCTTTCTCCACTTATGCTGTTTTCTTATCACTCCTCCTACCTGCCCCACCTAGGCTCATCAGAAGAGTAGAATACATTGGCCCTTACTTTATATCTTTTACCAAAGTTCAGTTCTAACACCATTTCCTCCAAAAGTCTCACAGCCTATGTAGTTAACATAACATAAGAACATAAGATATGCCATACTGGGTCAGACCAAGGTCCATCAAGCCCAGTATCCTGTTTCCAGTTATATAGTTATGAAGCCATACAAGGTTAGAATAGACAAATGCCCACTCATATCCCCGAGCATGGAAAAGAAACATACTGAGGTCTTACTCAGGCACAAAGCAGCACTTTTATTCCAACTTTAAGATTCATAGTTTCCCAGGAGAGAGATCTAAGAAGCCAAAACACTACTATCTCACTACAGTTAAAAAGAAACTTATTGTTGCATATGTGTTTTTATTTTTATTAGCAATTACATTCATAATCATTTTATGTTCTTTTAAATAAAGTCAAGTTTTATAAACCAGGATAGATTCTGAGGGAATGCTTAGTGTCCAGCTCAAGATCTCAAAATGGAAAACAGAGGTAGAAAGTAGCACTATGAGCTTCCACAAATGCATAACACTGGGCCTCAACTGACCACAAACAGGGCTAGTTTCTAAGAACATTAGATGGAAGCACTTCAAGATGACACATTCCACTGTACAACTGCCTTTTAAAGAGACAATTTAACATGGCCAACTCAAATCTGATAGAAATACCTCCCTATAATAAGGTATGATATATTTTCCCTGGCATATAGGGTTTGGTAAACTTCAAGAAACCAGCTGTGTCCTTCTCTATAATGGCTGCCGATTTAGGTAGTAGTGGCACGTAAAGAACCGAGAACGAAGTCTGGAATTTTCAGTGAAAATAATTTTAAATCTGAAGGTAATTTTACCATATGAGTTTACAGATATTTTAGTGCTGTGTAACCCTCAGGTAGCAGTTTGGAGTTGATGAGGTTGAAACACCTTTCTCCTTTAATATTACTTACTTTGACTGCTAAGATGAAATTAGGCCTTACCTGCTAATTGGCTTTCCTTGAGGAACTCCAGTCTAGTCCCGCACCTCAGGGTAGAGCACCTCTTCCAGCAGCTTTGGAGACTGACCACGCCACAACTTTGATGACATCAGGATACTTAAGCAGCTGGCACCACTCCCAGCCTCCCAGTAACCTACTGACAAAGCAGACTCGCAGGAGCAACAAATAAGAAAATATGTCAAGAAAAAAACACCAAACCTAACACTAATAACTAAACTCTCAGGAAAAAAAAAGGCCAACTTCCCAAGGCAGCCCCCCTCTCTGACCCACCCAGAAAACGGGGTCCGAATACCTGATGGGGCCTACCCTGTAAAACACCACCTTACCCACCCCCTCAGGCGGTGGGAAGATCCCAGCCAACTCACTGTGGTTGAACTTCTTTCGGCCCGGGATTGCTTAAGCATGTAGAATTACAGAAGGGAGGGTTCCAGGACTGGACTGGAGTTCCTCAAGGAAAGCCAATTAGCAGGTAAGGCCTAATTTCACCTTCCTTATTGTCCCTCTAGTCCAGTCCCGGACCTCAGGGAAAGCTCATAAAAATAGACTACACAATCTACGCAGATGACATTATGATATACACGCCAATCAACCTCGACAGCCCCGACTACACCAAGATAAACTGCCTCAGCAGCATGTCCACCTGGCTCACGCTCAACAACCTATCCATAAACTACAGCAAGATGGAGGCACTCATCATCACACGAAACACCAACTTCAGCCCCCCACCCTTCATCAAAGCCAACAACACAACAATACCACTGAAGAACGAAGTGAAATACCTCAGAATAACACTCGACAGGGAGCTGAACTTACAATCCCACATCAGAAGAACCGCCAAAACTGCATATTACAAAATAAGAGTAATCAGACGCCTCAAACCTCTACTCACACAAAACCACTTCCGCACAGTCTCCCAAGCACTGTTCCCTCTAAGCTGTGCGCGTGTGCGCGCGCACACACCTCACCGAGCGAGCGCACATACTTTATAACAGAGCGCACAAAAATTACGGTTCTGATTCTGATAGAAAACAAAGACGTCTTATAATTTAAAGGTTGTTGTGTATTTATGGTTTCACAAGTTCTACAATATTTTCTAGTGCAATCAATGTGGTGTACATACTGTATTCTGACGTGTAGTCAAATTTTAAAGTATATAACTCCGAGTGTCGTTATGTGGCGCACAAAAATTTTACCTTCTTTCAAAAGCTGCACAGCTGATATTTTATGCGCACACAGCCTACAGAAAATTAGAGGGAACATTGCTAGTCCCAAGCTCTTATCACTCCCATACTTGACTTCTGCAACCCGATATACAACGGCATCCCAAAACAATCTCTCAGGCCGTTGCAAATGGCTCAACACACGGCAGCCAGAATAATCACCGGTTCTCCAACACAGGCACACATCACCCCCATCCTAAAAGACCTCCACTGGCTCCCACTCAGCCACCGCATCAAGTATAAAATGATACTAAACATATTCAGAATCAAACGCAAGAGCTCTGCACTCAGCCTCCAAGCTCTCATACTCCCTGACCCCAGCACTAGACCTAGAAGAAGAGCCACAGCAGACGCACTCAGCACACCAAGCAACTACACAAAAGCATGCAAATCCACCAAAGAGCCTTTTCACTGGCAGCTCCGACAATTTGGAACAAACTCCCAGACGACCTACGATCAACTGAAGATCAGAAGGACTTCCGGAAACTCCTAAAGACAGTACTCTTCACTGAGCACTATGGCACAAACACATAATCAGCCTCCACAAACTTGTGCCAACCACAGACTCCATGAAGACAAATCGCAGCTTGCTGCGGATCCAGTAAATCTTGTATATAGCTGTAAAAAGCCCACGTTGTAAACAGCTCACACTAATTAACACACCTGCACCCACGCACCCTCACTGTACATAGACTGATCCAACATTGATTGTTTGCTGTGTACACCGCCTTGATTGAAGGATAAGGCGGGATAGAAATACATTTTTATTTATTTTATTTAAAGGGTAACAGAGCCCCCTAAACATGAGAGGGACCCGCGATCCTGGCATGGATAACCGCAGAACCAAACTTCGCATTGTTCCTTGCTTGCACATACAACCGATAGTGCTTCACAAAAGTATGCAACGAGGACCAAGTGGCCACCCAACAAATGTCTACCAGCGAAACCAAATCCATTCTGCCCAAGAAGCCGCCTGTACCCTAGTGGAATGAGCTCGCAAACCCTGCGGAACCTGTTTGCCCCATAACAGATATGACGATGCAACGGCCTCCTTAACCCATCTGGAGATGGAGGACTTAGTCGCAGCTTCCCCGTTACGCGGACCTCTGAACAGAATGAACCACCGATCAGATCTTCGAAACGAAGCTGTTCTCCTCAAATACCGCTTCAAAGTCCGCCTAAGGTCGAGAAGCCGTAGTCAACCTAGTTAGCACCGGCAAAACTACTGGCTGATTCAAATGAAATGGAGAAACCACCTTTGGCAAGAAAGAGGGCACCGTCCTCAAAACCACCTTTTCCCTAGAAAAAGGTAAGAAAAGGCTCTCTACAATGCCTGAAGTTCCAAAATTCTCCTAGCTGAACAAATCGCCACCAAAAATACTGTATTTAAGGTCAAATCCTTTAGAGTTCAAGACGCTAATGACTCAAAAGGCTCCCACGACAGCGCCGAAAGCACTAAATTAAGATCCCAAGCTGGATCCAAGACCCTCCTGGGTGGACAGATCTGCTTAACGGCCCTTAGGAAATGAATGGCTTCCGGCTGTCTTCCCAAGTGCGCGCCTTGAATTCTTCCTTGAAGCCAACGCTGCTACCTGAACTCTTAGCGAGTCCCAAGCCAAACCCTTATCAAGGCCTGCCTGCAAAAAATCCAGCATTTCTGGAACTGACCCAGACAAAGGGCTGCACCCACTCTGAGTCTACCAGCCCTCAAAAATTCTCCACACTCGAATGTATGCCAGGGAGGTAGATCTCTTCCAGGCCCTAAGGAGGGTGGAAATCACCTGAGTGGAATAACCTTGTTCCTTAACCTCGCCCTCTCAAGAGCCATGCCGTGAGAACCGATCCACCTGTGGCATCATGATCGAGCCCTGCACCAACAGATCCAGCCTGACGGGGAGTCTCCATGGCTCAACCACCCTCAACCGCACCAGATCGGCGTACCACGGCCGCCATGGCCAATCCAGGGCAATGAACACGACCATCCCCTGGTGCGCTTCCACCCGCTGCACCACGCGACCTATCAGCACTCATTGAGGGAAGACATAGAGCAGCCCCTGACTCGGCCACCTTTGAACCAACGCGTCTAGTACTTCAGACATTCTTTCTCTTCGACGACTGTAAAACCGACTAACCTTGGCTGATACAAAGGTTGCCATCAGATCCATGACTGGTTCTCCCCACTGATGCACAATCTGCTCGAAAACCTCTTGGTTCAACTGCCATTCCCCTGGATCCAAGCGCACCTGACTGAGGTAGTCAGCCGCGATATTCTCTGTGCCGGCTACGTGCGCTGCTGAGATCGCTTGCAGGTGAACCTCCACCCAAGCCATCAGGAGTTCCGCCTCATTCTCCAGCCTGGCACTGCCCTGCCGCCATGATGATTGATATATGCTACCGTTGTCAGAGAAGACTCGAACCGCTCGAGTGTGATTCCTTAGGAGAAACTCCTGTAGGGCAAAGCGAACCACTCTCATCTCCAGCCGATTGATGAACCAAGTCCTTTCCTCCGGAGTCCACCAACCCTGCACCACTTGCCCTTCACAATGGGCTCCCCAACCTGACAGACTCGCATCCATCGTCAGGGGAAGCCAACACGGTGATTCCAAAGGAACTCCCACTTTCAGGTTCTTCTCACTCAGCCACAACCCGAGGGCTTTCCAAACTTCTCGAGGACATACCAACCTGCGAGTCAGTGGCTGCTGCTGAGACCACCTTCGTAACAGAGCTCTCTGCAATGGCCTCATGTGAGCTTGCGCCCAGGGAACCAGATTGATCGTTGCCGCCATGGTACCCAAAGGTTGAAGATAATGCCATGCCGTTGGTTCCGCTATGCGGAGAAACTGCTGTACCAACACCCAAAGAGCCAGCACCCTCCTTTGAGGAAGGAACACTCGAGCTCTGAGTGTGTCAAAGTGCGCCCCCAGGTACTCGAGATCCTGCGAGGGGGTCAAGTGACTCTTGTCGACATTAATGATCCAGTCCAACTCAGTTAAGAAACTGACTACTCATCTCGCCACCTGAGCACTTTCCTCCTTGGACTTTGCTCGAATGAGTCATCCTTTACCAAAATGCCTTCACGACGCAAAGCGGCTGCGACTACCACCATCACCTTGGTGAACATCCACGGAGCCGTTGCGAGACCGAAAGGTAACACCTGAAACTGAAAATGACCCATCGGCACCGCAAAGCGAAGAAACTGGTGGTAATCCGGATGAATGGGAATATGCAGGTACGCCTGTGAGGTATAGAGACGTCAAGAACTCCCCTTCTCTCACGGCCATCATTACCGACCGAAGAGTCTCCATATTAAAACGGGGAACCCGGAGACACCGGTTTACTCGCTTGAGATCGAGAATGGGTCGAAACGACCCCTCCTTCTTTGGCACTATGAAATAAATGGAGTATTGACCTGTACCGCACTGCTCTGCGGGCACCGGAACCACCGCCTGCAATTGCAAAAAGCGTTGCAGCATCTGCCATATGCTGCCCACCTTTGCTTGCGCCCGACGGGGGGAACGAACGAAGGGTGGCGCTAGAGGTTTGGCAAACTCCAGAGCGAAGCTCTCCTGAATTACTCGCAGAACCCACTGGTCCAACGTAACCCAGACCCAGGCATGGTAAAAATCCCTCAATCGACCTCCCACGGGATGTACCACTGCCTGGGTCCCCCTTGCTTCATTGCTGCTACCTCTGGTTTGAGGTAGAGGCAGACGCTCCGTAATAACCCCTGCCATTTCCCCGAAACCCCCGAAAGGAGGGTGCCCTGGGCGCAAAGTGATCACTCTGGAAAGGGGAAAACCTTACCAATTGAAAACACCTAAACTCCCGAGTCTGACCACGGATTGGACTGGCAGCTCGAACTTCTTTTGATTTATCCTCAGGAAGACGTCCACCCTTGGACTCCCCCCAAATCTTTTACCAACTTCTTGAGCTCCTCTCCGAACAACTGTTTCCCCTTGAAAGGCAACTTACTCAAAAGAGCCTTTGAAAACATCTGCAGACCAATTTTGGAGCCAGAGGTAACGGCGAGCTGCCACCATGGAACCCATGCTGTTTGAAAGCGCTCTTATTAGATCACAGAAGGTGTCCGCAAGATAAGCCGCAACCGATTCCAGCCTTGCTGCAGACTTTAGAGTCTATGCCCCCCCAGCCAACCCTGGGAGACCTTGCGCCCAACACAAACAAGCACGCGCTGCCAACGCCCGGCAAGCTGAGGCCTGAAGTGAAAGTGTGCTTACATCAAACGCCTATTTCAAGAGGGTATCGAGCTTCCTATCTTGGCCATCCTTGAGGGCAGCACTGCCCTTAACCAGAATAGTTGTCTTCTTCGTTACTGCCGACACCGCAGTGTTGATCTTTGGGGAACAAAACATCTCTCTTTCCGGCTCAGTCAAAGGATATAGCCGGGACATGATGCGAGACCCTCTGAGCCCAATCTCAGGGAGTTCCCACTCCTCCAGGATCATCTGTTTAATAACTCTATGCAGAGGAAAAAACGTTTGAGGCCTACGCACTGCCTGGAGTATTGGATCCTCAAGCGCGTCCTCCTCCAGCACTCCCACTACACTGAAACAATGCGGCCGCGATCACCACTTCCAAAGAAAATGGCGCCGGAATGCTGCAAGACTCTTCTTCTTTCTCTGTCACGCGGCTAATCAAAATACCTGTCCGACACTGAATCGGGCCCACGCGGCACTAAAAAACGCTCTCCGGAGCAGCGGCTCGCCTACCTTTAACGACAACGTTCCGCCCCGGAGAATAAGGTGCTGCTGCTGACCTTTCTCTGACGACTGCCGCTCCGAACCTGTCCTTGGGGGTTCGGGAGCGGCACGAGACACTGGCTGACCGGTCGGCACTTCCTCGGCCTCTGCAAACCAGGTCTGCCCTGCGATCTGCCTTCTCTGATCTCTCTTTTGTTTTTTGTTTTTTTTCTGAAACTTTACCAGCAGGAGTGCAAGGCACTGAAAAGGAGTTAGGAATCAAGCCAATTTAAAAGGGAAATGAACCCCAAAAAATAAAATAAAATAAATTAAAACTAAACTCTTCTCAGTTGTCCCTTATGTGAGTCCTAACCCAGAGAAAAACACCTGCTCCAGCTGCTTGGAGACTGAGCTTACTGGGAGGCTGGGGGTGGTGCCAGCTGCCTAAGTATCCTGATGTCATCAAAGCTGTGACGTGCTGAGTCTCCAAAGCTGCTGGAAGAGGTGCTCTACCCTGAGGTGCGGGACTGGACTGGAAGGATGATAAAGTTCTGATTTTATTTTAGTTGTCTCCAGGTTCTTTTGTCTTCTTGGCAGACTCACCTAGCTGGGATAAAATGAGGAATGGTGTGAGGATAGAGGGATTCTAGCATTTTTTAAGTTAATATTTTGTCCTGCTTTTCTGTTAAGACAAATATGAACTCTTCCATAAATTTGCAACTGATTCACAACAGATTATTAAAAGAAATAACGACTCGTACATTAAGGCAATATTAACATCTGCAGCAGGTAAGAAGGTAATTCCAAGAAGAAAAAATAATTTACAAAAATGAGTCCATGTTTAAAAAACAAAACAAAACCGTGATTAAAATTTAATTTAAGAGCACTGAAAATGTCCATCAGCTCTTCAGGTACCGTCTTCTGCTTCCAAGCAGCACCTATTTAGTGATTGCGGCAGGGTACAAAGAGGAGGAAGATGGGCTCATTGGCCATTTTCTAAACTCCCAATTAATTTTAACCATTTGTTTTTTATTGGAACTCTATTGAAAATACCACCTTTGTATTCCCCTCTTTCTACTGCTACTGTAATTTATTTTGAAAAGGAAAAGGCACTTAGCGAGAATGAGTGTTGGGAAGGGATAGCTAAAAGGGTGTGAGATGTCTAGTTGGCGCAGCAAGCCTCTGGGACAAGGGAAGCCCTTATAAGAGGTGGAAGTAATGAGTCATACCATATGGTAATGTGTTGTCCTGGCTGAAGTATGGAATATTCTACTCGGGGGGGAGAGAAGCAACATAAATAAGAAATGGTGGTGTATTATTCTGACTGTTCTATAAGGAAGTTATTTTCTTGCTTTATGTGTAAGAATTGTAAGTGTTTCTTAATAAAAACTTATAAATTAAAAAGAAAGAAAGAAAGGAAAAAGATGTTACATTACGCAACGCCTCTGAATAAAATTGGGGATGAAACTCACTCAGGATTCCAAAGTTTTTCAAACTAATCATCCTACTAAGTGAAATATTTTCAAGTTTGGCTCTGGCTATCTGTATTTATTGTCTGCAACCTATATCCTCCCTCCCCAACATATCCTATAGCTACAACCTTTCATACACATAATATGCTTATCTACAAATTTTGTGCTGTGCTTTACCAGCTCTGATGGTGAGAGGACATTCTAGAACACAAGTATTTCACTGAGCAAAGCCGTATGGAACTACAAAACCACTGTACTGGAGGAAGCCTGCAAGATGAAGAGGCAGGCACAAGGCAAAGCAAAGCCATGGAACACCACAAATTCGGCCACGGGAAAGCAGGAACAAGACTGCCACAGCTGAAGAGGCAAAACAGTACAAAGTGTAAGAGTGGCCTGGGAAGGTGGGGAGATAGCTGCTCCATCAACTGTTTGCAGGTCATATCTATAAATCTTTCTGTAAGAAACAGATCTGAATAAATGTATAGAGAAATTAAAAGCAGAAATATTTTACATGTGTCTTTAGTTACTATGATGAAAAGGAAATAATGTCCAGCAGGAAATAATAATGCAACTTTTGTTTTATGGCATTTAAATGCAGTTGACATGTTGAGAGTCTTGACACAGTTTTCTTCCTTCTTATAGATGTGACTAAGTACATGACACTCACGAACATAGTAAACTTGTAGGAACAACTGTAGAACCCTGCTGGGTTTTACAGAACTAAAGCAGAAAAGCCAATGTCAGGACTGCAAACGATTTATCAGATCCTGCTGCCCAAACAGAAATCCATTACATTTTGTGATCCAATCAATCAAAACAGAAATGCTACATCCTATAGGCTCTCTCCCAGGAAACAATTTTTACATGGAAATAAATACTCTGCTTCAGAGAGGGCCAATGTCTCATCTCTGACCGAATTACTATCCCCTTTCTATAAATACACTTTTACTTACCCCCATTTGAGATGCTGTATTTATAATTCTGTCACATCTCTCTCCCTAAATAAAATAGCACATAGCAACCGATACTTTAAATGTACTCAGGCAGAAAAATAATTATTAGCTGTCCAATGCTCTTTTTCCATTAATTAGAACTGGTTTTTGTATTGCCAAGATAAAATAAGACTAAATAGAAGATGGAAATTATTACACTTCTGTTTTAAAGGAAGGACTTAGGAATTTCAAAATGCTTCGCAAGTGTAAATTCTTCATTAGAATTTTTTCTTGGGAAATAGCTTCTTCAACATACTCCAACTGCATGCGGTAGATGCTGCCAAAAGATGAGATGGGTGCAAGTGCCTTATGATTGCTGGCCACTTCTTTTCTTGATTTCTTCAACAAGATTTCTTCTGGAAACATCCAGCTAAAACAAAGATTTCGAAAAAAAAAATCAGCAGAAAAGTAATACAAATCACATCAATTACCAAAGAAAGGTAAATAAAAAGGCAAACGATCAATTAAAAGTAATATACAATTTCATGGTAAGATAATCCTATAAGTTAAAAAGGCACCTTTGACAGTGACATAGGGGATATTTGTCATAGTGGGGTAGACTGGTGGTGGTTAAAATGAATAGTCTGCTGATGCTGGCGTTTCTTTTTCAGTCTCTTTCAGTAGGAGTCAGATCGAATCTATACAGAAGGAGATTTAGAGGTTTATTTCTGGGTGGAAACAACAGAGGGTGGCCAGTGCTGTATTGTATAGGCATAAGGGGAGGGGGTGTGGGTCTAGCTTTGCTAAACTGCACACTAAAACATATATTGGACTGGGAACTGCAAGAGATACGCCATCAGTAGAAGTGGAACAACAGAAGTGAAAGGGGGCAAACTGAAATACTTGCCATGGATTTCTAAGAGCAGAGTGAAAGTGGGGGAGCTAGCAAATCAATTTAGAAGACATCTTCTCGGGCTGTGAAAAGAGGTGAAGGGGATGAAGGGAGTAAGGAAGGAACTAGAGTTTGTCAAAGGAAGGGAGCATGGGGCCTTTAAATGATAGGAGGAAAGGGGCCTTATTAAATTGTCAATTAAGGGAAAGTGGGGAATTTGTGCCTTTCAGAGAGCTGCAGGAAAAGCACAGTTACTTACCTGTAACAGGTGATCTCTGGGAACAGCAGGAATTAGTCTTCACATATGGGTACGTCGGTACCAACGGAGCCTGCACGGGAATGCTCCCCAGCATCCAATCAGAAAGCTTTTGGGAGCATCCCTCGCGCATGCGCAGTGACTTCCCGCCTTTCCCACTGCCTCTCCTCAGTTGAGTTTCATAGCTGAGACAGAAGGAGAGAAAGAGGAAAGGAGATAGATAGATACAACTCCTAGGGGAGGTGGGAGGGTTGTGAAGACTAATTCCTGCTGTTCCCAGAGATCACCTGTTACAGGTAAGTAACTGTGCTATCTCCAGGAACAAGCAGGAATGAGTCTTCACATATGGGGACTCCCTAGCTGTGGATGCCAGGGGAGATCCCATAAAATGCGTATTCCTGGAACAGGACGGCATTTCCCAAACCTGGATCCCCGGCATCCCCTGAGGGATAGGGGGTAGGAGTTGAATAGAGAAGAGCTGCAAGGAACAGCAAATCTAAAGACTACAGGAGAGAGGAGTCTTTAGAAAGTATGTCAAGTATCATTAAATATTTAATGAACTAGTACAATATAGAGCTTACCTAATGGATTGTAGGAAGTAGAACTGTGATGGAGTGTACTGTAGATGCAGTAGCGGAATCTTCAAGGTAACTTCACGGCAGTGAGGATGAAGTTCCAAACCAGGAATGGGCAGGTGACCCAGGTGTCAACTGGGGCAGGAGAAGAATGGCAGGTCTTCAATGGAAAGCTTTATGGGAAAAAGCTGAAAACTCTTTTAGGTACAGAGTTATTAACATTGAGGACTAAAAGAAGAAGACTGACCGATCTGGAGAATTAGCCCAGTCCGGAAGGGAAGAGAGGGTATGGAAAAAAGCCCCTATTCCCAAGGAGAACAGAGTGTACTCAGAAATACTGAAGATGTACACTCATTCCTAGCTGGTAAGAGATAGGAAGACAATGAAGTTTGATACTTCATGGATAGGGAGATCTATAACAAAAATAGAAGCTGTTGACGTCACAGCAGTAATTGTGTGTATAACCGCTCCCACTTACTGAGCCGTATGAGAATAGGCAAGTTGACTGTCTGGACCCCTTAAGAAGTTAAAAACTTTATAGCACAGACAGTTAGGGAGATAGTAGGTAATACCTAGTGTCCTATGGACATCTCCCAAAGGGGGTATATATATATATATATATATATATATATATATATGGAAATACATATATGCCTATATATATGTGCATATATGTCCAGATATGTGTGATATATAGAGGTATATATATATATAGATATATATATAGATACAGATGGGCATGGCTTATGCCCATACAGATTACAAAAATATGTATGTATAGGACATATACATACAGGAATATGACTCTGAGAATACATGCCTGCAACTGAACCACAGAAAAAAACATTCACATGGGGAATGTGATGGGAAAAGATTCATCTAATAATAAGGGGGTGAAAACCACATGAAGATATATAGAGAGTCTATTTCTGTGGTGCAGGAATGTAGTTCAGTGGAATAACCAGTATGGTTGCGTGAAAAACAGAGGATAATAGCAGTCTGGTAAGAGCACGTCAGGAGTACTTTAGGACTCTGACATGTCCAGAGGACAAGAAAACGCATAGACTAAGACACCAGGAGGACCCAGTCAAGGGACTCAGAGGTATCATGTACCGTAAAAGAGTATGCGTTGTCCAAGTGGAGTAGAAAAAATAATGCCAAGCTGTAAGGAAAAAAGGGGTAGATTCCTGCCAGATTGGGAACTCCTTGGACATTCACGCAGAAAAAGCTTGTCTTCTGTATCACAATAGGAGACAAGAGAGTATAAAGAACCTATATAGCCATGGATGACTATATAAGCTTTTCCTATTAAATGGAAAACCCTCAGAGACAAAGTTCAATGCTCTACAGCAAAGGCCCATAGTGGAAAGCTTCTCTGAAGATTGCAGAGAGCATTGTGCAGGAGAATTATGAGATAAACTGACAGCAGTCAGATGTGGTGCCACATCCCAGGTAAGGATATGGCAAGAAGAAGATAACCTGCAGTGAGTAGTATCATGCAAGATAGTTGAAAGTAACTTGCAAGAAACATTAAAGTAAGCACTGGAAGTTCTGCTTGTACAGCAACTGAACAAAAGAACAGAGGGGATCCCCCTGTATAAAAACAGCTAGAAACACAGACAGAGGGAGCGGAGATATTCCCGTCCCTGTCTGATGAGTTGTTCAGAGCATGCATTGAAGGATAGCAAAAAGTCTACACTGGAAAGAAAGAGAAGTGTTTCAGTATGGTACCAACTCGAGCAGGGGAAACCCTGGAAGAGAGGGGCTTGGAAGGTGACGTACCATATGGTAAGTCAGCTGAAGGAAAAAATGTCCCTGTGGGGACAGAAACTATCATGGGATAATTGTAATGTCCCTTTATAGTAAAAAGAAAGGGAGAATTCTATAACCCATGGACAAAAATATCCGAATAGCTTAGCATACTGAAAAGAAAAACCAGTGTAGGGTTTGAAGAATAACTTCTGGTAAGAAGAAGTTAACTGTAGATTGCAACATACAGGAACCTATGGTTGCTGGCGATGATTAGCCTGGGTAGAGTCTGGAGACTTCAGACGAGGATGAGATGTCCCTTGCTTGGGTACATCTGGAGGATGGGCAGAGGAAGGATGAAACTTTCTTTTCCTAGGGAAAGAAGGTTTGGTAGGACATTTCCTACGCCCTGGGGAAAAAGAAGGCTTAGGACGGTTTCCAGAACTAGGAAAGTCAGTGGAGCAATGAGCAACCTGACATAAAGCCTCTTTATTGAAGAGATTTTCTCCAGTACAAGGAGAAATACCCAGTGTATGTTGTGCCCATCTGCTCAAGTCTGAAGCCTGCAGCCAGGCTGTACGACGTGCTCCAATGGCAATAGCAGAGGATCTGCTAACAGACTCAAAAGAGTCTAGAGAAGCACGAGAAAGGAACCAAGAGATATTCCTGCTATGATTGAGAAGCAAGGAATAGTCAGAGGCCTTAGGTTCTGACAAAAAAGGAGCCAAAAGAGATAATTTCTCTGTGACCTCCTGAAGTGTCAGACTCATAAAAAAATATATGAAATAATTATTGAAGCCAGCATAGAAGTTTGGAAGGTTTGACGTCCAAAGGCATCAAGTGCTTTAGATGCACGACCTGGCGGATAAGAAGAATGCTTCTTCTTGCTTCTTACCTTCCTCATTGCTGATTCCACAACAATGGAATGATGTGGAAGTTGGTTTTTCTGGAACCCTGGAGAGGGAGGTACCCGATACAGAACGTCAATGGCTGTAGAAGGCAAGGGAACCCTTAAGGGTGATTCCCATATCCTCAGAAGAAGATCCTGTAAAGAATGATGTAAAGGAAGCATTATATTTTCCTTTTCTGCAGGATCTTGATCAAGAGAAAAACCAGGAATAGGAATGGCAAGGAAGGCTGCCATGTCAAGGAGAAACTTCTGAAAAGAAGGATTTCCAATAGGAACTAATCCTGGGCAAGCTGAGGTTGAAGGAGCAGCTTGAGCACCAGAAGATATACTGGACTGGTGCAGAAAAAGAATCCTGCTCGATGGACTGTGATACTGACCGTTCTGATTTGAGGCAGTTAGTACTGCATCGTCAGTGCCTGGTATCGATTCCAAACTAGGCATAGAAAGGATCGTTGGCACCGATGGAACTGCAGGAATCGATCCCGACACCGGTACCGGTATCGGAGATAATGTCATCGAAGCAGTAATCGAGGGCTGCTGAAGCGGTACCGAGATAACCAGAGAGCCTTGGTGAATATCCTCGGTACTGCGTAGCCAGAAACGATATGGATCGGTTCCGAAACGCGTCGGTACCAAGTCATCCAGACTGGATATCGATTCTAGACTCGGCATCGAAGCGAGCGAGGCTATCGATGCATGTCTAGAAGGTACCGACGTTGGTGGTGGTATCAGCGATGCCGATACATGAAAGTCAAGTGGAAGCTCATCGAACGGCACCGAAGGTACCGAGGACGTTTGAAGACGATGCCCGGCGACGAGAGGAACACTCAACACCAGCACCGATGTCGGGGTATCGGTACCGCTCGAAGTCGGTACCAACCCCAAGCACGGTGAAGATATAGGAAAGTCAATCTGGGTGGAATTGAGCGGCCCCGAAGGTACCGAGGATTCCAGATGACGATCCCAGGTAAAGAGTGGAACACTCGATACCGATGCCGGCGTATCGGTACCGCCCGAAGCCGGTACCAACCCCGAGCATGGCTGGGAAACAGGAAAGCCAATCTGGGTCGTATCAATCGGCCCCGAAGGTACCGAGGACATCAGATGACGATCCCTGGTGAAGAGTGCAGCACTCGACACCGATGCCGGGTTATCAGTACCGCTCGAAGCGGATACCACCCCCTGGCACGGCTCAGGTATGTTCTGTGAGGGGTGAGCCCCAGGAACAACCTGAAACCCCGTGAATGCTTTGGAGCCCGAAGACTCCCGCCTGGGTTTTATTGCCAATGGTATCTTGAGGGCAAGGCCGGAGCCGTCATCATGCTGTGCATGAGACTTACCCTTCAAGAATTGGCTAGTCTTAACAGACTGTTTGTGGGTTACCTGATCCTGGAGAGAAGAATAAACCGATGTCCTCATCTCAGGAGGAAAAACGGCATCGAGGGAAACTCAAAAAAGGGAAGGTCTTCTCCCAATAATACAGCCTGATGGATCAGGGAAAAAAGGGTCAGGACCCAAACAGGTTAGTCACCAAGCATTGGAGTCTAAAAAGAAAACCATGTTTCCACAGTGAAGGCACTTCTTAGGGGAAGAAGGCTCCATGTTGGAGAGGCCTGGTAGGCCCAAAAGTTAAAACAAAAAACTGAGGAGAAATATTTTTCTAAGTTTAGAAAAGGAAAAGAATAAAGCACCGGCGGTACCGGTATCGGCGGGAAATACAGCCGCGACCACAAGAAAACAAGAAAATAAGGATTTTAAAGTAAAAAATTTCTGCGGTGACAGGAGGATGTCCTGTTGGCTCCGCGGAAAAACGAAAACTGAGGAGAGGCAGTGGGAAAGGTGGGAAGTCACCACGCAGGCGCGAGGGATGCTCCCAAAAGCTTTCTGATTGGATGCTGGGGAGCATTCCTGTGCAGGCTCCGTCGGTACCGACGTACCCATATGTGAAGACTCATTCCTGCTTGTTCCTGGAGATAATGTAATCTACTGACTGGGGATTTTGAATACGTGATGCAAGCTCAGCAATAGATAAAGTAGTGGGAGATGGAAAGTGAGAAAAGAAAAGAGGGTAGGGGAGCTGGAGAAGTTATGGACTTTGATAAGTGGGCTGAAGGGGGCAATCACAACGTTTTATCAATATTTGGGGGCAGAAAAATTCCAGAAGTTACATTTGTGCAGGCCTGGCAGATAGATTTAGGAGATACCGTAAGCAGTCAGAGAAGCAGTGGAAGAGAATTTTTGAGACAGTAAGGCAGGCATCTATCAGTACCTTGATAAAGGAAAATACATATAAAATTGTGTATATGTGGTACTATGAATCAGAGAAAATGAAAGCTATGTATCCAGAGGCTTCTGATAGGTGTTGGCAGGGATGTAATGAGGTGAGTGACTGTCTGCATATTTGGTGGTACTATTCTAAAATAAATGAAGTTTTGGGAGGGGTTGGTAAAGGGGTGAAATGGGCTAGTAGTGATCAGGGTGATATTAGCGCCTAGAGTGCTACAGCTGGGAATGGTCTTTAAGAATATGGATAAAGAGGATGGAAGATTGCTGAAGATGGGAACAGTTGCAGCTCAATGTGAAGTTGCAGCCCACTGGAAGAAATAGTTAGCTCCCTTACTGGTGAAATGGAATGTAAGAGTGAGTCAAATTGGCAGAATGGAAAAACTGACCAATATGAGAAGAGGGGTTTATAAGGAGAGCAAGGAACTGGAGAAAATGAAGTGTTCTTGTGTCTTTAAAGAGTAATAAAGGTTTAATGGGGGATTGACTTGCGGGAGGGCAGGGCAAGGGAACAAGTTTTATATGTTGGATGGTCTATAGTATAGTGGAGGTTTTTAACATGTTGGGTGTCAGGGATGGGGAGGGCATGGGGGTAAGTACAGATGTCAATGTGATGCCTAGAATTTTGGCTTCGGAGAATTTTGTTGGAAAGTTTAGTTAGTTACTCACCTGTAACAGGTGTTCTCCATGGACAGCAGGAATAAGACCTCACGTATGGGAGACATCCGGGATGGAGCCCCGTGTGGGAATGCTCCCCAGCTTCCAATAGAAGCTTTTGCGTGGCTCCATCACGCATGTACGCCCGCCTCCCTGTCTGTCACGGTGCCATCTTCTCTCCAGTACAACAGAGCAATAGTAAAAATGCAACTCCTTGGGAAGGTGGGAGAGTTATGAGGACTTATTCTTGCTGCCCACGGAGAACACCTGCTACAGGTGAGTAAAGCACAGTTACTTACCTGTAACAGGTGATCTCTGGGAACAGCAGGAATTAGTCCTCACATATGGGTACGTCGGTACCGACGGAGCCCGTGCGGGAAAGCTCCCCAGCTTCTTAGAATAGAAGCTTTTGGGACCTCCCACTGCACATGCGCACTGCCTTCCCGCCTTCCTGAACAGCTCTCCTCAGTTTCGAGTTTATAGCTGAGTCAACAGAGAGAGGACAGGAAGATAGATAGATAAAAGATACAACTCCTAGGGGAGGTGGGTGGGTTGTGAGGACTAATTCCTGCTGTTCCCAGAGATCACCTGTTACAGGTAAGTAACTGTGCTATCTCCAGGAACAAGCAGGAATAAGTCCTCACATATGGGGACTCCCTAGCTTAGATGCATGGGATCCCCTGTAAAGGTTCGCCATCTTCGTATGGATCTCAGGCATCCATTCTGGGAAGGTGGGCAGGAGTTGTTTAGGAATGGAACAGGTGCTTGAGGACAGCCTGGCCAAACAAGGCATCCCGGCGGGAGTCCTTGTCCAAACAGTAATGGGCTGTGAAGGTATGAACCGAGGCCCAGGTAGCGGCTCGACAGATCTGATCTATGGAAACAGAGTGCAGATGAGCCATAGAAGTTGCCATGGCCCTCACATTGTGAGCAGTGACATGGCCTTCCAGAGAAATGTTTTTGCTCTGGTAAGCAAAAGAAATACACTGAGCAATCCAATTGGAAAGTGTACGCTTGGAGACTGGAAGTCCCAAATGGGAAGGATCAAAGGCCACAAAAAGTTGAGAAGACTTTCGATGTGGCTGAGTCCTATTAAGGTAAAAAGCGAGAGCTCTTTTACAATCCAGAGTATGAAGGTTCCTCTCTGCATTGGATGCATGAGGAGCTGGAAAAAAGACAGGTAGATATACCTCTTGATTAAGATGAAAGGGCGAGACCACTTTAGGCATAAAGTGGGGATTCGTCCTAAGGACCACCTTATCATGATGAAATCTTGTGTAAGGTGGATTAGCCACTAAAGCCTGCAGCTCACTGATGCGGCGAGCCGAAGTGACTGCAATGAGGAAGATGACCTTCCAGGAAAGAAATTTCAAGGAGGTGGAAAACATTGGCTCAAAAGGTGGCTTCATAAGTTGACCGAGCACTAGATTCAAATCCCATGCGACCGGGGGTGGTCTGATGGGAGGTTTAGTGAGAGTCAGGCCTCTCATGAATCTTGCAACAAGAGGATGAGAGGAGATAGGTTGTCCATTTATATGTTTCAAGGATGCTGCAATAGCACTTAAATGGACTCTTACCGAATTCGTCTTGAGGCCTGCATTGGATAGATGCAGGAGATAATCAAGAAGAGAATTCAAAGGAAGTGCCAGAGGGTCAAGACCCTGCTGAGCACACCAAATGGAAAAACGTTTCCATTTGAAAGCATAGGAACGCCTGGTAGAGGGTTTCCTAGAGGCAGAAAGGATATCTTTCACTGGTTGGGAAAGATGAAAGTCTTGAAGGCTTAAGCCTTCAGTAACCAAGCACTGAGGTGAAGGGATTTGGGGTTTGGGTGCCACAAAGTCCCCTCCTCCTGAGACAGGAGGTCTGGCGCAGCTCCCAGATCCAAGTAGGATCCCTGGGAGAGCTGTAGAAGTAGAGGGAACCACACTTGGCGTGGCCAGCGTGGAGCTATGAGGATCATAGTTCCATGATCCCTCTGGAGTTTGAACAGAGTCTTGGGAATCAAAGGAATGGGTGGAAAGGCATATAGGAATGCCTGATTCCAATTCAGGAGAAAGGCGTCCGTAGCCTGAGCTCCCTGACACGGAGTTCTGGAACAGAACCGGGGAAGTTTGGCATTCCACGGACTTGCAAAGAGGTCTATGTCCGGGGTCCCCCATTCCTGAAAGATTCGGTTTATTTGGTCCAAATGTAGGGACCATTCGTGTGGCAGCAGAACTCGACTGAGCCTGTCTGCCCGAGAGTTTTGAACTCCTGGGAGATACACTGCTAGCAGGTGAATCTGATGCTCTCTGGCGAAGGCCCATAGTCTTAGAGCTTCGTTGCAAAGCGACAGAGAGCCCGTCCCTCCTTGTTTGTTTATGTAAAACATGGCCACCTGATTGTCCGTCTGAACTAGGACAGTGAGGTTGGCTAGGAGGGAGTGGAAGACCTTGAGGGCAAGGTAAATTGCTCGCAGTTCCAGAAGATTGATATGAAGGGTGGTCTCCTGTAGAGACCAAGTGCCCTGAGTGGAGAGAGTTTGCAGATGGGCTCCCCACCCTGTTTGGGAGGCATCTGTTGTGAGGGTTGCTTGGGGTAGCAATGGTTGAAATGGAGCCCCCAACAACAGATTCTTGGTGGAAGTCCACCAGTGGAGGGACCAAAACAGACGATCGGAGGTTTGTATTTGGTCTGAGAGCGCTCCTGACGCCTGAGTCCACTGAGTGGCCAGGGTCCATTGAGCTGCTCTCATATGAAGACGAGCATAGGGCACCACATGCACTGTGGAGGCCATATGACCCAGTAGGCGTAGCATTTCCCTGGCTGTCAAGTGAGTGCTGGACTGAGCTTGGGAGGCCAAACTCAGGAGGCGCTGGCCTCGAACATGTGGAAGGTAGGCCCTTGCAGTGATGGTGTCCAACTGGGCCCCTATGAATTCTAGAGATTGAGTAGGGATGAGTTGGGACTTGGGAAGGTTTACTACCAGTCCCAGATACTGCAAAAGGCTCCTTGTGTGGTCCAGGGAAATCTGGGCCTGTGACTGAGTTGGAGCTCGGATGAGCCAGTCGTCCAGATATGGGAAGACAAAGATTCCCATGCCTCTTAGAAATGCGGCTACGACTGCCATGCATTTTGTGAATACTCTTGGAGCAGAGGCTAGACCGAAGGGGAGTACTCTGTATTGGAAATGTTTTCCCTGAAACAGAAAGCGAAGATACTTTCTGTGGGATGGATGGATGAGTATATGTGTATACGCATCCTGTAGGTCTAGAGAACAAAGCCAGTCCTGACCCTGGAGGTAAGGAAGGAGAATGCCGAGAGACAGCATTTTGAATTTCTCCTTGAAGAGAAATTTGTTCAATTCTCTCAGATCTAGGATTGGTCTGAATCCCCCTGTCTTCTTTGGAATGAGAAAATAAGGGGAGTAGAAACCGGACCCTTGTTGAGGAAGAGGAACCTCTTCTATGGCCCCTTGGGCAAGAAGAGAGGAAACCTCTTGACCCAACAGGGTTAGGAGAGATGGGGGAGAATTGAATGGTCTCACCATATGATGGGGAGGAAGGCTGGAGAAATGAAGTTTGTAACCCTCTCGAATGATAGAGAGGGTCCATTGTTCTGTTGTGATTTGTTCCCATCTGGGAGCAAAGTGAACCAACCTTCCGGGTATGGTGAGAGGTTCTGGTTGTGTTAGAACCAGAAGTGGCAAGTTCCCTAGGAGCAAGTCAAAACCCCTGAGGGGTTGGAGCCTGCTGAGCTACAGTAGCTGCTGCAGGCTTAGCTCGTGCTTGTTTGGATTGCTGACGCTTAGCAGTATAGCGAGGTTGAGAAGACTGCTGGCCAGTATTTGAAGCAACTCTGGCCTTCTTATAGTAAGGCCTTTTAAAAGACTTTTTCTTAGTAGGAATTGAAGTGGACTTTGAAAGTCTTTCCAAGGTGGCATTTTCAGCATCCATCTGGGTGGCTTTGATTTGCCACTCTTCCCCAAATAAGTTCTCACCTGTACAGGGCAGATTCCGTAAGCCATCTAGAACCCAAGGTTCCAGATCAGAGGCCTGGAGCCAAGCAAGACGTCGGGCTGCAATAGCAATGCCCGAAGCCCTACTGGCTCCCTCAAAGGAATCATATGCTGCCCTATTAGAGAACTTAGAAACCTCTAAGAGTTGTTTCACTAGGGAAAGGAATCCCTGCTTTTTATCCTCAGGGATAAAGGGGGCAAAATGCCGCACCTTTTTGGCAAGTTCCTCCAGGAACATGCCCATATAGAGACTGTAGGAATTAATCCTGGCTATAAGCATACTAGCCTGGAAAATTTTCCTACCAAAAGAGTCCAAAGTCTTACATTCCCGTCCTGGAGGGGTGGAAGAGTGCCTTTTGGTACTCCTAATCTTCTTCATTGCAGACTTCACCACAATAGAGTGGTGGGGCAATTGAGTCTTTTGGAAACCAGGAGAAGGAGGGACCCTATACATGGTGTCCAACCTACGGGAATAAGGAGACAAAGTCAAAGGATTTTCCCAGAAATCCATCAGTTGTTCTTGAAGGATTTCATGGATAGGCAGGGTAACTGCCTCCTTAGGGGCCTTTGAGTATCCCAAAATATCCAGTTTTTTGGATCTGGGTTCCTTTTCAGAGGATGTGGTAATAGAAAGGGCTGTAGCCATATCTAAAACAAAGTCCTGGAAGGACAAATCCTCTGGAGGGGACATTCTCCTTTTAGGAGAAGAGGGCTCCTCAGGTAAGTTGAGTGAAAACTCAGCAGAATCATCAGAGGAGTGAAAATCCTCAGAGGAATCGGTGCTTTCCTCTAACGCACGATACGCGTACCGATCGGTATCGATATCGGGCGTATCGGGTATGGAACCGGTATGGAGCGAAAGCCCATACGGTACCGACTTGCGTTTAGAGGTGGACGGCCTCGATACCGGCATGGCGGACGATACCGGTATCGGGCCCGGAACCGCTGAAAGCGGAACCGATGGCGTTGCAGCTTTAATGAAAGCCATGACGGCCTGCTGCATGGACTGTACAGTATCGCCCATGGACGCCATAGCTGCCTGGATGTCGGTACCGGAGTGACCCGGTACCCCAGAGCAGGCTAACAGGTGATCTGTCGAGGCCGTAGCATCGATATCAACCTGAGACCCCTGAATTGGCGTTTTTGGAAGTTGGACTTCCCGCCGGGGTTGTTTGGCTGGGGCAGGGTCCTCAAGTTCTAAGCTAAGAGCCTCTCGATGCTTTGAAGGAGATTTGCTCTTTGAGGACTTGCCCACAGAAGGTTTGGTTACCTGAGATCCATCCGGAGAAGAAGACCTGGATGACTGTGATGCTGTATTCTCTGAAGCAAACAGCACATGGAATTTGTTGGCCCGGTTCTGCAGCCCACGTTTAGACATGTGGGAGCAAGATGGGCAGTCCGGTATGGAATGGTCAGGCCCCAAACATTTCAGACACCATTCATGGGTGTCTGTGACTGAAATAACAGCATTACATTTGGTACACTTCTTAAATCCAGGGGCTGGCTTCTCCATGAGGAGAAATTGAGTAGGCCGAGAGGCCTCTCTGAAGTGACCAAAAAGCTAAAAAATAAGAAAAAAAGAATTATAATTTTTTAAAGAAAGAAAGAAAAGACCGGCGATACCGGTATCGGTATGGGGAAGGCAGGTACGCGGTCTAAAGAAACAAATAAAATAACAATTTCTTCAGCGGTGACAGGAACACGACCTGCTGGCTCCGCGGAAAAAGAGAAAACTGAGGAGAGCTGTTCAGGAAGGCGGGAAGGCAGTGCGCATGTGCAGTGGGAGGTCCCAAAAGCTTCTATTCTAAGAAGCTGGGGAGCTTTCCCGCACGGGCTCCGTCGGTACCGACGTACCCATATGTGAGGACTTATTCCTGCTTGTTCCTGGAGATCTATGCTTTCTCCATGGACAAGCAGGAAGTAAGACCTCACATATGGGACTCCCAAGCTACAGGCTACCGAAAACAGAGGAAACAAAACTCAACAGAAGCAAGAAAACTGGAGAACTGAACAAACATTGAGGGCAGTCCCCCCAGGGGACTCGACTGATTCAGTGTCCTCAGTGCACATAGACACTGAGAGGACTCTTTATGGTAGCTTGGATGGACAGAAAGGCTGGTGGGACGGAATTGAACCAAGTCCCAAAGAGATGCCGAAGTTGCTATCACATCGGCAATTCCCATCCAGAAAGTAATGAGCTGTGAACATGTGGACAGAAGACTTCGTTGCAGCCCTGCAGATCTCCTCCATGTAGACCGAGCACAAGCTGGCCAACAACGCAGCCATGGCTTGGATATTGTGAGCCGCAACATGACCCTCAAGGCTAAGGTCTGCCTGGGTATACGTGAAAGAGATGCAGTCTGCCAGTCAAATGGACAGCGTGCGTCTGAAACTGGCAGCACCCAGCTTGCTGGGGTCAAAAGAGATGAACAGCTGGGTAGATCATCAGTGCACCTTAGTCTGCTCGAGGTAGAAGGCTAGGGTGCACTTGCAATCTAGTATATGCAGCGCAGTCTCCCTACGATTGGCTTGAGATCTGGGAAAGAAAGTGAGTAGAACGAGTGATCAATTGAGGTTGAAAGCAGAGACCATCTTAGGCAAGCAACATGGATATGTTCACAAAAACACCCTATTATGATGAAACCTGGTATATGGCGGATGAGCCACCAAGGCCTGGAGCTCACTGACAAAGCGAGAAAAAAAGTGACCACCACCAGAAACAATACCTTCTAGGTCAGGAACTTCAGAGCGCAGGAAGCGAGCGGCTCAAAAGAAACAGACAAGAGTTGTGCCAAAACCCCAATAAGGTCCCAAGCCACCAGCGGGGGCTTGATCGGAGGTTTAGAGAGCAGTAGGCCCCGCATGAAGTGAGCCACCAGAGGTCAAGCTGAGATAAGATTCCCCTCCAATCCATGATGGTAGGCCTCAATCGTGCTCATTTGGACTGACTGAATTAGACTTAAGACCGGAGTTCGAGTGGTGTAGGAGGTACTCCAGCAACTTGTCCACAGCGCAGGTGATGGGATCCAGAGCCCTGTCAGCGCATCATATGGAAAATCTCTGCCACTTAAATGCGTAGGATCTGCATGTACAATACCTATCTGAAGCAAAGTCCGTTACATCCCTGGATAAATTAAGTTCTGAAAGAACTACCCGCTCAGCATCCAAGCCGTGAGAGCTAGGGATCCATCCTTCTCAGAGATGAAGTCTGGGGTGGAGCCCAGATGGAGAGGCTACTGCTGAGAGAGCTGAAGCAGCAGGGGAATCCACTGCTGCCTGGGCCAATATGGGCAATGAGAATCATGGTACCCTTGTTGGCATGAAGCTTCAGTAAGGTCTTTGGCACAAGTGGAATCAGAGGGTATGCCTAAAACTGAACTTGCCCCCCAGTGGAGGAGGAAGGTATCTAGAGCCAATTGGCTGCCAGCAGCCATCCTGGAGCAGAACTGCCCCACCTGGGCGCTGTGTGGAGAGGCAAAGAGATCCACCACGGGACTACCCCACTCCTGGAAGATCCGTTTTACTACTTCCCTGTTGAGGTTCCACTTGTGTTGTTGGAGGACCCAGCTCAGATGATCCACCAGGACATAGAGTTCCCTGGGCAAATAAGTCACCTGCAGGTACATCCCATGGGCAGCAGCAAACTTCCACAAGCGAACTGCTTCCCAGCACAGGAGGTACAATCTTGTGCCTCCTTGCTTGATGTAGAACATCACCACTTGATTGTCTGTCTGAATCAGGACAACCTGCTTGGCCAGGTGCATCTGGAAGGCCTGGCAGGCATGCACAGTGGCGCGAAGCTTGAGGAAGCTGATCTGGTGGAGGTTCTCCTACTTGGAGCACAGACTATGCATTGCACAGGCCATCTAGATGAGCCCCCCAGCCCAGCTTGGACACAACTGTGGTTAGCGTCCTCTGGGGTGTTGACACCTGAAAAGAAAGACCCCTGATCAGGTTCTGCGGCTCTAGCAACCAATGAAGGTACTGCACTGGGAGCACGGTGACCGCCACCCGGTCCCAGAGGTGGCCTGTTTCCACTGCATGCCCAACGTCTACCAACATTGCCATGTTGAGGCCATGTGGCTGAGCATCTTGGGCATCTCCCGTGCCACTGTGTGGCACTGCCCCTGGATATCATCCACCACCTCTATCAGCTGCTGCATGCGGTCCACTGGGAGAAAGGCCCAAGCTCAAGTGGTATCAAGCAGGGCTCCAGATGAACTTCAGCTGTTGAGAGAGCTGGAGGCGAGACTTGGGGTGGGTGACCATGAACCTCAACTGCTCAAGCACCCGAATGGTGAAGTGAGCAGCTTGCTGGACGCCATCTAGGGTGGAGCTGTTTACATGCCAGTCGTCCAAGGGAAGATGAAGACTCCTGGAGTTCAGAGATAGGCAGCCACCACCGTGAGGCATTTGGTGAAGACCCTGGGAGCCAATGCAAGTCCAAAATGGAAGCACTTGATACTGGTAGTGCTGACCCCCCAGAACAAACTGGAGGTAATTCCTGTGAACAGGGTGAATCGGGATGTGCATATATGCATCCTTCAGATCCAAAAAGCATAGCCAATTGTCCTTAAGAAGGGGGCATAGACCCCAGCAGGCCCCATCTTGAACGTTTCCCACACTAAGAAGCAGTAGAAGATCCCAAGGTCCAGAATGGGTCAGCTCCTACCTGTCTTTTTGGGGATGAGGAAGTACTTAGAACAAAATCCCTGCCCGATCTGCGCCAGAGGCACCGGCTCAATGCAAGCTCGGTTAGAAGGGCAGAGACTTCCTCCTGTAGCAAACTGTGATGCAGCGGGTATAGGGGGTATTCCCTGGGGAAAAAAGGAGGCAGCAACTGGATCAAGTGCAGCATGTATCCGCTGTTGACTATCTGCAGGATCCAAGCGTCCGAGGTGAGGAGAGGCCACCTGTGGACAAAATGGACCAGCCCCCCTCCCACTTGAGGGGGGTACTCCTTCTGCACCAGCAGATTGGCTATGCTCCTGAGGAACTTGTTTGAACCCCATCCCCAAATGGCTGAGTGGCTAACTGGACCTTCTGAGGTTTTTCTCATTGCTGCTGGTGGGGGGGGGGGGGGCCTGCACCTTAGGCTGCACACTCGGAGGGCTCTGGTAGTACCAGAGTTTGTGCTGATAAAAGTGCTTCTTGTCCTGATACTTCTTGAATGAGGGGTTAGCAGTCTTCTGTGAGAGCCTGGAGGGGGTAAAATGCTCCTCCTCAACCTCGCCTGCTCTTTCCTCCATGGGTTTCCCAAAGAGGTTTTACCCTCGGCAAGGTACATCTACCAGCTTGTCCTGGACCCACTGTTCCAGGTCCGATGACTGGAGCCAAGCAAGATGGCATGTTTCTATGCCCACAGCCGCGACCCAGCCGGCGGACTCAAAGGCATCGTAGATGGCTTGGACCATGCATATTGAGCAGTCCTTGCCAAGGCCCACTAGGGCATGGGAGGAATCCAGGCACTCTGCAGGAAAGCACAGTTACTTACCTGTAACAGGTGATCTCTGGGAACAGCAGGAATAAGTCTTCACATATGGGTACGTCGGTACCGACGGAGCCTGCGCGGGAACGCTCCCCAGCTTCCCAAAATGGAAAGCTTTTGGGAGCAGCCCACAGCGCCTGCGCGCTGCCTTCCCGCCTTTACTAACCGCCTCCCCTCAGTTCAAGTTTTAAAGCTGAGACAAAAGAGAGAGAGGAAAGGAAAGAGATAGAGAGATATAACTCCTAGGGGAGGTGGGAGGGTTGTGAAGACTTATTCCTGCTGTTCCCAGAGATCACCTGTTACAGGTAAGTAACTGTGCTATCTCCAGGAACAAGCAGCAATGAGTCTTCACATATGGGGACTCCCTAGCTAAGATGCCTGAGAGATCCCCAAGGATATGAGACCCTGGGAAGGGTTCTACCTCCTCCTATGGATCTCAGGCATCTATCCAGGGATGGAGGGTAAGAGTTGATTAAAAATGGAACAGGTGTTTGAGAACAGCCTGACCAAACAAGGCATCCCGGCGGGAGTCCTTATCCAAGCAGTAATGGGCTGTGAAGGTATGAACCGAGGCCCAGGTGGCTGCTCGACAGATCTGGTCGATGGACACAGAATTTAGATGAGCCATAGGGGCGGCCATGGCCCTCACATTATGAGCTGTGACATGGCTCTCCAGAGAAAGGTTCTTACTCTGGTAGGCGAAAGAAATACACTGAGCAATCCAACTGAAAACAGCTGAAAACCATGCTGTTCATAGAGCACTATGGACACATCACATAACCTAAGAGAATGTATAACAGCACACCATACCTCCTAACACAGTATGTATATAAAATGTGTCTTAGCACCACTGTAGATAGCCCACTTTGTACATAGCTCAAACAAATCTAGCACACAACACAGCCCACACACAACTAAGTTTCACCCTCACTGCATGTATAACACACCCACTTTACCTGATTGCTTGCTGTGATACCACCTTGATTATTAAGATAAGGCGGTTTAGAAATACTGTTAAATAAATAAATAAATAAATTGGACAGTGTCCTCTTAGAGACTGGAAGTCCCAAATGAGAGGGATCAAAAGCAACAAAGAGCTGGGAAGACTTTCTATGTTGCTGTGTCCTTTGTAAGTAAAAGGCAAGAGCTCTTTTACAATCCAGAGTATGAAGATTCTTCTCTGCACTTGATGCATGAGGAGCTGGAAAAAAGACAGGTAAATATACCACTTGATTAAGATGAAAAGGTGAGACCACTTTAGGCATAAAGTGTGGATTGGTCCTAAGAACTACCTTATCATGATGGAACCTTGTATAAGGTGGATTAGCCACTAAAGCCTGCAGCTCACTGATGCGGCGAGCTGAGGTGACTGCAATGAGGAAAATAAACTTCCAGGAAAGAAATTTCAAGGAGGTAGTGACTAAGGGTTCAAAAGGAGGCTTCATAAGCTGACCAAGAACCAGATTTAAATCCCATGCCACCGGAGGAGGCCTAATGGGAGGTCTAGTTAAAGTTAGGCCTCTCATGAATCTTGCAATAAGAGGATGAGAGGAAATAGGTTGTCCATTGATAGGCTTAAGGGATGCTGCAATAGCACTCAAATGGACTCTTACTGAAATCGTCTTAAGGCCTGCATTGGAAAGCTGCAGGAGGTATTCCAATAGAGAATTTAAAGGTAGTGCTAGAGGGTTGAGACCCCTTTCAGCACACCAAATGGAAAATCTTTTCCATTTAAAAGCATAGGAACGCCTAGTGGAAGGTTTTCTGGAAGCATGGAGGATATCCTTCACCTGTTGAGAAAGATTCCAGCCTTGAAGGTCTAGGCCTTCACTAACCAAGCTCTGAGGTGAAGGGACTTGGGGTTTGGGTGCCACAAAGTCCCCTCCTCCTGGGACAGAAGGTCTGGAGCAGCTCCCAAGTCCAGGGAGGGGGCTTGGGAGAGATGCAGAAGTAGAGGGTACCACACTTGGCGTGCCCAGCGTGGAGCTATGAGGATCATAGATCCTTGATCCCTCTGGAGTTTGAACTGAGTCTTGGGAATCAAGGGAATGGGTGGAAAGGCATCCAGGAAGCCCTGACCCCAGTGAAGGAGAAAGGCATCCTTGGCCTGAACTCCCTGACACGGAATTCTGGAACAGAACCGGGGAAGTTTGGCATTCGACGAACTTGCAAAGAGGTCTATGTCCGGGGTTCCCCATTCTTGGAAGATTCTGAGTACCTGATCCATGTGCACGGACCATTTGTGTGGGAGCAGAACTCGACTGAGTCTGTCTGCCCAAGAGTTTTGGATTCCTGGGAGGTATACTGCCAGGAGATGGATTTGATGCTCTCTGGCGAAGGCCCACAATCTTAAAGCTTTGTTACAAAGCGACAGAGAGCCAGTTCCTCCTTGCTTGTTTATGTAAAACATGGCTACTTGATTGTCCGTATGAATGAGGACTGTCTTGTAGCTGAGCAGGGTATGAAAGACCTTGAGAGCTAGAAAGACTGCGCGAAGCTCCAAGTGATTGATATGAAGAAAGGTCTCCTGTGGGGACCAAGTGCCTTGAGTGGAGAGGTCTTGTAGATGAGCTCCCCAACCTGTTTGGGAGGCATCTGTTGTGAGGGTTGCTTGGGGCAACAACTGTTGGAAGGGGGACCCCAGCAACAGATTTTGAGTGGACATCCACCATTGGAGAGACCAAAAGAGACGTTTGGAGGTTGCTATTTGGTCTGAGAGAGCTCCTGATGCTTGAGTCCACTGGGTGGACAAAGTCCATTGGGCTGCTCTCATATGTAGGCGAGCATAGGGTACCACATGCACTGTGGAAGCCATGTGGCCTAGCAGTTGTAGCATCTCCCGGGCAGTTAAGTGGCTCTATGACTGAATCTGAGAGGCTAACTGCACTAGACGTTGGCAACGGGCCTGAGGAAGGTAGGCCCTTGCAGTGGCAGTATCCAACCAGACCCCTATGAATTCTAGGGACTGAGTGGAGGTGAGCTGAGACTTTGGGAGGTTTACCACAAGTCCCAGATACTGCAGAATGTGCCTTGTGCAGTCCAGGGAAGTCTGGGCCTCTGACTGAGATGGAGCTCGGATGAGCCAGTCGTCCAGGTATGGGAATACAAATATTCCCAGAGTGCGTAGAAATGCAGCTACTGTTGCCATGCATTTGGTGAACACTCTTGGGGCAGAGGCCAGACCAAACGGAAGCACCCTGTATTGATAATGTTTTCCTTGGAAAAGAAAACGGAGGAATCTTCTGTGAGATGGATGGATGAGGACATGTGTGTACGCATCCTTGAGATCTAGAGAACAAAGCCAATCCTGACTTTGAAGGTATGGAAGCAGAGTGCCCAGAGAAAGCATCTTGAACTTCTCCTTGCATAGAAATGTGTTCAATTCCCTGAGATCTAATATGGGTCTGTATCCCCCTGTCTTTTTTGGAATGAGAAAATAGGGGGAGTAAAACCCTGACCCTTGTTGAAGAAGGGGAACTTCTTCTATTGCCCCTTGGGCAAGAAGGGTAGCCACCTCTTGACCTAGAAGGTCGAGAAGAGATGTGGGAGAATTGAAGTGTCTCACCATGGTGTGGGGAGGAAGGTCTGAGAAATGAAGTTTGTAGCCCTCTCTTATGATGGAGAGGGTCCACTGCTCTGATGTAATCTGCTCCCATCTGGGAGCAAAATGAGCTAACCTTCCTGGAATGGTGAGAGGTTCTGGCTGTTTTAAAGCCAGAAAGGCTAAGTTCTCTAGCATCAAGTCAAAAACCCTGAGGAGGTTGGGTCTGCTGAGTTGCAGCAGCCCCTGTAGTCTTAGGCCTGGCCTGTTTAGGATGCTGACGCTTAGTAGCAAAGCGACCTGTAGAGGATTGTTGGCCAGAAGCAGAAGGGAATCTGCCCTTTTTGAAAAAAAGACTTCTTGAAGGGTTTTTTCTTGGCAGGAATGGAGGTTGACTTTGAAAGTCTATCCAGAGCAGAATTTTCTGCATCCATTTGAGTGGCTTTTATTTGCCATTCTTTGCCAAACAGGTTTTCACCTGTACAGGGAAGATTTCCTAAGCCATCTTGGACCCAGGGTTCTAAATCAGAAGCTTGGAGCCAAGCAATTCTACGAGCAGCTATGGCAATGCCAGAAGCTCTGATGGCACCTTCAAAGGAGTCAAAGGCTGCCCGGTTGGAAAACTTTGAAATGTCTTGAGTATGCTTAAGCCAAATGAGGAATTCATCCCTTTTATCTTCTGGCAGAAAAGGGAGGAAAGTGTGCAGTTTATCTGCAACCTCCTTTAGAAACATACCCATGTAAAGACTATAGGAGTTGATTCTGGCAATGAGCATACTAGCTTGGAAGATTTTTCTACCAAAAGCATCCAAGGTTCTGCATTCTCTTCCTGGAGGAGTAGAAGAGTGTCTCTTTGTACTCTTTATAGCTGACTGCACCACAATGGAATGGTGAGGAAGCTGTGTTTTATGAAAACCAGGACAGGGAGGGACACGATACATAGTGTCCAATCTGCGAGAATGAGGAGAGATAGTGAGAGGAGTCTCCCATAAATCAATCATGTGTTCATAAAGAATCTCATGAATTGGTAAGGTGACTGCCTCTTTAGGAGCCTTAGAATAACCCAAAATATCTAATTTTTTTGCTCTAGGCTCTGATTCAGTGGATACTGAAATAGAAAGTCCTTTAGCTACTTCTCTTATGAAGTCTTGAAAGGACAAGTCCTCTGGAGGAGACATTCTTCTTTTTGGAGAAGAAGGCTCTTCAGGAAGGGCTATAGATACTTCAGCAGACTCCTCTGATGTATCAGAATCACCAGAGGAATCAAAGTACAGTCTGTCAGGGTGCTGCTCTTCTAACGCTCGGTACGCGTATCGAGCAGTATCGACATCGGGCGTCATCGGTACCAGATCGGTACCGATGAGCAGCCCTGGACAAGGAACCGCTGCAGTCGGTATCCTGGTTGATGCCGATGCAGTCGGTACCGGTATCGGCGCTGGTGCCGGTACCCAAGTCGATACCGACAACGGAGTTTGTTGTGGTATCAACGGCGTCGCAGCTTGAATGAAGGCACTGATAGACTGCTGCATGGACAGAACATTCTGATCCATCGACGCCATGAATGCCTGGAATTCGGTAACAGAAGGTTGTGCCGGTACCCCAGAGCATTCTAACAGGTGATCGGTCGAGGCCGTGCCATCGATGTCAACCTGTAACCCCATAGGTGGAGCTTTGGAAGCCGGAGCTTCCCGCCGGGGTTGTTTTGCCGGTGCAGGATCCTCGAGGGCAAGCCCAGAGGCATCTCGATGCTTAGAGGGAGATCTACCCTTCGAGGACCGGCTGGATTTATGTTTGGTTACCTGAGATCCATTGGGGGAAGAAGCAGCCCTGGAAGACGTCGATGCCACCGAAGCTGCATCAGCAGGAAACAGCACATGGAGCTTAGCTGCTCGGTTCTGTAAACCCCGTTTAGACATCAGAGAGCAGGACGGACAATCCGAAATGGAGTGTTCAGGACCCAAACATTTAAGACACCATTCATGGGTGTCTGTAACAGAAATAGAACCGCTGCACTTAGTGCATTTCTTAAACCCGGAGGCTGGTTTTTCCATGAGGAAAATTTATTGTGAGGCCTAAGGCCCAAAGAGAAAAATACACTAAGTGAGGGAAAAATATATAGTTGTTTTTTTTTTTTTTTTAAAGAAAAGAAAGAAAAGACCGGCGGTACCGGTCCGGAGTCGGGGAAGGCAGACACGCGACCAAAGAAATAAAATAAAACAAAGAACTTCTTCAGCGGTGACAGGGCTCGACCTGCTGGCTCCGCGGCAAAGAAGAACTAAGGAGAGGCGGTTAGGAAAGGCGGGAAGGCAGTGCGCAGGCGCTGTGGGATGCTCCCAAAAGCTTTCCTTTTTGGGAAGCGTTCCCGCGCAGGCTCCGTCGGTACCGACGTACCCATATGTGAAGACTCATTCCCTGCTTGTTCCTGGAGACTGAGGGAGCCAAATTTGGCCAAGTCCATCATGATGTCCTTAAGGAACAAGCTTACGTAGAGTTGGTATCAGAGGATCCTGGTTACTAGCACAAAGCCCTGGGAACATCTCCTACCAAAAGAAAAGGAAGAAAACTCCCAAAATATAAAAAGAACATGAGCCCTGGAGCCGATACAACCAACGGCAGGTGGTAATAGTAGGTGAAAAGACAAAAAACAAAACCCACAAAGGGGTCAGAAAAAAAAAACCCTCCTTTTCCGCCGATGGCAGAACACGTCCTAGGGCCTCTGTGGAAAAAGACAACTGGAAAGAAGATGACACTGCAGCAGGTGGAGAGGCAGGCATGCATGCACAGTGAAGCCTCCCAAAAGCTTCCAAAGGAAGCTGGAGACGTCACCCATATATGAGGGCTTACTACCTGCTTGTCCATGGAGAAATCTGATTACAATAAAATTTAACATAATAATATAAAATTTCACTTGTCAAAACAGTATCTCTGCTTAGTTAAGACATGCACATCTCTGACAAAGAAAGGCTATAAGATGAAAGATAAAATGCCCTTATATTACTGACATTACAGTGTCTCCTTTTCAATGCTCCTCTTTTCTCTTTTTGTCTGTAAGGGAGTGAGAGCAGAGAATGGCCCAAGGATGCAACACCACAAGCCATTTTCTCCCCAGATTGTACACTAACTGCCAGAAGAATCATGGCAGTATCATGGTACAAATTATCATTTTGAGATAATTTCTCCATAGGAGTTGGCTAAGCTGTTCTATTCATTATTCCACAATTTAGGATTTAGAACTAATGGGGCAAAATGGGAAAACACATTGTCTTTTTCGGTTGCATCCTTGGCTCTCCATTTTACCTTTTCTCTTCAAGGCACTGATTAAGAGGCTGAAGATGACGAAAGCTGCTTTAAATAAAAAGCTAGGTCAGGGGTCGGCAACCCGCGGCTCCGGAGCCGCATGCGGCTCTTTCTCACCTTTGCCGCGGCTCCGGAGCACACTGCCCGCCCGGTATTTATGGCGTTATGGGCTCCCTCCCTTCTTCTGCAGCCGCGGCTCCCTGCCTCTTAGGGAACCGCGGCTGTGCTTTTAAAATCATCTCGGAGCCCTTCCTGTCTTGACGGGCTCCGTGCAGCATTGTCCCGCCTCTAAAGGAAGTTGTTTACCACTTCCTTTGGAGGCGGGACAATGCTGCACGGAGCCCGTCAAGACAGGAAGGGCTCCGAGATGATTTTAAAAGCACAGCCGCGGTTCCCTAAGAGGCAGAGAGCCGCGGCTGCAGAAGAAGGGAGGGAGCTGACATGGAGGGAGGGGGGCTGACATGGAGGGAGGGAGCAGATATGGATGGATGGAGGGAGGGGGCTGACATGGAGGGATGGAGGGGGCTGACAGGAGGGAGGGAGCTGATATGGATGGATGGAGGGAGGGAGGCTGACTTGGAGGGAGGGAGCTTATATGGATGGAGGGAGGGGGGCTGACATGGAGGGAGGGAGCAGATATGGATGGATGGAGGGAGGGGGCTGACATGGAGGGAGGGAGCAGATATGGATGGATGGAGGGAGGGGGGCTGACATGGATGGATGGAGGGAGGGGGGCTGACATGGAGGGAGGGAGCTGATATGGATGGATGGAGGGGGCTGACATGGAGGGAGGGGGCAGACATGGAGGGAGGGAGCAGATATGAATGGATGGAGGGAGGGGGGCTGACATGGAGGGAGGGAGCAGATATGGATGGATGGAGGGAGGGGGGCTGACATGGAGGGAGGGAGCAGATATGGATGGATGGAGGGAGGGGGGCTGACATGGAGGGAGGGGGGCTGACATGGAGGGAGGGAGCAGATATGGATGGATGGAGGGAGGGGGGCTGATATGGATGGAGGGAGGGGCTGACATGGAGGGAGGGAGCAGATATGGATGGATGGAGGGAGGGGGCTGACATGGAGGGAGGGGGGCTGACAGGGAGGGAGGGAGCAGATATGGAGGGAGGTAGCTGATATGGATGGAGGGAGGGAGGGGGCTGACATGGAGGGATGGAGGGGGCTGAGAGGGTGGGTGGGGGGCTGACATGGAGGGAGGGAGCTGATATGGATGGATGGAGGGAGGGGGCTGACATGGAGGGAGGGAGCTGACATGGAGGGATGGAGGGGGCTGACATGGAGGGAGGGAGCTGATATGGATGGAGGGAGGGGGGCTGACATGGAGGGAGGGGGGCTGACATGGAGGGATGGAGGGGGCTGACAGGGAGGGAGGGAGCTGATATGGATGGAGGGAGGGAGGGGGCTGACATGGAGGGATGGAGCACTGGTAATGGGGTTGAGGGGACGAGCACTGGAAATGAGCTGATTAGGGGAGGCTAGGACTGGTAATGAGCTGATGGGGGGTAGGACTGGTATTGGGCTGATTAGGGGAGGCTAGCACTGGTAATGGGGTTGAGGGGGGATTAGCACTGGAAGGTACTGGGAGTGAGGACTGGAAAGGGGCTGATATTGGGGAGGGTTACTGGGACTGGAAATAGGCTGATGGAAATAAGTGAAGAAAACGAAAGAAGAGATAAGAAATGGCAGATGGACCATAGACCACAGAAAGAGAGCTAAGAGAAGACAGGAAAGCAGAAGCATCAGATCGGGACCAGCATGATCAAAGAATAAATTGGTCAGACAACAAAGGTAGAAAAAATAATTTTATTTCATATTAGTGATTTGACTACAAAATCATCATAATTTTGAAATCAAATATTGTTACTTGTTGTTGTGATATTTTCTGGCTGTTTTGTTTTTGGTGTGAAGGAAGAGGGGTAGTCTTATACGGCGAGTATAGGCCAAACACCTATATTTTAACAGGAAAAGTAGGGGGTCGTATATAGCATTAAGGTAAGAAACAATATATGCAGTGTTAGATTTGTTTTAAATGTCGCAATGGTTTTGCGGCTCCCAGTTTTTTTTTTCCCTTCGGAAACGGGTCCAAGTGGCTCTTTACGTCTTAAAGGTTGCAGACCCCTGAGCTAGGTATACAAAGAACTACCAATCTGTTAATTTTATCTCTGCCTGGTTGGTCACAACATCCAAGGGAGGACATCCCTCTCCCCCATATCAGTCCACCCACTTACAGAGTGCCTTTTTACCAAGTGCAGCCAAACATCAAAGTATGTTTAACGCCCCTGTGGTAAACAAATGGAATAAACTCTCTTCTTGCTCAAAAGCCTGTAATAAGCCTCTCTTTCACATTGTTTTCCAACTTCTCATAAATAGCAGCCATACTCGCCTCCTCCCTAGTAGAAACGACTCGCAGTTTGACAACTCCATCTTTCAGCTCCTGCTCCCCAATGATGGCCACGAGTGGGATTCCTGTCTCTTCACAATACTGCAGCTGGTTCAGCAGCTTGGGGTTCTTCTTATACAACATCTCTGCCTGGAGAGAGCCCAGAGAAAAAATGGCAGCGAGTATGCATCATGCAGCCTTGTATGTACCGCACAAAACCATCAATAAGTATTCATTCCAGACTCTTTTAAAAGCTCTCAGAGGTAGATCACATACTCAGTATATGAGAGAAGAAATGCATTAAAATGTATCCTCAGAACTGCTCACTGGAAGCAATTATCCATCAATGGGCCCAAGCAGCATCCCCTCCCATGGCATGCCCAGCACTGATCAGTCCTTGATGTATTGTGGGGTATCTCGATCAACAACCTCCAACACAGAGCACAGCAACTTGAGCTATAAGCCAGCCCAAAGGCATTTCTGTCCTTATTATGAATACCATATTCCATATTTCCCTCTTAGTTAATGTAAAACCTCAGTCTGTGTTTTACATGCTTTGGCATGGAAGACAAGTACTGGAGTTCTGCAGAGTAAATTCTGACACTGTAATTAAGTCTTGTCTGTCCCTGTACATGCACTTTTTATGTTTTCCAACCCAACAGAAGTTGGAAAGAATCATATAAAAGGGTTTGAGAATGTCTTGTCTGTCTGAGAACAAAATAACTCTCCTAAAATTTAATGAAACGTGATGAAACTTATCATGTGGAGAAAAAGACACATCAAGTTAAAAAAAATGGGCCAAATACATAAATCCCCCCCAAAAGAACCTCCAAAAACTGCCCCAACCTCAAAAGCTACGACAACTGCCCCATCACTCTGCCCCCCTAAAAAAATTCTCCCTCGCAACCACTCTACCACCCCTCAAAATACCCCCTCAACTGCCCCACTATCTCGCAAAATGCCCCCCTCTAAAAACTCTCTTCCCGTAACAGCTGTCCAATCACTTCACTAACTGCCCCCTGCATCTGCCCCACCACCCCAAAAACTGCCCCCACTTGCAAAGAATACTGCCTTGCAATTGCCCTACCCCAAAAAACTACCCCCTCACAACTGGTCTACCACTCCACAAACTGACCCACCTCTTCTTTTTCAGACTTCTGAGTGCCCCAGTTAACCCTGATGAATGCTTGCATGTATACATACATATAGAAATTTATACTTCTTTTTTTATATTTTTAAGGGAAAATTAGTTCTCACCTGCTAATTTACTTTTATGGAGTCCTTCCAATCCAGTTCGGACAAATGTCTGTCCACCAGCAGCTGGAAACTGAATATGCAAATTTTCTGTAATGACATCACCCTATAATCCTCATGGTTCTCCATGGACTAGCAGGATTGCGTCAGTCACACCTGGTGACGTCCTCCGGGCGGCGCCATGGATACGGAAGTGCTCTCCAGAGCTCAGAAAGGTAAACCTTTCTGAGCATGCCCAGGTAGCCCACCTTACCGCTCTGCCCCCTAGCCCAGCCAGTATTCTTCCTTCCGCCTTGCCAGCAAGACGGACCCTGCTCTCCATCTATCACATCAAGAAATTCTCTACAAGCCACCCGGCCGCAGACATGACAAAACCTGGATTTAAAAAGTGTCATCAATGCAAAAAGAAAATGAGTATCACCGACACGCACGATGTCTGCCTGCGTTGCCTGGGCTCCGAGCACAACGTGAAGGACTGTGAACACTGTGGGAGAATGTCCCCTAGAGTCCTTAAGCTCAGAAGCCACAATCTCAAGGACTACCTGTTGGGAAACACAAGTACCTCTGCTCTTCCTTCTCGGCATGCTCCGGCTCCAGCTCCGGCTTCTGTGCTTCCTCCGGCTCCAACACCTGCTCCAGTGATCTCCCCGCGGCTAGTCCCGGCCCTGGACGTGCCCGTTGCGGCCTCCGTCCACTGCCGCGGTGCTGAGGCCTTCCCTGCTGGACTTTCGCCACCTTGCCTGTCCCCCGCTTTGATGCTCTCTTCGGGGGAAGTGTTCCACGCTGCAGAAGAAGCCTCAGGAAGCCATGTGGACCCCAAAGATGGCGGATGGCTTCGGTCCTCCACGTCGGGGCTTCAGTCCTCCAGCCCCGCCCACTCCAGGAACACGCCTTCAATACAGCCATCTGAGGCGCGCGGGGGGTGGGATCACTGTCGGCGCCGGTCCTCCAGCCCCGCCCACAGACCTCCCTCTCGTTCTGAGGCATCAGCGAGCCAGGTCGGCGCCGTTTATCTGCTCAGTGCCGGATCTCCCGCGCGCCGTGTCCACGGCCACAGCAGCTGCCCTTCTAATGGATCCACTCGAGGGGGACGAGACAGGATCTGCGACGGAAGCACCTCTAGCAGCAGCTCTTCCGACCATCGGAGGCAACGATCCAAGCGCAGCAGGAACAAGAGGAAAAAGTACTTCAGTTCCAGCCGCCAGCGCCGAGGATCGAAGCGCCATAGAAACAGCCACCACTCACAACGCCGCGGAAAGGGCAGGAGTAGACACGTGAGTTCCTCTAGCTCCTCTAGCCCCGACTACAGACACCGGGGTAGATCCGGATCCAGTTCCGCAGCCATTCTGAGCCTGCTATCTCAGCTGGTTAAGCAACCCGCATCCACGGCAGCCCCCCCGCCCGTGCCTTGTCAGGCACCTCCCTCAGCGGACATTCCAGCAGACCCACACATCGGGGATATCCGGCCTTCAACTCCAGGCAACGGGCCCCCCAATAATCTGTTCCCGGCCAACACTGCGGTGGAACACGATCTTGAGGCAGTCAATGTGGGATCTGCGAACCACGAACACACCACCCTGGATCAGAGATACTCTCCGGAGCCGGATGAACCCCCCCCCCTCCGGAGGATCTCACGTATCCAAAGTTCTTAGACAGTACCGGAGCTTTTGAGATACCTCACAGCCCCCAAGCCTGCCTTTATGCTGCCTATTCACCAGACACTTCGGGACAACCATCTAAGGCTGTGGCAGACCCCAGTGTCCGGACGCCCCTTTCCCAGGAGGCTCGAGACTAAGTACCAGGTGCAGCCTGTACCGGGATTTTCCTCTGCACAATTGCCACATCAATCCATCGTGGTGTCTTCAGCTCTCAAGCGCATTAAATCCTCGCGCACACATGCCAACAGCCCGCCCGGTTGGGACCACAAGCTCCTTGACGACATCGGAAAGAAAGTCTTCCAAGGAGCTATGCTTAACGCGAAAATAGCGGCACACCAGTTTCAACAGGTCCTCTTCCAGGACGCATGCATGGCGAACCTCAAGGCCGCCTTAGCATCTCTCCCGAGGGAATCTCAAACCTTGGTATCCAGTGCACTGGCGGATATGTCTGAGTGCAGCAAACACCTTGCCAGCACTACCTTCGACTCTTTCGACACAGCGCTGAGGACCGCAGGCACAGCCATTTCAGCAAGACGATGGGCATGGCTGAGGGCCTCCAGCCTGCGCGACGACACCCACAAAAGGATCGCAAATGCACCCTGCTCGGGCGAGTCGCTCTTTGGGGACAAGGTCAAGGACACAGTGAACGATATGAAAGAACATTGTACCACATTACAGACCTTGGCAGAGGATGGTTTCAAACGCCCCAGCGGCACTCAGAGAAGCAGCTTCCAGAGGAAACCGTACTATCCTTCCAATAAGAGGTACTCCTCCAGTCGGAAATGGCATAATAACACGTATAAGAACAACTCTTATCACGGCCGCTCACAGCAGCGCCACCCCCAGAGGGACCGTAAGCAAAAGAAGAACAGCAACGCACCCTCCAACAAAAGTGGGCCCTCCTTTTGACGCCAGATCACAGGCAACCCACAGGATTGGGGGTCGCCTGACATATTTTCTTCAAGAGTGGCGAAGTATCTCCTCGGACTCCTGGGTCCTACAGATCATCCGGGACGGCTACCGCATACGCTTCGTGGGTCCACCCCACCAGAACGCCCACCCCCCGCCAGCGACATGCCCCCACACCTGTGTCTTGCCATGGCCGCAGAACTGCTACACCTGCTGGACTCCCGAGCCATAGAGGAAGTACCCCCAGCCGAAAGGAACTCTGGTTTTTACTCCAGGTATTTCCTCATTCCCAAAAGGACAGGCGGCTTCCGCCCCATCCTGGACCTCCGCTGACTCAACATGTTTATCAGCAAGGAGAAGTTCAGGATGTATTCCTTAAACACCATCCTTCCCCTGATCCAGACTGGCGATTGGATGGCGTCCCTGGATCTACAGGATACATACATTCACATCCGCATCCACAAGTCGCACAAGAAGTACCTCCGCTTCCAAGTGCTAGGGCAGCACTACCAATACAGAGTCCTCCCCTTTGGTCTGTCTCCTGCACCACGGGTCTTCACGAAGTGTGTGGCCGTAGCAGCAGCGCATCTCCGAAAGAGGAACATTTCCGTTTTCCCATACCTCGACGACTGGCTCCTAACAGCCCCCTCCGCCTCGGAGCTACAGACGGTCTTGCAGACTACCAGGACGCTACTATCGTCCCTGGGCTTTGTCATCAATTTGAACAAGTCACGTCTCACGCCTTCCCATTGGAGCTGTGATCGACACCAAAGTCTCGAAAGCCTACCTTCCTGAGCGCAGACTGACCACCATCACAGCCCTGGCATCCAAAGCGGTCGAGGCGGCGAGTGCCTCAGCGAGGTCCATACTGCGCCTATTGGGGCACATGTCGGCCACTACATCAGTCCTCCCTACAGCGAGATTGAAGATGCGCCCGCTCCAGTGGCACCTGCGAACCCACTGGAACCAACATCATCAACCCCTCTCCGTCCGTATCCCGATGACTCCCCAGATCCGTACCCAGCTCCGGTGGTGGACGGTACCAACGAACCTTTCAGTGGGCAAGGATTTCCATCCCCACGAACACCAAGTGACCCTCACTACGGACGCATCAAACACGGGCTGGGGTGCTCACACCCGACTGTTCAACACCCAAGGGGAGTGGTCCCCACAGGAGAGGACCTTACACATCAACCTCCTCGAGCTAAGGGCCATCAGATACGCCATGAAGGCGTTCCTCCCACAGTTGGCCGGGAAAACCATCCTCATCCAGACGGACAACCAGGTGGCCATGTTTTACATTAACAAGCAAGGGGGCACTGCCTCGCGCTCCCTCTGCAGGGAAGCGCTACAGATATGGACCCTGGCCCTAAGGAGCGGATGCCACCTATCTCCCAGGGGACCTGAACATCCTGGCGGACAAGCTGAGCAGACAACTGCAGCCGCACGAGTGGAGTCTTCTCCCGGAGGTCTCCGAAAGTCTCTTCCGACACTGGGGGTCGCCGAGCATCGACCTATTCGCCACAGAACAGAATGCCAAATGCCCCCTATTCTGCTCCAGGCACCCGTCAGCCAGGAGGCTGGCGGCGGATGCATTCGACGTATTCTGGGGGGAGTGGTCTCTGGTGTATGCCTTCCCACCGACCCCCCTCATCCCGGCGACACTGCAACGGATTGTCCAAGACAGAGTCCACGCCATCTTGATTGCTCCCCACTGGCCGCGCCAGATGTGGTTTGCCCTGTTACTGCACCTAGCTCAAGGAGCCCCGAGGCGCCTGCCCCTCAGACTGGACCTAATTACGCAGAACAGCGGCAGCACACGACACCCCAACCTCAAAGCCCTATCTCTCACTGCATGGAGGTTGAGCGGCAGGGCCTAGCCAACCTCCAACTACCTGTTGAGGTGCAAGACGTGGTGCTAGCAGCCAGGAGGCCTTCCACCAGAAAGTCCTATGGTCTCAAATGGAAGAGATTCAGCATCTGGTGTGCAGCACAAGGCCTCGAACCCACCACTTGCCCACTTCCCAGCGTATTGCAGTACCTCAATTCACTGTCTAGCCTCGGACTGCAAGCACAATCTATCCGAGTCCACCTCTCCGCAATAGCGGCCTTCCATGCGCCTCCTGCGGGGGCCATTTCTATTGGGGCCCTACCCCTCACTACGCGCTTCATGAAAGGCCTGTCAAATCTGAAACCCCTGATCAGGCGTCCGGTGCCGCCTTGGGATCTCAACACTGTCCTACAGTGCTTGACACAAGAGCCCTTCGAGCCGCTCCTGTCAGCAGACATGAAATTCGTCTCCTGGAAAACCCTATTTCTCGTGGCCATCACTTCCGCAAGGAGGATCAGCGAGCTGCATGCTCTAGTAGCACACCCTCCCTATACGCAGCTACACCAGAACCACGCATCCCTGCGTACCAATCCGAAGTTCGTGCCAAAGGTCTCCTCGGCTTTTCATATCAACCAGTCCATTGAACTTCCTTCATTTTTTCCGGAGCCTCATTCTTCGGATGAGGAGCGACGCCTGCACACCCTCGACTGTCTCCGGGCCCTCCGGACCTATTTACAGAGGACACAAACCATCAGGAAAAGCGAGCAGCTGTTCGTATCTTTTGATCCAAACAGACCCAGCCAACCTGTCAATAAGAGGACCCTTTCACACTGGGTGACGGCATGCATCTCCTGTTGCCTCGACCCATCGCGCACCGGGGACCAACAGAGAGTGGGCCCTCACCAGCTCAGAGCGCTTGCAACTTCAATCGCTAACCTCCGCGATGTCCCACTAACTGAGGTCTGCAGAGCGGCCACTTGGTCCTCCCTGCAAACCTTCCAGAAACACTACTGCCTTGACCTCAGGCCTCAGGGGAACTGCGCCCTCGGCGTGGCCGTCCTCTCTACTGCTACGAACCCAGTGGAGCGCTGAGTACCCGGGACTCTTGCCAGCGCTTGTACCTAGCCTGTCATGCTTCTGCATTACGTTATTGTTTGCACTGTTGCACTATTTGCTCTGTCTGCACTGTTTTGCACTATTGCACTGTCTGCACTGTTTTGCACTATTGCACTGTCTGCACTGTTTGCCCTATTTGCACTGTCGCAATTGCAAGTTTTCACCGGTTTGATGATAACAATAAACTAGCAATCTGTTGTTCTACGACTGTCCCAGGTCTCTGGATGTATCAGTACTCTGGCCTCCTCCCCGCAGCCTGCTCTGCAGCTAGGGAGACACCAGGTGTGGCTGACGCAATCCTGCTAGTCCATGGAGAAAACGGGGTTACTTACCTGTAACAGGAGTTCTCCGTGGACAGCAGAATAAGTCAGCCACACAATTCCACCCACCTCCCCTGGAGAAGGCCATGCCGGACCGCTCCCTAGCTAAGGCAACTAGCTTGGAACTCACTGGCTGGGCTAGGGGGCGGAGCGGTAAGGTGGGCTACCTGGGCATGCTCAGAAAGGTTTACCTTTCTGAGCTCTGGAGAGCACTTCCGTATCCATGGCGCCGCCCGGAGGACGTCACCAGGTGTGGCTGACTTATCCTGCTGTCCACGGAGAACTCCTGTTACAGGTAAGTAACCCCGTTATCTCTCCTTTCTCCAGTATCAAACTGTCAAAGCAGCATTAAGTTCTCCCCCGAAACACTAGATACAAACTACACAATCAACAACCAACCAACGGGAGCAGCAAGACAAGAAACAGAATAGAGACTGTCCGTTCGATCTCTTCATAAGGGCTGGCATAGCATCTTCTCTCTTATTTTTATTTTTTCAATTTCGTTGCCTCAAAACCTTTGAGCCCCCTGACGGATCAGAGCATCTCCAACAGCAGCGCACATAGCAGGAGCTCCCATTGGAATTGAAGATCCGCTTACTCTATTCTTAACACGGATGGGCTCGCGAACACCACTAAAGACAATATCCGGGCAGGTTCTGGACTGGATTGGCGGGGCTCCATGAAAGTAAATTAGCAGGTAAGAACTAAATTTTCCCCTTCATTCACGTCCCTCTAATCCAGTCCAGTCCAGACAAATAGATGCTGTGATACATCCTAATGATGGGAGGGACCCACAAGCCCCACCCTTAACACCCTAGTGCCAAAACACCTCCTGACCCACCTGCACATCCAGGTGGCAATACTTCACAAACGTATGCAGCAAGGACCATGTCATTGCCCGATAGATGTCCGCTGGAGGAACCAGACTAAACTCTGCCCATGATGTCATGTGAGCTCACGTGGAATGGGTCCGCAATTCCTCTGGGACCATCCTGCGTTTGAGAAAATAGGCCTCCATTTCCTGCTGGATCAAGGAAGCGATTGCATCGACCTTCGATGCCGCTTCTCCCGGCGAGGCCCTCCAAACAAAATGAAGAGATGATCCGACTTCTGGAAGAATTGCGTGCGCTTTAAATAACAGCGCAATGCTCTTTTCACATCCAAATAATGCAAGCGCAAGTCTCCACTCTCTCCTGCCAATGATGAAAACACCGGGAGAGTCACCACCTGGTTGACATGAAAAGGCAACAATACTTTGGGCAAAAAGGAGGCACAGTTCTCAGGACCACCCATTCCTTAGACATGAACAAGAAGGCTTTTCTTGTTCTATGTAAACCGCGCTGATTATAAATAGTGCGGTATATAAAAGATGTTAAATAAATAAATAAATAAATAAATAAGACAAGGCTTGCAGCTCCAAATGCGATGAGCCGAGCAGATGACCACCAAAAAAACCACTTCAAAGATGCCCAATGGAGAGGCTCAAACGGGGATGTGACCAAACCAGATAACACAAGATTTAGATCCCAGGCTGGAACAACCCATATCGGCAGCCTAAGCTGCTTGATGGCTCGCACCAAGAAACATCCAGACGACATGCCAATGGGAAACCTTGCACCTTTTCCCTTGTACCAGGCCAAGGCCACCATCTGAATCTTCAGAGAGTTCAGTGCCAGCCCCTTGTCTAGGCCATCCTGCAGAAATGCCAGGACATCTGCCACAGATGCTTCCAATGGCCTCTGCCCACACTGATCACACCAATCCTCAAACACTCATCAAACTCGCACGTAGGACAACCCAAGTGGACTTCTTCCTGGCCTTTAGCAGTGTTGAAATTATGCTAGTTAAATAACCTCTCCTCAACAGCTGCACCCGCTCAAGAGTCAGACCGTAAGCGAGAATCAATCCACCTGCGCCTTTCTTACAGGTTCCTGCAGGAGTAGGTCGGATCTCTGTGGAAGATGCCATGGCCGGTCCACCAGAAGTTGGACAAGGTCTGCATACCAGGGTTGCCGAGGCCAATCAGGTGCCACCAGAATGACCCGGCCGCTGTGAAGCACCACGTGCTGTAACATGCAACAGATTAGGGCCCATGGAGGAAAGACATACAGCATACCCTCCTGCGGCCAGGGCTGCACCAGGGCATCCAAACTCTCAGACATTTGTTCCCTCTGATGGCTGAAGAAGTGGCTGGCCTTGGCATTGTTGGTGGTCACCATGAGGCATATTATCGACTGACCCCAAAGCCACAGAAGCCACACAAACATGGAGTCCACTAGGATCCACTCTGCCACATCTATCCGATGTCTGCTCAGATAATCCACTTGCACTTTGTCTTTTCTGGCCACGTGAGCTTCCGACAGCACACTTACGTACTGCTTGGCCTCCTGTAGAAACGGAAAAACCTCCACTGACAGAGTTGCACTGCCCGTCTGCCTTGTCTGTTGACGTATTCCACAGCCAAGGCATTGTCCAAAAATACTTGCACCGCCCTGGCCTCCAGGATGGATGCAAACTCTTGTAGGGCCATCCAAACCACTCAAATCTCCAGATGGTTGATGGACCAAGAGTTCTCCTCCTGAGACCACTGACTCAATGTGCCCAACCCCACAGACTGGCATCCATGGTCATCACGACCCAAGCCAGTTGTTCCAGTGACACTTCCTTCCTCAAGTTGCTCTTTTCCAGCCACCACTGCAATGCCTTCTTGGTATCTCCTGGGCACTGAAGCCTGCGTGACAGGGGGTAATGTTGGGGCGACCACATATGCGTCCTGGCCAGGGCACTAAGTCCAGCACTGCTGCCATTAGACCAAGGAGCTGCAGTTAATACCTATGTCCACAAGACTGTCCCTGCAGCCATGTCGAACTAGGCACCAAGATAAATCAACCTCTGGGAAGGAATCAGCTTGTTTTTGGTCTGGTCGATCACCCAACCCAGGCTTTGAAGAAACATTATCACCGTATGAGTCGCTTCCGGCTCTTGTTCCTTGACTTCGCCTGAATTAGCCAATCGTCCAGGTAAAGATGCACCAGGCAGATTGCTTTCTCAGAGCTGCAGCCGCCACTACCATCACCTTGGTGAAGGTTCTGGGGGCTATCGCCAGACCGAATGGAAGGGCTCAAAACTGAAAATGCCCCATGGATGTTGCAAACTGCAGAAAGTGTTGGTGGTTCGGGCGTATGGGAATATGAGATATGCCTTGGTCAGGTCCAGAGCTGTGAGAAACTATCCCTTCTGCACCATTACCATGACCAATCGCAATGTTTCCTGTTGACGTGCTTGAGATCGAGAATGGGACGAAAGGAGCCTTCCTTCTTGGGCACGATGAAACAGACAGAGTATTGACTTTGGTCTGGAGGCACTGATACTACTGCTCCAATTGCCAGCAGACGTCGCAGAGTGGTGCAAACAGCCTGAAGCATGCCTGGAGCCGTGCACGGAGAAAACATGAAGGCCTCTTTTAATGGGTGTTGAAACTCGAGAGCGCACCCCTCGCGGATAATTTCCAAGACCCACAGATCCAAGGTTATTTGGACCCAGGCATGGTAAAAGCTCTGAAGATTGCCCCCAGTGCACTGCTCCAACTCTGGGTCCTCTTCATCTCATTGGGGGACTTCTTGGCACACTGGGGGCTTCCGTGTAATAACCACGGGTAGCGTCTCTGCTCCGAAAGGACTGCCCCAGAACGGAAAGTGCCTTCTTTGCGGAGGAGGGAAGCACACGACTCAAAAGGGTGACAATCCCGGCCCCCCCCTCCCCGCGATGGAGTCGACTGCCCTTTGCCTCCTAGAGGCTTGACCTCCTGCAGCTTGCCACCCTTTGACTCCCTAAGGTCCTTAATCAACTCCTACAGAGAGTCCCCAAAAAGCTGATTACCCTTAAAGGGCAGCTTGCTCAAATCGAACCTTGGATGATACATCCGCCGACCAATTACACAGCCACAGAAACTGGCGAGCCACAACGCACGCCATGCTCTTGGAGGAAGACCGGACCAAATCATAACAAAAATCCAACAAATACGCCGAGGCAGATTGCAGCTTGGTAATCTCTGCCAGCTCCGTTCCCGAATTATGAAGGAGGCCCGGTAAAGCCTGCACCCAATGCATATAGGCTCGCGCCACATACGCCCCATAGATGGAGACTTACAAAAACAAAGCATTAACCTCAAACGCTTGTCTCAAAAGAATTTCCAGCCGATGGTCTTGAGGATCTTTCAGTGCCACTCCTCCTTCTACCGGAATAGTAGTCTTCTTGGTCACCATGGTGACCAAGGCGTCTACTTTGGGAGTATGCAACAAATCCTTCTCTGCTGGAGGAATGGGATAGAGGCAAGCCATCCCTTGTCTCCCCCCCCCCCCCCCAAGCCTGGCCTTGGGAACCTCCCACTCCACCTCAATCATCCGTCTGATGGCCCTGTGGACCAAAAAAGAGTTCTGTGGAGTGCGCATGACCTGTAGGAGGGGATCCTCTATAGGAACCTTCTCCTTATTCGCCTGAAACTGTAGGTTCAATGCCGCTAGGGAGTTGGATATGAGAGGCAATAACTCCTCCTTGCAAAAAACCCACACTATGGATGGATCCTCACCGGTGAGGGTGGGGGGGGGCAGATCCTCCTCCTGAAGGCCAAAGGCCTCCATGTCCTCCTACGACACAGAGGGCCCTTCTCCTGCATTCTTTGTGTCTGCGGAAGTCTCATCCCCCAGATCTTCCTCACTGTAATCCTCAGTGTGACACAAAAGCTTCCCTGGATCCTGCTCTCCTAGCACAGGTAGGGAAAGCTTAAGAGGCACAGAAGTACTAGGATGTTGTGTTCTCCCTAGGCCCTGGTCCTTTTCCAGTTTATATGCCTTGTGAGTAATAAAATAAACACTGAGCTTTCAGCCTGCTGTGAATCACTTGCCCCCGGGGACCTCAGCGATTCCACTGGCAGCACCAAAGCCGATGGGTCAGTGGCCGCGCTGGACCCCACGCTAGAGAACAAAATGGCTGACGGAGAATTAGCACAGGAACATCCCGCCTGCGAGCAGACCCAACATCCCTCTCTGGTCTGGTTAAAGGATCCCGCAACACTCCCAAAAGGGAACTCAGCCCTGCCCTACCTTCCTTCAATTTGTGGCTCTCTTTTTCAAATGCTCGGCAGCAGCCCGCCTGGGAAAGGGAGGGCCGACGAGCTCCACACGCAGCACAAATCAGCTTTGAAGAGGGCATCACAAAACAGTTTAACTAAAGCTTTGCTACCAAAAACCACTCAGAGAAAAACACGCACACAAGCAGTGCCAGCGAAGCGGGCTCTTCAGTTCCCCGCAAGATTGCCCGACACCTTCAGGAGACTCTGATGCCGAATAAATGGCTTACAGATTCTCCACAGAGGTCTCCTCCAACCTACCTACGGGCTCTGGAGTTTTACCGCTGAGCACGTCAAATCTCCTCCAAAAATTTCTCCCCCTCAGCTCTTAATTGGGCAATGAGGCCTCCATTTATAGGACAACTCTGCTCTGAGAGAAAAAGCTAATACCCCTCGGGTGAATCAGATACACAGTCAGACCGACCCCAGTGGGGAGCTTGCTCACCAACTGCTGGAGCTGAATATACTGGAGAAAGGAGAGAAGATCCCCAAGGGTTATAGGGTGATGTCATTATAGAAAGTTTGCATATTCAGTCTCCAGCTGCCGGTGGACGGGCACAACCCACTTGTCTGGACTGGATTGGAGGGATGTGGATGAAGTTTCATGGTTTTAAATTTTTTTTTTTAAGGAGACCAAAGAAAGCGTAGTTACTCACCTTAACAGGTAATCTCCGGGAACAGCAAGAATTTAGTCTTCATATATAGGGTGACGTCGGTACCGACGGAGCCCATGCAGGAACGCTCCCCAGCGTCCAATAGGAAAGCTTTTGAAAGCATCCCACGGCGCCTGCATAGCTGCCTTCCCACCTTTCCAGCTCTCCCTCCTCAGTTGAGTTTGTAGCTGAGATAAAAGGAGAGAAAGAGTAGAGACTTACAACTCCTAGGGGAAGTGGGTGGTTTGTGAAGACTAAATTCCTGCTGTTGCCGGAGATCACCTGTTACAGGTGAGTAACTACGCTATCTCCAGGAACAAGCAGGAATGTAGTCTTCATATACGGGACTCCCTAGTTAAGAGATGCCAGAGACATAACCTCAAGGTTGGCTGTGGATCGCACAGGTATGCCTAGAGAGGTCATGTGCCCTCCAAGGATGTCTGGTATCAAAACCTGGGATGGAGGGTAGGAGTTGCTCTAAGTCTGAAAAAGATGCTGGAGAACAGTTTGGCCAAACAAGGCATTCCAGTGGGAGTCCTTGTCCAGGCAGTAACGAGCAGCAAAGGTGTGGACCGAAGACCAAGTTGCTGCTTTGCATATCTCGTCAATAGCTACAGAGCATAGATTTGCCATGGAGGTAGCCCATGGCTCGAACATTATGTGCAGCGACATGACCCTCAAGAGAAAGTCCTGCCCTTTCATAGGCAAAAGTGATGGTTAGCTGTTCATTTGGATACTGGCAAACCCTGGTGTCTCGAGTCAAAGAAGATGAAAGGTTGAGAAGCTTTTCGGTGCTCTCAAGTTCTCTGGAGATAAAAAGCCAAGGCACGCTTGCAATCCAGAGTGTGGAGGGTTGCCTCTACCCTAGGGGAATGAGGTCTAGGGAAAAAGACAGAAGGTAGACTGAATGGCTTAAATGGAAGGGCGAGACCACCTTCAGCATAAAGTGAGGATGAGTCACAAGGACAACCTTATCATGGTGGAATCGTGTATAAAGAGGGTCAGCCACCAAAGCCTGGAGCTCACTAATATGCCTTGCTGAAGTGAGGGCAATAAGGAAGATGACCTTCCACGTGATTAACTTCAGTGAAGTAGTGGCTAGAAGTTCAAAGGGCAGCTTGAGAAGCTGTCCCAGCGGCTCAGAAGAGATGTGCTGACCATCTAAGGGCATGTGATAAGTCGCAATTGCATTTGGATGTACTCTTACCAAATTGGTTTTGAGTCCAAAAGGAGATACTCAAGTAATGCTGCCCCTGGAGCTGAGAAGGGGTTAAGATCCTTTGAGAACACCAGAGAGAGAATCTACACCACTTGAAGGTGTAGGAGCGCCTGGTGGATGGCTTTCTAGAAGACAAGAGGATGTCAACCTTCTGGGAAAGGTTAATTTCTTGGAAGGCTATGCCTTCAGCAGCCATGCTGTGAGATGGAGCAACGCCCCCCCCCCTTCCTGAGAGAGGAGATCTGGGGCAGACCCAGATCTATGGGTTGAGCCCGAGACAGACGTAGAAGGAGAGGGTACCACGGTTGACGTGGCCAGCATGGGGCTATGAGTATCATGCAGCCATTGTCTCTCTGGAGTTTGAAAAGAGTCTTGGGAATTAGGGGAATGGGAGGGAAGGCATAAAGGAAGCCTTGACCCCAGTGGAGGTGAAAAGCATCCACTTGCTAGCTGTGCAGTGCAGGAGTCCTGGAGCAGAAGTGAGGGAGCTTGGCATTCGGAGGACTTGCGAACAGGTCTACCTGTGGAGTCCCCCAGACTTGAAAAATGTGAGAGACTTGTCTGCATGGAGAGACCACTCATGGAGAAGGACTTGACTGAGTTTGTCCGCTAAGACATCGTGTTTTCCCGGAAGATACACTGCAAGCAGGTGAATGCGATGCTGTATGGCAAAAGACCACAGATGTAGAGCCTCGCTGCAGAGGGTCCAAGAGCCTGTTCCGCCCTGCTTGTTCAAGTAGAACATGACTACTTGATTGTCTGTCTGGACTAGAACTGTGCGGTCTCGAAGATGGCCCTGGAAAACTTTGAGAGCATTGTGAAAGACTCCGCGTTCCAGCATGTTTATGTGGAGTTGTGACTCCTGGCAAGACCAGAGTCCCTGAGTGGAGAGAGTATCCAGATGAGCTCCCCAGCCCAATCTGGATGCCTCCGTCGTTAGGGTGCATTGATGTGTTGGCATCTGAAAAGGTAACCCTACCAGGAGGTTTTCTGGAGATTGCAACCACTGGAGAGATGAGATTAGGAGGGTAGAGACTACTATCCCGTCTCCCAGATGACCTGATGCCTGAGACCACTGGGATGCCAGTGTCCACTGCACTGTGAGCATATGTAGATGAGCATATGGAACATGCACCATTGATGCCATATGGCCCAGAAGCTGTAGCATTTCTCAAGCAGTGAGAAAGTTTTTGAGGCATGCTTGAGATGCTAACTGATTGAGACAAATGCAGCGGAGTTGGGGCAGAAATGCCCTTGATTGCTGAGTGTCTAGAAGAGCCACTATAAACTCTGGAGTTTGAGAGGGGACGAGTTGGTACTTTGGAAGATTTATTACAAGTGCTGTAGCACCTGCATGGTATGCGAGAGGGATAAGCTGGTGTCTAGCGAGGTGCTTGCTCGAATGAGCCAGTCGTCTAAATAAGAGAAGACAAATATCCCTAGAGTCCTTAGGAATACGGCCACTACAGCCATGCATTTTGTGAAGATTCTTGGGGCAGAGGTGAGGCCGAAAGGCAGGACTCTGTTTTGATGTCTCCCTTGAAATATGAAGCACAGGAACCTTCCGTGCTGGGAATGAATAAGTATGTGAGTGTATGCCTCCTTTAGATCTAGAGAACAGAACCAATCCTGACTCTGGAGATAGGGGAGAAGGGTCCCTAGGGAGGTCATTTTGAACTTCTCCCGAAATAGGTACTTGATCAGTTTTCCGAGGTCCGGAATGGGCCTATATCCTCTTGTTTTCTTTGGAATGAGGAAGTATGGAGAATAAAAACCCATTCCCTGTTGAGATGGTGGAACTTCCTCTATTGCACTCTGCAAGAGAAGGGAGGTGACCTCTTGAAGCAACAGAGCAGTGAGAGGGGGTTGAGAGTGGAACTCTTGGAGGAGTGCGGGGTGAGGTAGACTTTGTAGATGAAGCTTGTACCCCTCCTGCACTATGGCCAAAGTCCACTTCTCTGATGTGATGAGATGCCACCTGTGGGCAAAGTGACAGAGGCTGCCAGGGATGTGGATGGGATCTGGAATCTCCAGAAGCAGAGCTGCTATGTTCTCTAGAAAGGAGTCAAAAACTCTGAAGAGGCTGGGTCTGCTGAGATGGCTGTGACTTAGGACTCTGAGCCTTCTTTTGCTGCCCCTTCTGAGGAGCATGATGTTGACATTGAACAACAGGGTTATAAGGATAGTACTACTTCTACTTATTGAAAAAAAGCTTTCTTTGCTGCTTTTTTCCTAGCTGGGTTGGCAGTAGCTATAGATAGCCTATTGAGGATAGCGTTCTCAGATTCTAACTGAGAGGCCTTGTCTTGCCAATCCTTGCCAAAAAGGTTTTGACCAGTGCAAGGGATATTATCCAGCTTATCTTGAACCCATTGTTCAAGATCCGATGCTTGAAGCCAAGCAATCCTGTGTAAACCGATGCAGATAGATGAAGTCCTGCTGATGCACCCAAAACAGTCAAAAGTTGCTCTATAAACAAACTTTGAAACATTTTGAACATGCTTTAACAAGGAAGAGATAATCTGCTCTCTTGCCATCAGGGAGAAGAGGAGCCATTAACTCTAAATCCTTAGCCTCCTCTCTAAGGAACATACCCATATAGAGTATGCAGGAACTGATCCTGGCCAATAACATAGAAGCCTGGAAATGTCATCGACCAAAAGCGTCGAGGATTCTCGATTCCCTACCAGGAGGATTCAAGGAATGTGTCTTAGCACTCTTTATGCGATGCATTGCCGATTCCACCACCATGGAATGGTGCAACAATTGCGTCTTTTGGAAACCGGGACACTTAATCGGTACATGGCATTGAGTCGCCAGGTATGGGGAGAGATGGTAAGAGGTGTCTCCTACATACAAAGCATAAGGTTGTGAAGTATCCGATGGATAGGGAGCATAGCAGCCTCCTTTGGGGTGATAGGGTATTGAAGAATTTCGAGTTCTTCGGCCCTAGGCTCTTTCTCAGACATCACTATTATGGACAGACCCCTAGCAACATTGCAAATAAAGTCTTGAAAAGACATGTCCTCTGGAGTGGACATGTGACATTGTGGAGACGGAGATGGGTCTTCCAAGATAGTTCTCATGTCCCGGGTATCGACCGATTCATCATCCAATGAATCAGAATCCGAAGATTCAAAGTATCGACGGGCAGGGTGTTCTCGCTCCGCACAAACTCCGAACCGATCAAAACTGGTAGATGAGTGGAGAGCGATTCACGTTCGGGGGAGCAGACGCAGCTGATTTTTGAGCTGCGGGAGCAGTGCAACAGGTGTCTGGAGGTCCTGCTGTATTGGGCAGGCAAACGGAGGATGGTCCCGGCTGTTGAGGACCCCTCCCCTGCCTCTACATAATCCGGCAGCTGTAGAGGGAGTGTGGAGAGCGATTCATGTTCGGGGGAGCAGACGCGGTTGATTTTTGAGCTGCGGGAGCAGTGCAACAGGTGTCTGGAGGTCCTGCTGTATTGGGCAGGCAAACGGAGGACGATCCTGGCTGTGGAAGACCCCTACCTCTACATAATCCGGCAGCTGCAGAGGGAGTGTGGAGAGCGATTCACGTTTGGGGGAGCAGATGTGGCTGATTTTTGAGCTGCGGGAGCAGTGCAACAGGTGTCCGGAGGACCTGCTGTATCGGGCAGGCAAACGGAGGACGATCCTGGCTGTGGAGGACCTCTACCCCTACCTCTACATAATCCGGCAGCCCCATATGTGGCCTGTGTGGCGTGTCCTAAGGGGTGTGTCTTAGGGGGCAGGTCACGCCCCTTTGGCGCCCGAGGAACTGAGAGGTCTGTGTTTGTCGTTCATGGGTAAGCGGAAAGCAAAGCCGACTGTAAAATCTGGAGCCAAGGTGCAAGGACGTAAGGTGGTGGGTCCCATGGATAAACATTTGACTTCCCTGCTGCCTGCTATATCGTCACCGGAAGAGGCCTCTGAGTTCTCATTCCAGGTCACCACCGCCGTTTTCTCAACCTCCTTTCTCGTCTACTTTGTTGGATTTGTCCCCTGAAGCTCATCCTCCAATCCCTAATCCTGTTTCTCCAGGTGTATCTGATGGCTTGGCCTCTATTCCTCAATCCAGGGAAGTAACTCTTATGGATATTTGGTCTGCTATTCATAATAGTGATATGCGTTTAACTTCTACTCTATCTTCCCTTTGTCAGTTTACTCATGTCGTTAGTAAAATGAAATCTACTGATAAACAATTGGGTTCTCTTGCTAAAATCTTGGCCTGTACTGATTCTCAGCTTCAGTCATGTTCTGAAAAAATATTGCCTTTATGCAGGATTCCTCAGCTGTTTCCTATCGGCTGGAGGTTCTTGAAAAATCAGTCTCGGGCTAAGAATTTACGTTTTCTTAATTTTCCTGTTACACACCTGTTATCTTCTGATATTTTGTTAAAGTAGTATTTCATTGAGGTTTTAAAATTAGAAGGAAATTTAGACATTATTCATATGTATTACCTTTCTCCCAGATCCTCTCCTCTTGATAAGGTTGAGGGTCTTTTGCCTTTACCTGATTTCTCGGTAGGGCAGGATCTTACAGCTTTTCTTGAAGATTCTTTGGATGTCATTCCCAAACGTAACACCCTTGTGGTGACCTTTGGTTCTGCATCCACTAAGTTACATGTCCTGCGGGCTTATTTCAAATACCGGGAAGTCTCCTTTTGTGGCCAAAAACTTCAAGTTTTCCTGGATGTAGGCAGGGTTACCCAGATTCGGCGTAAGCATTTTCTGGCATTGAAAAATCGAGTAGTGGCATTGGGGGTTTCATTTTCCTTAAAATTTCCTTGTCGATGTATACTTACTTTTGAGGGACAAACTTTTGTATATACTGATGCTACTCAATTGCAATATTTTTTTGACTGAAAAGGAAGTTGTTGAGGGTTAGGGGGTAAGATAAGTGTTTCCCATTGTGGAGTTTAAGTACTCCAGTTTTTCTTCGTATGGTTAGGTTTATTTGGAAATCGCTCTCTCTTGATGTGGGTTTTGATGTGTTCTTTTGCTTTTGGATATTGTTAGGTATCTTATTTGATCATGTTTCCTCGATAAATGTATTATTCAAGAAAACTTTAAATAAAAACATATATTAAAAAAAAAAACCTGGTAGCTGAGGCTTGCAGTGCCGGAAATCGATGAGGGCCAGCATGGGCGGTAGCGTGCTAAGCGGCACAAAAGTTGATGCGGGTTGTATTGGTACTGGAGCCGGTACAGACACATGACAAACAGACTGTAAAGATTTTACTGATACAGAGGCCACCAGTAAGGTCGCTAAGCTCCGTTTGATGGCCAGGATACGTTGATCCATGGAGCTTGCCGATGCTTGGTACTGGAATTGCGGGCCACAATCTCAGAGCATGGCACCAGGAGCTCTCTGAAGGTGGAGGCCTCGGGAGCATCCTGGGACCCTACTAAGATTTTGGAGGGAAGGTCCTCCCGCAGGGGTTGTTTGGCCGGTGTGTCCCCTTCCAGGGCATCGCCAGAGGCATCTCGATACTTAGAAGGAGATCTACCCTTGGAGGGTCGGCCAGCCTTCGATTTAGGTTTCGATACCTGAGATCCTTGGGAAGACGATGAAGCTCTCGATGACGTTGATGCTAAAGATACTGCATCAGAGGCAAAGAGAGTGCCCAGCTTTGCAGTTCGATTCTGTAGGCCTCTCTGTTATCTTCCTAGAAAGATGACATTCTGACGGCTGATGATCAGCCCTAAGCATTTCAGACACCAGTCATGGGTGTTTGTGGCCAAAATAGTACCGCCACATTTGGAACACTTCTTAAAACCACTGGATGGTTTTTCCATTTTGTCTGTGACAAAAGGGAAGGCCTAAGCCTAACATGGCATTGATGCGCCCGAAGGAAAGGAAGTTCTTTCCCTCACAGAATTTTTTTTTTTTTTTAAGAAAGAAAGCAAGCACTGACGGGCGTCGGTACAAGCGTTGACGGGACAGCAGACAGGACTATAAAAAAATATGAAAAAGACTAAATTTTCTGCGGTGACAGGAATTGCTTCTTGTTGGCTCTGTGGAAAACGAAGAACTGAGGAGGGAGAGCTGGAAAGGCGGGAAGGCAGCTGCGCAGGTGCAGTGGGATGCTCCCAAAAGCTTTCCTATTGGGCGCTGTGGAGCACTCCCGCACGGGCTCCATCGGTACCGACGTCATCCCATATGTGAACACTACATTCTTGCTTGTTCCTGGAGATGCTAAGGGCACCATTCTTCTACCCCTACATGTCTGAGATACACATCGGAAAGGTGACACTCTGTATTGCTTATGTTTTTCAGCAATTGCTGCAAGCATTTCACCTTAATTCCAGAATCCCACAGTTCTGAAATGAGTTTCAGTCTCTCTTCAAGGAGTTTCTTTTGAGCTGCTGCAACCAGCACTTGAGTCTCAGTTGTTCTGACCTTCTCTTCAGAAGCCTGAGGTGAGAGAACAGAAACAGCACAAAATACTTGGAAAATAGGGCTGATACCATAGTGCTATCAGATCTCGGTTTAGTAATAAGACCTGTGTCCAAAACATGCCAAGTATTGCTAGATATCAATCATAAGCCAGGGGTAGATTATGGAGGACTTTGAATAAAAATAAGGCAAAAGCAAGCAGATGTCCAGAAGAGAGATGGAATGAAAACAACGGTACAGTGAATTTTGTTGTCTGTTATATACTTTGCACAACTCAAATAATGTTGCAATTGAAAAAGAAATGAATTGAAGAACCTACGTCAACTTTCTGCTCCATAATGGAAAATATCCTCTCAATTCCAATACTGAGTCCCACACACGGCACCTTTCTGCCCTTGGCATCAAACATTCCAACCAGCTCATCATAGCGTCCTCCTCCGGCCACACTGCCCACACTGACCGACTCCTCAGCATGATCGTTCTGCTGCTGAAGCTGTACCTCTCTCTGATTCTGGAGCAGGACAGCCTCATAAATCACTCCAGTGTAATAATCTAACCCACGGGCCAGGCTCAGGTCAAAGGACACCTGTAGCATGGAAAAGGGTGAACAGAAGACCTTAAGCTCCCAATCAGGCCATCAATCGAAATCTCTCTCTTCTAGTTCTGGACGCTTACATTATCTGTCACACCAAAAAGCGTCAGGTACTGAAACAGTATCTTCATGTCCTCCAGGCCTTCTATGGCCAACTTGTTCTGGGTGAGTCGGGGGTCCTGTAGCAGCTGTTCAACCAGAGCCATCCCCCCTGCAGAAGTCAAGAGACAAAAAGGTTAAAATACTTCATCTCTAATAGGCTAATACAGTTAAAGCACTTGCAGGTAGTCCAAATGTGTCCAGCTATGTCAAACTGGATGCCACTAACTCAATGAATAAATATGAACCATTATTTTCAAAGAATAATCCTGCTGTGAAGAAAGTCTCACAGAAAATGTAGGATGCACATTCCACTTAAAGCCTTACATCGGGCCATTCATCTTAGGATGCATACATAGAAACAAACCATATTTCTGCATTATGTCTATTTAAATTCATATTATTCGAAGTAAGAGACTTAAGAGGTATAACAAAGTACCACCAATGTTCTACAGAATTACTATGGATACAGACCAGTTCAGACTGGGTGAACAGTTCCAACAAAATCAACTGAAATGATTGTCACAAGGATAGGTTAGCAGACATTAACTTTACAAAATCCCACAACTCAGCAGAATGGAAATACAGGAAGATAGTTGGATTTTAGGGATAATAATAAAAAAGTGTTCCATTTATCAAAGACAATTTGAACTCAACTGACACTAACACAAAGAAATCTTAAGAAGATTACCAATTGAAGCTGCTGATACACACCGTTAAGACAAACATACTCTCCTATTTGATCCGCAGTCTCGGGTGCAAGTCCCTTCTCACCCACCATTTCATTCTTCACATCCTCCCACAATGTCTGAGAAAGAATAGAAGGAAACCTTGCTCAGTGCTCCCAGAACAAAAGCAACTGGTCCAAAACTCACATGGGCAGACATCTTTAGTACCCCTCTCCTCTACTCCTGTCAGCTTCTGTTACACAAACCATTTCCGGAGGGAATTTGCCTCGAGTATGGAAGTATGATACCCAGTACTGCACTGGCCACTATTAGACTACAATGGAAGCCCGCTTATAAATCATGCTTCACCATATTTGATTGTTTCTCTGTGTGTGCAGGATTCATTTTAATGGGGTATTTAGCACTACCAACTTGCAGTGGCTCATTCTCTGTAGCACTTTCCATTCTGTGTTCGATTAGGAACAACTATAACTGGCTCTATCCATCTCCTGGCAAGGATAAATTCCAAACAAACCTTGTCCAATTTGTCCACCGAAGAACAAATGGTTCGAAATTTGCTGTCTGGAACACCACAAACTGCAAACATGCCATCCAGTATACGCCTGTCATTGACCTGGAAAGAAAGAGAATCACATTTGAGAGGCAATGAATGGAGCCAGAGTATCAACTGGTCGTCACACACCTCATTTACACGTGCAGATGTCATACCTCACACTTTGTGGCTTTTCTGTATTTACCCAGGGGAGCCGCATCTCTCTGAAGTTTCCTCAGTTATGACACTACAGCTTGCCTTAAGTTATTTATGGCTCTTCTGTGATAGCCTCACAAAACTATCCCCTTTCACCCCCTGGGGCTGATTATACCACCTCTACCACTGCACATTAAGTGCTCATTCACAGATAGTGCTCTAACAGCTGACTTGTACATATTATTGTAAAAGGTTTAGCATGACTAGCCAGCCAAACATTAGAAAGGAAAAGATGTTAAGAACTGGCAGATCTAGATAAATAGAGAAATTGGCAGGAAATCACAAAATCACTTTAGGAATCTCTAATTTGAGCCTTGAAATAGTCTCCTACAGAAAGGACGTGCAGCTGTAAAGAGATACAACCTGAAATATACCTTAATATTACTAGGGTCTTTCTTACTTATGACAATTTCTGTAGATCTTCAGAACCAGTCTCTTCCTCCTCTAAATACAGTACTGGTAGAGAATGGCACAGTTACACACCTTTCTGGCCAATGTAGTAAAATTCCTTTAAAAATCTAAAGCAGACAACTTTTTTTTTTTTTTTTTAACTTACTTCAAATTTAATAAACTAATGATACACAAAACCCCCCAGTAAAGTAGAAATGTATACTAAAATGGAAGTAAAATTAACTTCAGAGGCTCTCTGATAAAGTTCCGATTGACAACCCTGTCCCAGGACCTTAAGGAAGGGAGATGGAACAAGAAATCCCACAAACCTGCCCTCTGATGTTTCTACATATGAAGTTAGCTGAAACAGCAACGTATTTCTCCTTCCTAATCTTCAGCATATGGCCTCCATTTTTAAAATTATGCCATTTCAGCTAGTCAGGGTTGAACACCTGCCATTTTTAAAACAGTGCTCACACGGTGATGACCTGGGGTGGGCTTTTATCACTCTAGTAACGCGACTGACTATGCCAAATTTTATTGCATCCTAATAACATCTTTTAAAAAATTGTAGCAATGAATTTAACGAGTCCATCATATTTTAACAAGCTGGACCAAAATCTCATAAGAACATAAGATATGCCATACTGGGTCAGACCAAGGTCCATCAAGCCCAGTATCCTGTTTCCAACAGTGGCCAATCTAGGTCATACGTACCTAGCAGTTTCCCCAAAAGACACAGGTTCCACAATGCTTGTACTGGGTCAAGCAATGATATCCTAGGTCCCTTCTTAATAATGGTTTATGGACCTTTCCTCCAGGAACTTGTCCAAACCTTTTTTAAACTCTGCTACACTAACAGCCTTTACTACATCCTCCGGTAACAAATTCCAGAGTTTGATTACACATTGAGTGAAAAAAAATTTTCTTTTATTAGTCTTAAATAGTTTACCCTGTAGCTTCATTGCATGTCCCCTAGTCTTTCTATATTCTGATAACGTAAACAATCGATCTACGTTTACTCATTGAACTCCGTTCATTAATTTATAGACTTCTATCATATCTGCCCTCAGCCGTCTCTTTTCCAGGTTATAGAGCCCTAACCTTTTTAGCCTTTCTTCATAGGAGTATCCTTCCATCCCCTTTACCATTTTGGTTGCTCTTCTCTGAACCTTTTCTAATAATGCTATATCCTTTTTAAGATATGGCGACCAGAATATTTCAGGTGCGGTCTCACCATGGAACGATATAGAGGCATTATAATATCTTTTGTTTTATTTTCCATTCCTTTCCTTTTGATACCTAGCATTCTATTTGCTCTCTTGGCCGCCGCTGCACACTGGGCGAAGGGTTTTAACATGTTATCCACAATGATGCCTAAATCTTTTTCCTGGGTGATGGTTCCTAATGTGGAACCTTGCATCTTGTAACCATAATTTGGGTTGTTTTTCCCTAGGTGCATAACTTTGCACTTGTCCACATTAAATTTCATCTGCCATTTTGATGCCCAGTCTTCCAATTTATCAAGATCCTCTTGCAATTTTTCACAATCCTCTTGGGTTTTAACAACATTAAATAGTTTTGTGTCATCTGCAAATCTGATAAACTCACTCGTTATTCCCTTTTCCAGGTCATTTATGAATATGCCAAAAAGCAGCGGACCCAGCACAGATCCCTGAGGTACACCACTATTCACCTTTCTCCATTGGGAAAATTGGCCATTTTGCCCTACCCTCTGCTTTCTATCTTTTAACCAGTTCCTGATCCATAATCGTACAGCCTCCTATCCCATGACTCTTTAGTTTTGCCAAACGTCTCTGATGAGGGACCTTGTCAAAGGCTTTCTGAAAGTCCAGATACACTATATCAACTGACTCACCTTTGTCCACCTGTTTATTCACACCTTCAAAAAACATAACAGATTAGTAAGACAAGATCTTCCTTGTCTAAAGCCATGTTGGCTGTCTCCCATTAGGCCATAAAGTAATTCTAGATTCTTCAGCTCCACTCCTTAACTACGAGACTGTAGCTTAGTTGTTCCTATTAGAACGTGTCTACATTTATTTTTAATAAAGCAACCAGGTCTCAGACTAAAGTAAAGCAGTCGTCTAAAATTCAAGTACTTTCAGACTATGTGCTTACAGTTGCATCAATGATCTTGATTGTTGCTTGTTTTTTTTATCCCACAATTATTATTTCTTATTAAAACTGTATGTTAGAAGAATTGAGAAACGGTACTTGTCTTTAAATATATCAGTTTTCCAATCGCCCCAACGCTCAATTTTCAGTGCTGTCGCGTTTCACTGGTTAAACGTTTCATCAGGGGGTATATAATCCATGTGTCTTCTTAATAATCCATACGTCTTCTTACATACCATAATACTAACCAGACCTAGGAAGATATTAAAATATAGGAATCTAGTTGCTATTTATCTCAGTCTCACTTCTTGTACTTACACTGTTGACCACTTTTAAAATATGAATGACAACAAGACCTGACTCACCATTCTGTCGGCTCGGCCATTTACCTTCATCAGTTGTTTAGATGCCGCGCATGCGGGGTGCTCAGCTGGTTAGATTAAAAGAAGGTTAATTGTGCAGGAGTGTGCACCTGTGTATGTTGCACCACGTCACCCTAATGGAAAATGGAGCCTGCAAAACAGCAATTTCTAATTTCTATTCAAATATTCAAATAAGGAACAACTAAGCTACAATCTCGTGGTTAAGGATTGGAGCTGAAGAATCTAGAATTACTTTGTAGTAAACGAAGCTCTGAAAAGTGACTGCTTAATTGCTTTTGTCAAGCACTCCCATTAGGCCATGACTATCTACATGCTGAGCAATTTTGTTTTTTATGATGGTTTCTACCATTTTTCCCGGTACTGACATCAGGCTCACCGGTCTGTAGTTTCCCGGATCACCCCTGGAACCCTTTTTAAAAATTGGCGTTACATTGGCGATCCTCCAATCTTCAGGTATTACAGATGATTTTAATGAAAATTCACAGATTACTAATAGCAGGTCTGCAATCTCATATTTCAGTTCTTTCAACACCCTTGGATGTATACCATCCGGCCCAGGTGATTTGCTACTCTTCAGTTTATCTAATAGTTGTAATACATCTTCCCGATGTATCGATATTTCCTTCAATTCTTCCGCACCTTTAAATACCACTTCAGTCATGGGTAACATCCCTACATCTTCCTCAGTAAAGACCGAAGCAAAAAATTCATTCATTCAGTCTCTCCACTATCGCCTTGTCGCCTCTTAGTGCCCCTTTAACCTCTCTATCATCTAATGGACCAACTGACTCTCTCACAGGTTTTTTGCTACGAATGTACTTGAAAAAGTCTATTTTGTGTTTTTGCTTCCGCAACAAGCTTCTTCTCAAATTCTCTTCCTATAATAGGAGAAAACAAGCTTTTTTACTTGCTCCTAGATGTTTTTTGTGACTAGGTATGCTCTACGGGTGAAGCTATACTGGCAAGTTACTGGGGCAGATTGTGCCATGTTCCTCGATGTACCCACAAACCAAGAATCAGACCAGAGCAATGTTTGACCAAGGCAGCATTGGGAGCATGTTTGCTGGGGTCTTGAAAATGCCAAGCAGTGCTTCATAATAAATTAAAGTGCTCTATTAGGGCTGCAAACCTGGAAGTTGAATAGGCATAGGGGTGGGGAAGCCTGGTATAGGTAACAGTAGTGACTGGGCTGGAGCATGCCAGGCATGATGCAAACCATTGGGGGAAAGAAGGAGAAGAGATGCTGGACCCATGGGAGAGGAGAGGAGAGGAGAGGAGAGGAAGAGACACTGGACCCACAGGAGGGGAAGGAGGAGATATGCTGGAATGATAGGGGGATGAAGAGAAGAGTGAGAGATGGATGCTGGACCATGGAAAAAATGGGTTGAGAATGGGGATGGCCCCTTTAAATCTACTGCATCTAATTGCAATTAAAAATGTTATTTGTGCATGATTATGATTAAAATTTGTAATCAATGCCCACCCCTATGAATCAGTGTTGGCCAACCTCAAATATGTGGGAAGCAGTGCATCAGACAGAAAAGGAGGAGGAGGTATGATCACATTTTATAGAGATTCTTTGAAGCTGAATAGTGTATTATGTAGACATATGAATTGATTATGCTTTCTTGTAAAGTTTGTGTTGTATGTGCAATTTACTGTCCCCCTGGACTACCACAGCGTAGTTACTCACCTGTAAGGTAATCTCCGGGAACAGCAGGAATTTAATCTTCACATATGGGTGACATCTGGTACTAAAAGAGCCCGCGTGGGAAGCTCCCCAACTACCAACAGGAAAGCCTTTGGGAGCACTCCACTGAGCCTGCACCACTGCCTTCCAATTCGCTCTCCTCAGCTGAGTTTGTAGTTGAAAAGGAGAAGTAAAAAATGAAACAAAAATACAATCCTACAACTCCAAGGGGAGGAGGGTGGGTTGTGAAGACTAAATTTCCCAGAGATCACCTGTTACAGGTGAGTAACTATCTCCAGGAACAAGCAGAAATGTAGTCTTCACATATGGGACTCCCTAGCTCCCAGATCTCAGAAGACTTAGGCCGAGTCAGAAAGTTGGACAAGGCCAGGTTAACCTTGACTTCCCCACCAAGTATATCTGATAAGAATATAGGCGCAGGGGATAGAAGTTGTCATGTTCCAAAGAGATGCTGAAGGACTGCCTGGCTAAAGGCCACATCCCGGCGGGAGTCCTTGTCCAAATAGTAGTGGGCGGCAAAGGTGTGGATGGAGGACTATGTTGCCACCCGGCAAATTTCATCAATGGCTACTGAAGGAGAAATTTCACTTACCGTTAATTTCCTTTCCTGGAATACTGCTAGACCAGTCCAGACAAGCGGGTTATGCACCCCTGCCAGCAGATAGGGAGACAGAGAAAAACACTCCAGAGCTGTGATTGGTCAGGCTCTGGGTGACATAGGCATGCCCCTAGGGGTCCTATTCAGCAACTATGTAACAAGCCAAAAAGGCAACATCTCAGGGAAAAAACGCAACTATGAACCCTTAAAAAAAAACAACAAAAAAAAACCAACTCAACCCCTCAACCCGAACGAAAAACGGAAGAGGAGGATCAAATATCATTCCCAAGGGAAGAAGTCTGAAATGACTGCTTTGACACATTCTCAGGAAACAACGTCCGGAAGTGCTCGCGGAGCGTATGAATGTCGGCTGCTCTGCACAAGCACCAGTGCCTCTGACAAGCTTGGTGGGTTCTGGACTGGTCTAGCAGTATTCCAGGAAAGGAAATTAACGGTAAGTGAAATTTCTCCTTCCAGATCATACTGCTAGACCAGTCCAGACAAGCGGGAAGTACCCAAGCTAATTACCCTCAGGGTGGGCAGTTAGAGCCGCCGACAGCCCCCCAACTCCGAAACGACTGTCCTCTCGGGCATGTATATCCAACCGCTAGTGCTGAACAAAAGAGGACAAGGACAACCAGGTGGCTGCTCGACAAATATCAAGAGGAAGGACGTGGGACCTCTCGGCCCATGACATGGATTGGCCTCGAGTGGAATGAGCTCGAAGCCCTTCTGGAACCGGCTGGCCTTGGAGAATGTAAGCCGATTCAATGGCACGACGCAGCCACCTAGCGATAGGTTTGGAAGCAGCCAAACCCTTGCGCGGCCCCGAAAGGAGAACAAAAAGATGGTCAGTCTTGCGAAAGGAATTGGTAACTTTCAAATAGCGAAGGAGAACTCGCTTGAGGTCGAGGAAGCGAAGACTTTTGCGCCTACCCGCACATTGTTCTTTAGAGAAGGCAGGCAATAGCAGGGGCTGATTGATATGAAAAGGAGTAACCACTTTGGGCAGGAAGGAAGGAACCGTGCGAAGAGTTACCCCCTCAGGAGAGAAAGAAAGATACGGATCCCTGCATGAGAGAGCTTGAAGCTCCGAGATTCTTCGAGCCGACGTGATTGCTACCAAAAACACCGTTTTGAGAGTCAAATCTAGAAGAGACACTTCCTTCAAAGGCTCAAAGGGCGGATTTCCAAGCGCCCTGAGAACTAGAGCTAGATCCCAAGGAGGAACTACCGGACGGGCTGGAGGATGAAGCAGCTTGACCCCTTTCAGAATCCGAGACACATCAGCGTGGGAAGCAAGGGATCTACCGTGCACCGGACCCCGATAACATGTCAAGCTAGAAATGTGCACTCGAAGCGAACCGAGCGCCAAACCTTTATCAAGACCGTCCTGTAAAAAGGCAAGAATATCAGGAATTGAGGTACATCACGGGGACAAGTGATGACGTGAACACCAAGCCTCGAAGACGCGCCACACTCTCACATAAGCAGTGGATGTTGAAGACCGTCGCGTGCTAAGGAGGGTAGCTACCACCTTCGGCGAATACACCTTACGGGTCAAACGGCGGCGTTCAAGAGCCATGCCGTAAGTGAGTAGGGAGCTGGATTTTCCATGAAGATCGGTCCCTGTCTGAGGAGTCCGGAGGGAGCTGCCAGCCGTAATGGCGACCCCCGTGACAGCCTTAGGAGATCGGCATTACCATGGTCTTCTTGTCCAATCCGGGGCGACGAGAACTACCGGCCCCCTGTGCGACCGAATTCGTTGCAGGATCCTGCTGATCATGGACCAAGGTGGAAAAACATAAAGAAGCTGATTTTCCGGCCAAGTCTGAGTCAACGCAACGATGCCGAGAGTCCCGCGTTCTCTCCAACGGCTGAAGAAACTCGGAACTTTGGCATTCGCTGCAGACGCCATGAGATCTATCGCCGGCGACCCCCATTTTTGAACTATCCTCTGGAAGGCTAGCGGGGCCAGTTCCCACTCTCCGGGGTTGAGGGTATTGCGACTCAGAAAGTCCGCCTTCACATTGCTGGTTCCTGCAATGTGTTGGGCGGAGAGGGCTTGGAGATTTCTCTCTGCCCAAGGAAGAAGCAGAGCCATCTCTTTCGACACTCCAGTGCACTTGGTCCCTCCTTGACGGTTGATGTAGGAAACTGTGGTAGTGTTGTCGGATAGTATCCGAACCGCTTTCCCGTGCAGAAGAGTGTGAAATCTCAGTAGAGTCAGATTTACCGCTCGTGCCTCTAGTCGATTAATCGTCCAGCGGGATTCACGTGTTGTCCAAACGCCCTGCGCAGTGTGAGATCGACAGTGCACACCCCAACCGGACAGACAGGCATCCGTTGTTAGAACGATCCAACACAGAGTCTCTAAGGGAACCCCCTTTAGGAGGTTGCTGGAGGAGAGCCACCACCGTAGGCTTAGTCTGACCCTGGAGTGAAGCGGAAGGTGAATTTGGTAGTCTTCCGAAACTGGCAACCATCGTGTCAGGAGAGCTTTCTGTAGACAGCGCATGTACGCTCTGGCCCAAGGCACGAGATCTATGGTCGCCACCATGGATCCCAGGACGAAGGTAATCCCATGCTCGAGGCGAGACCTGTGCTAGGAGACTGCGAACCTGAGAAGTTAACTTGAGGAATCGAGGCACTGACAAAAAGACCCGACCTAAGGCTGTTTCGAATTGAGCCCCCAAAAATTCGATCTCCTGGGACGGCTGAAGACAACTCTTGTCGCGGTTGATTACCCAGCCAAGGTTCTCGAGAAAGGCAACAACCACCGAGACTGTGCTGCAAGCCTCGGGGAGAGAGTCTGCATGAATGAGCCAGTCGTCCAGATAAGGATGAACTCTGATGCCGTGGCTGCGTAAGGCCGCAGCTACTACCACCATTACCTTGGAGAAGGTTCGAGGCACCGAAGCTAGACCGAAGGGCATCGCACGAAATTGGAAATGTTGACCGAGTACCACGAATCGAAGGAATCACTAATGCCCCTCTCGAATGGGAATGTGAAAGTATGCTTCCGCGAGATCGAGGGAAGCTAGAAATTCCCCCTTGCGTACCGCTTGAATAACGGATCGCAGAGTCTCCATTTGAAAGTGTGGTACCCGCAGACTGCGATTGACGCCTTTGAGGTCCAAGATAGGACGAAAGGAGCCGTCCTTTTTGGCACCACGAAATAGATAGAGTAACGGCCTAGTCCTCTTTCCAACGGTGGAACTGGACGAATGGCATCTAAATGCTGGAGTCTTTGAACGGTGGATTGGATGGCGAGTCTTTGAACGGTGGATTGGATGGCTAGCCTTTTCCCGGGGGAACGTCCGAGAGAAACCAAAAACGCGTCTCGAATGGGGCGCCAACATTCGAGGGCGTATCCTAGAGAAACAATGTCGAGGACCCATTGATCCGTAGTTATTAAGGCCCACTGACGAGCAAAGAGGGCTAAACGACCCCCTACTGGTGGAAGCGGCTCGAGTGGGCGAAGCATCCCGTCAGCGGGACGGGCGGGAGGCGCCAGAGAATCTACCTGTACCCGAATAGGACTCAGACCCCCTACGGGCTCCCCGAAAGGACTGTGCCCGCTAGGTGAAGCGAGGGGCAGGAGCAGAGGAGGAATTCGGCCTGAACAACCGATTCCTCCTAGCGTCATGGAAGGAGGTGAAGCGCCGAAAGGATTGTGTACGAGATCCATGGTGAGAAGCTTTAGGTCTATCTTCAGGTAGGCGTTGAGGTTTAACCTCTCCTAGATCTTTCACCAACTTATCCAGATCTTCCCCAAACAGGAGTCTGCCCTTAAATGGAAGCTTTGACAATTGCGTTTTAGAGGCGACATCCGCTGCCCACTGACGCAGCCAGATCCAGCGTCTAGCCACAGTCACCGCTGCTAGCGAGCGAGCTGAAAGACACAGGAGGTCATAAAACGGATCCGCTAAGAACGCAGCCACCGATTCCAGACGATCAAGTTCTGGATAAGTGTCAGGAAGCTGTTGAATCCATCGAAGGGAAGCTCGAGCCGCCAGGCCTCCACAAACGGTCGCCTGAAGCGACAGAGCCGAAGACGAGAAGGCTGTCTTAACAAGACCCTCGACCTTACGGTCCTGTTGATCCCGGAGTGCCGCTCCGCCTTCCACCGGGATGGTGGTATGCTTTGTTACCCCGGTCACCAAAGCATCCACCTTCGGGTAGGCCAGCCAGCGGCGAGGTCCGAGGGAGTCCATTGATATAATTGCCCAATACGGCGAGCGGTGCGTAAGGAGGCATCCGGGGAGTCCCATTCCCGAGATACCATCTGTTGCAATTCAGCTGGAAAGGGAAAGGCTCTGGAAGGCTTGCGTATTCCCTGTAATATAGGATCCGGCTGAGATTGAGGCTGCAAGGTTTGAGAGACAGCAGCGCCTCCACTAGCTGTGCTATAAGAGCAGGCAACTCCTCTTTGTGAAAGAGCCAGATGTCCTGAGAGTCCTTGGGGTGCTGTCAACGAAGAATCTGAGAGAGAATATTCTCCGTCTTCACGCTCTGAAGCAGGCAAACTTCCTTCTGAAGATTTGCGGTCCTCAAGCAAAATCGGTAACCTCTGCTAACCATGCTCCTTCTCCCGAAGGTTGTACTTGTTTGAGAAATGTGGTCTTATGTACAGCTGCCAGAAATCTGCTTATCAGGAGTTGGAGCAGACGCCGTGGGAAGCTCTGCAGACTCCGTACACCAAAGAGTCCAAACCTGGTGAAACAGTGCCAGAAACTGCGTATCTGTCGAATCTTTGGGAGCCCCCGACGGCTGAGGAAACAAGGTGGGGGCTGGTTGAGAACTCTCAGGTGAGACACCTTGTAGAACATCTAGGGAGGGAAACCGGGAGCTGACCTCAACTGCAGGCAGTGTGGGGAGAAAGAGTAGTTACTCACCTGTAACAGGTGTTCTCCAGGAGCAGCAGGAATCAGTCCTCACATATGGGTGACATCGACGTCGATGAAGCCCTTGCGGAGCATTTCCCCAGCTTTCCAAGAAAGCCTTTGGGAATGCAGGCACGCCTCGCCTAAAGGCATCCCTTCCCTCCTAAAGGTGCCATCTTGCTCAGTGAAATGACATAGCTAAAAACAGCACACAAAAATGTAAAATAAACTATGTACAACTGCAACTCCCAGGGGAGGAGGGAGGGTTGTGAGGACTGATTCCTGCTGCTCCTGGATAACACCTGTTACAGGTGAGTAACTACTCTTTCTCCAGGACCAAGCAGGAAGTCAGTCCTCACATATGGGTGACTCCCTAGCTCTGGGCTACCAAGGAACCCAGGCTGAACAAGAGAACTCCCTCTAGTCTCAGCATCAAAGAAAGGCTTTTCACTGACAGAACCTCCACCGGTAGCCCAACAGAGGGCAGGAGTTGCCTAAACCTCAAGGAGATTCCGGAGTACTGCCTGGCCAAAAGCACTGTCCCTACGGGACTCCCTTTCCAGACAGTAATGGGTCGCAAACGTCTGGCTTGAAGACCAAGTTGCAGCCCTGCAGATGTCTACCAACGGTACAGAGCGGAGATGAGCCACTGAGGCAGCCATTGCCCTGACACGATGGGCCGTGACCCGACCCTGCAAAGGAAGGTCAGCCGCCTTGTAAGCCCAGGTGATACAGTCAGCCACCCAGATGGACAAGGTACGCTTGGACACAGCTAACCCCAAATTATTAGGGTCAAAAGATATGAAGAGCTGAGTAGCCCTTCTGTGCCCCTGCGTACGGTCAAGGTAGAAGGATAAGGCCCTCCTACAGTCCAGGGTATGCAGAACTGCTTCAGCCTGGCTTGCATGAGGCCTAGGGAAGAATGTTGGAAGAACCACCTCCTGATTGAGGTGGAAAGAGGAGACAACCTTTGGGAGGAACTTTGGATGAGTCCTGAGGACTACCCTGTTCCTATAGAATCTGGTGTAGGGCCTGTCACAAACCAGGGCCTGAAGCTCACTAACTCGCCTAGCCGAGGTTAGGGCTACCAAGAAGAGTGTCTTCCAGGATAGGAAGCGTAGAGGACAAGTAGCCATCATCTCAAAAGGTGGGCTGACTCAGTTGTTGCAAGACCACATTCAACTCCCACTCAGGAGCAGGACGACGGATTGGAGGCTTGAGCAAGAGCAAGCCTCTGAGAAACCGGGACACCAAGGGGTGAACCGATAGAGAATGTCCTTCCACCAGTGAGTGGTGAGCTGCTAGGGCTGAGAGGTGGACCCAAACAGAATTGGACTTAAGTCCCTGATTTGATAAGTGCAGTAGGTACTGAAGTACTACTGGTACAGCACAGGAGAAGGGATCTTCTGTACGTAGCTGACACCACACAGAAAAATCTTTTTCGTTTTAGGGCATAGGTTTTCCTAGTGGACTGTTTCCTAGAGGCTAGGACAACCTCCTCAACTTCCTGAGGTAGGCCCCAGGGAGCCAAAACTACCCTTGCAGCCTCCATGCCATCAAATTGAGAGCTTTGAGATTGGGGTGCAGAAGGGAACCCTGATCCTGAGAGAGAAGGTCGGGTTGCAACCCCAGAGGCAGTGGGGGATCCACTGCCAGCTAAACAGAAGTGGAAACCAAGGCTGTCTCGGCCACCTGGGAGCCACCAGCAGGACCGAGGCCTTGTCCTGAAGAATCTTGAACAGAGTTCGGGCCACCAAGGGCGTGGGAGGAAACGCATACAGGAGGCCTGAGACCAGGGAATCAGAAAAGCATCTGCTGCTATCCGCAGAGGATGCAGTTGCCTGGAGCAGAACTTTGGCAGCTGTTTGTTTAGAGGACTGGCAAACAGATCTATGGATGGAAGTCCCCATTTCAGGAAAATCTTCTGAACCACCAAAGGATGGAGCTGCCACTCGTGGGGCTGCAGAATCCTGCTCAACCTGTCTGCCAGGTAGTTCTCCTGGCCAGGTAGATACACTGCCTTGAGGAGCATGTTGTGTCTGAGAGCAAACAAGCAAAGGTCCTGCGCCTCCTGACAAAGGAGCCTAGACCCAGTTCCACCCTGCTTGTTCACATAAAACATGGCTACCTGGTTGTCTGTTTGAACTAGGACAGACTGATGAGCCAGGGCTTGAGAAAAAGTCTTGAGGGCTAACTGAATAGCCCTGAGTTCCAGGAGATTGATTTGCTGTGCGGCTTTCCAGGGAGACCACAGGCCCTGTGTGCACTTGCCTAGACAATGAGCTCCCCAGCCCTGCAGGGAGGCATCCGTGGTCAACACCACTGTGAACCCAGGAATCTGAAAAGGTACCCCTTGCAGCAGATTGGATGGGTGCAACCACCAGCTGAGGGAGTTCAGAAATTGTCTGGACACCCTTATCCTGTCTCTGAGGCTGCCTGTGGCCTGTGACCACTGAGTCCGAAGGCACCAGGGCCGGATTTACCTATACGCCAGCTACGCCGTGGCATAGGGCCCACAGCTGGCAAGGGCCCACAAAAATTGAACAAAGTGTTAGCTTTGTTAAAATTAAATTAAAAAAAAAAAAAACGCTGGCTGCCGCCGCGGCAGCATGGACTGTCCCGCGGGGCCCCCTCTGCTGCCGCGGCAGCATGGACTGTCCCGCGGGGCCCCCTCTGCCCGGCTGAATGCGCGGCTGAGCCCCTCCGTGCCGGCTTTGAGAGGCGCGAAGGGAGAGTCTCTCCCTCGCGTCTCTGTTAATCCCATCAGCCCCTGCAGGCTTAACAGAGATGCGAGGGAGAGACTCTCCCTTCGCGCCTCTCAAAGCCGGCACGGAGGGGCTCAGCCGCGCGAAGGGGCTCATTCAGCCGGGCAGAGGGGGCCCCGCGGGACAGTCAATGCTGCCACGGCAGCAGAGGGGGCCCTGAAGTTTTGAAGTCTCTAAACGTGAAAAGACTTAACGGGTAACGTGTTCGCCGCTCGCACTTAATGTAGCCGCTTAATTGTATTGTTCTACTCCGTTTTTGCATATTCCAAGTTTAAAATACAAAGTGCTCTTTTATCTTGCGTGAGAGGCATGCCTGAAGAGGCATCAAAGTTAGTGCAAAATAGCAATCCACTTGTGAACAGATGCACGTTTTGTTTTGCGGCAAATAGCCACGATTTGCTTTCGCAGTCAGCAGGAAAACCTCCATTTATTCTGTTTCTTATTTTGCTTCTTTTAAAAGCAAGCACTTTCATCATCTTTCTCAGTTCCCTAGTTGCAGATGTTCTATTTACATATTAAAATCAGATCAAAGCACAATATACCGAACTAACCCAGAAGAGACTGGTGGCTATCTGATATATGTGTAAATCTTAATATAAACAGCAGAAAAGGGTGAAAAGTAACCCCCAGTGAAAGAACAGCAGCTTCTCTCGTGGACAGGGAAACAAAAGGTTCCTTCAGGATGATTCTCACGTTACATAAAGAGCAGAGATAAAAGATCAGTTTTCTTTAGAAAAGCACCCTCTGGTGGAAGTAAACAGGTCCTGCACGGAGCCTTAAATAAAAAGTGATCGTTCTAGCCGGTCCTGAGATATTATTACGCTACTTTTATTATCTAGTCGAGTAAATAGAAACCGCCACGTGCTATCCAAAAGAAATCCGCCTTTTAAGTGGAACTTGCAGAACAAGAACACACACGATTTGGAAAACCGGAGAACAGTCTCAAGGTATTGTTTAAAATGCAGCGCGCAGCTGATCCGGCGTGCTCGTTTTTATCTTTTTTGGAGGCCCACAATTTTTGTTGGCGTAGGGCCTCACTCAAGGTAAATCCGGCCCTGGAAGGCACCACTGTGCAAGCCTCATATGGAGCCTGGCATTGGGGGTCACATGTACTGTCGAAGCCATGTGACCAAGAAGCCTCAGGCAGAGTCTGGCGGAGACCAGTGACCTGCTGAGAAACTGGTTTGCCAAGTTTATCAGTCTTTGGGCTCTGTCTTCTGGCAAGAATGCCTTTGCCAGCAGAGAGTCCAACCTTGCCCCTATGAACTCCAAGTTCTGGGAAGGGAGCAAAGTGGACTTTGCGAAGTTTATTACAAACCCCAAGCTTTGAAGAAGAGCAATAGTTCTGAGGGTAGCCTGTCGGGCCTCCTGGCACGTCTGGCCTCTTATGAGCCAGTCGTCCAGATAGGGGAAGACAAAGACTCCCTGATTTCTCAGGTAGGCCGCTACCACTGCCAGGCATTTGGTAAAGACCCTGGGAGTGGAGGTGAGGCCAAAAGGCAGTACTCTGTACTGATAATGGTTTCCTCCCACAATGAACCTGAGGTACTTTCTGTGGTCTGGATGAATGAGGATGTGAGTGTACGCATCCTTTAGATCTAATGAGCATAGCCAATCTCCCTGCTGGAGGTAGGGCAGAAGTGTTCCAAGAGTAAGCATTTTGAACTTTTCCTTCTCCAGGAACTTGTTTAGGTTTCTGAGGTCTAGAATAGGTCGAAGGCCACCGGTTCTTTTGGGTACCAGGAAGTACCTGGAGTAGAACCCTTAACCTTGCAAGTGAGGAGGCACAGGCTCCACCGCCCTGTCCACCAACAGACCTTGGAGCTCCTGAAGGAGAAGATCTGTGTGCAGGGGAGGCCTTGGAGGCTCTCCTGGAAAGTATGGAGGAGGCAGTTGTTGGAAGTGTAGTAGATAGCCCTTGTGGACTATGCTTAACACCAAACTGTCTCCAGTGATGAGTGGCCACTAGTGGGCAAACAGGGCGAGGCGACCTCCTATGCAGGGCTGGGAGAGCAGGGACGGAGAGGCTATGCCTAAAGAGTCAAAAACCCCCACCCTGCTGAGTGGGAGCAGGGGCCGGAGGCTTGGGGGTCCTCTGCCTACGGGGCCCATTACCCTGCCCCTTGGCTTGCTGACCCTGAGGGGCAGCTTGGGCAGCGCTCTTCCTCAGGTAAAAGGGCTTTTTTACCTGAGCCCTTCTTTTTGTGAGAAGGGGCAGAAGTCTTCCTAGACAGCCTTGTCCTTGTGAGGTGCTCGGTCTCGAGCTGTGTGGCCTTCTTGGTCATGGGCTTGCCAAAAAGGTTCTCACCTCGGTAAGGGACATCGACCAACTTGTCCTGAACCCATGGCTCGAGGTCCGATGACTACAGCCATGCCTGGCGTCGAGCCGCGATGCCGGCTGCCGCAACACGGGCCGAAGCCTCAAAGCCATCGTAGGCAGCACGGGACAAACTTGGAGCATTCCTGAATCCCCGAGGACAAGGACTTGAACCTCTGCAAGGGTTCCCCGGAGAGACCAGCAGAGAACCCGGCCAGCTCTTTGGCCAGGTCTCACAAGTACATGCCCATGTACAGCTGGTAAGACTGGACACGGCAAGCAAGCATCGAGCCCTGGAAGCACTTTCTACCAAAACCATCGAGGTTCCGGGCCTCCCTGCCAGGGGGCACCGCGGAGTGCATCTTCTGACTTTTCAGGCAATGCATGGTCGATTCCACCACCATAGAATGTTGTGGTAGCTGCGCCTTTTGAAAGCCAGGACTCTTCCGGAGTCGATAGATCGAATTGACCCGCTTGCTTAGAACCGGCGCTGAGGCCGGTGCCTCCCACATCCGGAAGAGGAGCCGTTCCAGCATCGGAGGAACCGGAACAGTAAAGGCCTCCTTCGGAGGAGAGTCGTACTGTAGGGCCTCGAGCTCCTTGGCTCGAGGCTCCTCCTCGGGGTCCGCAGGGATAGTCAACGCGGTGGCCATATCCCGGATGAACTCCGAGAACCGGGTATCCTCCGGGGGGGGGGGGGGGATATACTCCGGGGCTCAGACTGCGGTGAGTCCGACGGGACGAACCGAGTCCGGAAAGTGTCGGGGGACTCCTCGTCCTCCGTCTCCTAGGTGGACTCGTCCGATGAGGAATCGGGGTCCGACCGCGCGGGGCCTGTGAGCACCCACCCCGACGCCGAAGGCACCGGCATCGACGCCCTCGGTCCCGAACGGGAGGTCGAGGGAGACCGCAACCGAGGTCGACCTCGAGCCTTTATGGTCTTGGGTATCGGCTCGGTCTCCGGGGTCGACTTCAATGTCGATGTCCCAGTGGTCGGGGCAGATGCGCCAGACAGGCTGGCCATCAGTGCCCGCTGCTGTTCCATGAAGGCAGACAGTCTGCTCTCCAAGGCTGTCAGCCTGAGACCCAGTTCAGGAGACTCAGCAGCCCCCGACTCGGGCCCCGGTGGCGCCGGGCCTGACGTCGGCTCTCTGGGAGGAGAGTCCACGAGGACTACAGGACTTACGTGTCCAGCAGACTCCAGCTCCACTCGAGGTACTTTGGAAGGCTTCTCCTTTTCCACGGACCCGGGGCGACGGTCGGGGGTCTGAGACCTAGCTCTCGAAGAGCCAGGGACCTCTTCCGATGACGCCCTCGCGAGCCGCTTCTTCCTCTTTCGTTCCCTGTCGGGGGACCCCCTGTCCGAGGAACCCCGACGGTGCTCGGGATCCGACTCCCGAGATGTCGAGGCCTCAGATGAGGTCCGGGCCCGGCCAGAGGCCGAGTCAGAAAAAAGCCTTTCCTTTTGGTGCTGACGACTTCGCAGTGCCTTGGAAGACATTTTTCCACATGATCCACACGTCTTAGGATCGTGGTCAGGACCGAGGCACCGAAGGCAGCAGTCGTGTGTGTCGGTGAGACATCAGCTTCTTGCACCGATCACACTTTTTAAACCCATTGGAAGCCATCGGGGAAAAAAGAGTCCCCGCGAGGTCAAAGGACCGGCCTTCCAGGGAAAAAGAAAAAAAGGGCGCGAACGCCAGCCACGAAGGGCAAAAACCGAAAAAAGAAGATCGGGCTTGATACCGGTGTACCGAACCCGGCGGGAGGGGAACCGGCGTCGAACCGGAGAAAAAATAGCGAAGGATCGCCAAAAAAAAAAATCTGACTATTTTCCGGGAGGACTAGGACACACGTCCGGTGGGCTTCACGGAAAAGAGAGACTGAGCAAGATGGCACCTTTAGGTGGGAAGGGAACCGCGCATGCATGCCTGCATTCCCAAAGGCTTTCTTGGAAAGCTGGGGAAATGCTCCGCAAGGGCTTCATCGACGTCGATGTCACCCATATGTGAGGACTGACTTCCTGCTTGGTCCTGGAGAACAGAAGCTAACAATTCCACAGGGTCTGACAAACAGGCAGAGCACAGGTGATTAGTTAATTCTTTCTGCTTTTTATTACAGACTATGCATCTGAAAAGAGAAGGCGGCATGACTACATTTTTTTTTTTAAACTGTAAAAGAAAATCAAAATAAAACTGAGAAAATAAACTTCCAGAAAGTGACAATGAAAAACCTGTTGTGCCTGGAATGCTAATGAGAGAAACAAACTCAGTCAGCAGCTGCTCCCGCCAAAACTAATGAAGAATAAGCAATGCCCCGTTATTCAAAATGGCCGCAGTAAATGGCTTCTCCTTCACTAAAAACTGCAGAAAACACGTCTATTACGGTTTCAGTATGGAGGGAAGTGCTGTCAGCAGCTAAAGGAACTTCAAAACCTAGTTTAACAGACCCCGACGAAACCGGAAGTGAAGGAATCAGGTCAGAGACAGCCGGACCTGATGCAGAGCAGTTGAAATAAACCCGGGGCAGCTGAGGCAAGTAACAAAACAGCTTACTTACAGTTTCTCTCTGAAATTGATACCTGATCTCCTGCTACAGTCTAAGCCCTCGTGGCAAAGACTCAGCGCTGCTTTAAGAAAATCAGGAGCTCTACTGAAGCCAGGCTCAGGAGCTCCACCAGCTTATCTGGGGAATCAAGTTGCTGGGAAACCCAGAGTAACACCTCTTGTGTACTCTGGGTGCATCCAGGAGCCTCAAGATATAGTGAAAACAAAAAAAGAAATTGCAGAACAAGCTTGAAGAACACCCTCATCCGCTGAGACAGAGAAAATACTGAATAGGACCCCTAGGGGCATGCCTATGTCACCCAGAGCCTGCCAATCACAGCTCTGGAGTTTTTTTTCTCTGTCTCCCTTTCTGCTGGCAGGGGTGCATAACCCGCTTGTGTGGACTGGTCTAGCAGTATGATCTGGAATGTAGGTTCGCTACCGATGTAGTCATGGCTTGGACATTATGAGCAGTAACAGGCCCGGTGAGGGTAAGGCCTGCTTTGTTGCATGCCAGTGATATACAGTCTGCTATCCATTTGTAGAGCATGCATTTTGTAACAGGAAGACCCAAGTGGATGGGGTCAAAGGACACAAACAATTGCAAGGATTTTTGGATATCCTGACTCCTTTGGAGACAGAAGGCTAGAGCCCTTTTGCAGTCAAGTGTATGCAGGGTTGCCTCTGCATGAGTTGCTTGAGGTCTTGGGAAGAAGACCGGAAGGATTACTGACTGATTAATGTGGAAAGGTGACACCACCTTTGGCAAAAAGTGGGTATGTGTCTGAAGGGCGACCTTGTCATGATGGAATCTGGAATACAGTGGACATGCCACTAAGGCTTGCAGCTCACTGATGTGCCTGGCCGAGATCAAGGTGATGAGGAATATAACTTTCTAAGACAAGTAGCGTAGATGGGTAGCTGCTAAGGGCTCAAACGGAGGTTTGAGAAGCTGAGCCAAGACCACATTGAGATCCCCATGCTACTGGGAATGGTCGAAGGGGTGGCTTGGAGAACCATAGGTCTCTCATGAAACGTGCCACTAGAGGAACTGTGGAGACGGGTTGACCATCGACAGGTTTATGAAAAGCTGAAATAGCACTGAGGTGAACACATACTGAATTTGTTTTGAGTCCTGAAGAGGACAGATGCAAAAGGTATTGAAGAAGCGTAGGTACTGATGCCTCAAAAGGATTGTGGTTATTTTGAGAGCACCATGAAGCATATCTATGCCATTTGAAAAAGTACGTTCGCCTGCTGGAGGGCTTTCTGGAAGAAAGAATAATGTTTTACACAGTTGTCGAAAGTTGTAGATGTTGAAACATCATGCTCTCAGCATCCATGCAGTCAGGCGGAGAGACCGCAGATTGGGATGCAGGACCATTTCGTTGTCCTAAGATAGAAGACTCGGGTTGGATCCTAATGGGATCGGCGGAGTCTGTGTCAGCCAAACACAGGAGGGGAAACCAAGGCTGATGGGGCCAGCGGGGGGCTATGAGGGTCATAGTTCCCTTGTCTTCTTGGAGTTTGAGGAGTGTCTTCGGGATCAGGGGTGTGGGGGGAAAAGCCTGAAGCGATCTCGACCCCAGTGAATCAGGAAGGCATCGGATGCCAGACTGAGCTTGGATGGTATCCTGGAACAGAACTGTGGAAGTTGAGAGTTCTGTGGCATTGCAAAGAGGTCGATGACGGAGGTCCCCCAGGTTTGGATGATCTGTGCCACTGTATCCGGATTTAGGGTCCACTCGTATGGATATAAGATCAGACTCAGTTTGTCTGCCAAGTGATTGATCTCTCCTGGAATATAAACTACACGGAGATGCACGCGATGGACAATGGCAAAATTCCATAGGTGACAGGCTTCTTAGCAGAGAGGAAGAGAGCCTGTCCCACCCTTGTTTATGTAAAACACTGCCACCTGATTGTCTGCCCGGACCAGGATCTGACTTGGAAAGGTGGTGCTGAAAAACTTGGGAGGGCATTCGTGATTGCTCGTCACTACAATACATATTGTGGGGTACCACTGTACAGAACTTTATCTTTCTAATCTCATTCTTCTCCACACACCGCACCATGCTCTCCAGTCCATTCACATGAACTGACTTTGTCTCTCCTCTCCATCACAGGCTCACCTTGAATCCACCCATTGTTCTGCATTCCTTTTTCTTGTTCCCTCCCTTTGGAACAGCTTCCCCCCCTCCCCCAGACCTTTGCTCAGAACGCTCTTCCCTCGGTTTAAAGCACAGCTTAAAGTTCATCTGTTCCATATAGCCTATGACCTTCTCCTTGATTACCCTTATCTCTTTTCCACAGTTGCTCGAGAACATTACCCTACCTTTTTGTGTTCCCCCTTTGCCCCCAACTCCCTCCTGTGCCCCCTGTCTGTGTCCTATTTTTATTTTCCTGTATTTTAATGGCATTCTTTTCCTGTTCTCTATGTTTGTATTGATTTTACACCTTTTTAAAATTATTATAAACCGCTTTGACATTTATTCTAAAAGTGGTATATCAAATTTTCACCCGCGGAAGGTGGAAGTGCTCTCTCTCATCCAGCAGGATAGGGTAAAGCTTCACCATGCTTCTACCGACCCGCAAACCCCCATCGGGGATTTTCCACTACTCATCAATCATCTCCTTCACTGCCCAATGGACCGTGGGGGGGGGGAGGGGGGGAGGATCCGCCATCTGCTCTGAAGGATCCGGCCTCAGTTCCTCTGCAATATGCAGACACGTCAGGGTCTCCTCAATGAGGGTAGAGAACTCATCCATATGGAAAATCCTCACAATGGACAGGTCTTCAGCAACTGGGAGTTCCCCCCCTCCTCCAGTTCCTCCTGTCTTGCTCACCCAGAAGGTCCGAGAGACCCTCCAGTAGCACCAAAGACCCCAAGGATCTCCCAGAGGCTCTTATTTTATTTTATTTATTTATTTATACATTTTTCTATACCGCCTCTTCCAGAGATCAGTGGCGGTTTACATAGAACAATAATACTTAATAATAGGGAACTATTATTATTTTACATAGAACAGTTGTAGAACATTTTTTAACATTTAACCCGTTAAATATCAGAACAATTAGAACTGGGGCAATAAGAGTGCCGTAAAATAGAACTATTTACATTGATAATTAAAAAGTGGCTATTTACATTTGAGAATGAACGACTGTATTCAGTTAAATGCTCGAGATAGATTTATGGCTGTGCAATGTAAGAGTATGTCTAGGTAGGGTCAATGTATGGTTGTTGTTCAGTGTTAATCTGTGGAATCTGAACATTATCATGTCATGGCTCTGTCATCAAAGTCCAGGTATCTCTCCCTATATGGGTGTTTAGTCATAATGGAGAGAGCCTGCCTCCCCCCACAAGGGAGGCAGAGCTAGTAAGGAGGCCCCTTCATCCAAGATCTGCTCTGAACAAAAAGCCTGGTGCAGTAAAAGGACAAACACTGGTGAAAAAGGAGAGCTACCCCCACTGCCAGCAAGCCCACCTGAGGCCCCTGAAGGAACAGGACATATGGGCTGCAACACCAGGGGCCCCCCCAACGCTGAGGCAGGCAAAATGGCATTCTCCAATATTGCAGCCATTCCGCCAAAACCACAGGTGCGCTGCCATCACCTCTCATGCGACTGTAGTTTGCTGATCCATTCTCAGCTATCTCCTAGGCCCCCGGCTAAGCAATCCGCAGCAGCCATGCTCTCTTGGACACAGCCACGGCAAAGGCTGATGTCAAAGAGCAGAGCCTGATAGCTGCCACAGGCTGCACATTGGCCACACTCCGAGTCGATCATGTGTGCCGTGGCCCAGGATCAATATAAAGAAACTCATCCCCTTACTGGCACCTGCAGACTGCTGACTCTGGGATGCCAATGTGCTATTACTGCTTCTTCCCATTGCAAAACAGCTGCCTTCATCTCCTCTCTCTTCTTTTTTTCAAGAAGTTGGGAGGAGGAGAAGAGGGAACTACCACCTCCTGCTCGGCCGATGGCCCTGAGGAACGGCTAGGGGAGGAGGGACACAGATACTGCACCCCAACAGGCTGTGGCCCAGCACCTCACTTAAACTCCAGCCAACACAGATTATGGTCATCCACCTGCTGGAGACTGAACCACTGGCTCTGAATTGGGGAACAGGCTTCTTGAGGGAATGTTTCATTTTGACTGTTTTCAGTCTCCATCTGCTGGTGGATGAGCATAACCCACGCATCTTGTCATCTAAACTGTCTAGCGCTATACACCCGAACAATGCCCTGAGAAAAAAAGAACACATCAAAAACCAAATGAACTCCAGTCACCACTGAGCTCGCCTGGCCCCAAAACCAGTAAGGCCAGGCTGAAGAGGGAGCGAGGCTCTGCGGCAGGTCTCCCCACAGATCCAAACAGGGAACTGGAGAAGCTACACTAGAGGCACTCGTTCTCACCCTCTACAGTAGTAACACTCTTATATGCCCTCAGAAGGGAACTGTCCCAAAAACTGTTAATATATGCCGGACTCCATCCAAACTCCACGTGACAAACCACGGCACGTTCAACTGACACTGGAAGCAGAACTCCAAGAAAACTTTCTTCTGAGAGCCTTGCCGAAGCTGGGGCTCCTAGCCTAGCCCAGGCCAGCCTAAACAGTTGGCACCACATCCACCTCACAAGCTCCCTGGGCAATTAGAGCTGTCCCGGGGGGGGGGGGGGGGGGGAGAGACAGCTGACTGCATTTGCTCCAAGAAAGCAAATAGAATGCTAGGTATCATAAGGAAAGGAATGGAAAATAAGACAAAGGATATTATAATGTCTCTGTATCGTTCCATGGTACGACCGCACCTTGAATATTGTGTGCAATTCTGGTCACCATATCTTAAAAAGGATATAGCGTTATTAGAAAAGGTACAGAGAAGAGCCAACAAAATGGTAAAGGGGATGGAAGGCTACTCCTACGAAGAGAGGCTACAAAGGTTAGGGCTCTTCAACCTGGAAAAGAGACGGCTGAGGGGAGATATGATAGAGGTCTATAAATTAATGAATGGAGTGGAACGAGTAAACGTAGATCAATTGTTTACGCTATCAGAATACAGAAAGACTAGGGGACATGCAATGAAGCTACAGGGTAAACTATTTAAGACAGAGAAAATATTTTTTCACACAACGTGTAATCAAACTCTGGAATTTGTTACCGGAGGATGTAGTAAGAGCTGTTAGTGTAGCTGGGTTTAAAAAAAGGTTTGGACAAGTTCCTGGAGGAAAGGTCCATAAACCATTATTAAAAAGGGATCCAGGATATCGATGCTTGGCCCAATACAAGCATTGTGGAGCCTGTGTCTTTTGGGGATACTGCTAGGTACGTATGACCTAGATTGGCCACTGCTGGAAACAGGATACTGGGCTTGATGGACCTTGGTCTGACCCAGTATGGCATATCTTATGTTCTTATGCTCAGGGTGAGACGTGACTACGGAAAAAAGGCTCATGAGACTTCTGGGTGAACCCTGCACCGAAAATCCCCCATAAAACCATTTGTTTTTTTCTACTCAAAAATCATAGCTATAAATTCCCATCTACCTGTGAACTCATCAAGTTGCGCCCGAGGAGGGTAGCCAGATCTACTGGTAAAGGAAGTCCTCCAAGCTCTCCAAGAGCCCTCGCAAACACCAACCTTGGGCTCCGAGCCTCAGCACCAGAGGCACCCAAACCATCTTGATGAAGACACTGACACCAAATGACCTAACAGATGGGTGAAAGAAACCAGGGAACTTGCGTCCAAGCCATCCGAGCTGTGCATGCTGTCTTAATGAGAATACAAGCCCCTATGTATTGCCAGCGCCTCAGTAGAAGCTAGACTCTGCTCCGAACGCTGCACCATACTGCATAATCCGTGCAGTGGCTAAAATTTAAAAGGATGCCATCAAGATACAGTACTGTAGCCATCTCTGCCCTAAAAATAGAATGACTAGGACTATTTCCTAGTGGCAGCACTTAACCAACTGAAGTTTTAACAACTTAACAGACCTGAGCTCGATCCTGGAAGCCATTCCTGGCTCTAACTGCCCCTTCTTGCTTGTGTTCTCTCTTTTATCATTATTATTTTCTTCTTTTTTTTTCCCCCTCTGGCGGCGAAATACTCGGATCCAGAGTCCAAATTGAGTGGTATCGAAGGGCTAAACCAGAAGGCGACACAAAAATTAGCTAAGGTGAGGACTATTTACCAGCAAAATCCACAACACATGAAGTATGCTAAGAAACAGGAAACTTGACTTCCCAGCTCCCCCCCCCCCTGGATAAATGAAACAAAACCAAAACAAAAAACTCCCCCCCCCCCCCCCCCGTAGTGGACAAAATAAACCAAGGGTCTTTTTTTTCTTTATTTATATTTTTATTTAAGGCTATGGAGGGAAAAGTCACTGCCCAAGGTATGCTGGGGGAATTGAATCCTGATCCCTGGAGAACAACACAGTAGTCCTAACTACTAGGCTACTTCTCCACTTTTTTTTTTTTTAATTAAAAGATATACTAATCCGTGAGGTCTTACCCACGGCCTCTGGTCAGTCCCTGCGGAGTGAATGAATTAGGGTCAAATGACTGTGGAAACAGTAGCCACTGCATGAAACCAACCTGTGATTCTCCCACCCTTGCCCAGCCGTGGGCTGACAGAAAAACAGAGAAATGGTGGCCTTCCTCCAAAATGCACCAACAATGGAAAACTACTCACTTAAGCACGACATAGGCTCCCTTTATGTCTCTCCAATAAAGTGCTCCAACCACGTGGAAAAAAAAATAGGTACCCTCCAAGCGAGAAAGCAGAATGGCAGCTGTCAGTGATCCAAGATTCCTGCATAAGAGAGTCACTGGCACGTTATACCAGCCTTCCTTTCTCCTGCACTGCAGCTTCTTCCATGTCACAAACGTTTTAACACGCCCGACTACCAAAAATAAACTGCCGAACTACCTGTTGTAGCCCTTTTGGGGCAGGCCCTCCTACCTGGATTCCAACCTGGATTCTTAGGCTTTACCTAGCCCTTCTAACAGGAAGGAAACAACAAGACACATACACAGAAAATCAATTATAATAATTCCAGAGCTCTAGAAAGAAGATCGCTGGGGGTCCAAAACATGGCTCCTCCCTTACTATCTTCAAAAATCTTCTGCCAGAGATAGCACAGTTACTTACCTGTAACAGGTGATCTCCGGAACAGCAGGAATTAGTCTTCACATATGGGGTTCGTCGGCGCCGACGGAGCCCGCACGGGAATGCTCCCCAGCATCCAATCAGAAGGCTTTTGGGAGCATCCCTGGCGCCTGCGCGGTAGCTTCCCGCCCTTCCCACTGCCTCTCCCCAGTTGCGTTTCATAGCTGAGACAGAAGGAGAGGAGAGGAAGGAAGAGAGAGAGAGAGAGAGTTACAACTCCTAGGGGAGGCGGGTGGGTTGTGAAGACTAATTCCTGTTGTTCCGGAGATCACCTGTTACAGGTAAGTAACTGTGCTATCTCCAGGAACAAGCAGGAATGAGTCTTCACATATGGGGACTCCCTAGCTGAGGGTGCCAGAGGAGATCCCAGAATGCGCGCCCCTGGACAGGGCGGCATCGCCCAACCTGGATCCCCGGCATCCCCTGAGGGATGGAGGGTAGGAGTTGAGAAGAGTCGCCAAAGGCACAGCAACCTAAGACTACAGGTGGAGTCTTCAAAACCACTTTGACATCATTAACCGTTAATGATCTAGCACAATCTAGAGCTTACCTACTGGACTGTAGAAGGCAGAGCTGCAACGGGTACTGTAGGTGCAGTAGCGCAGTCTTCAAGGGGACTTCATCGCAGAGAGGACGAAGTTCCCCAGTCCGGGCGGGTTGGAGACGCAGGTGTCAACCGGCACCAGAAAGACGGCAGGTCTTCACGAGGAGCTCTAAGAGAAGCTGAGAACTCCCGTAGGAGCAGAGTCCCCAAACCGGAGGACTAAGCAGAAGACTGACCGATCTGGGAGAACCCAGCCCGGAGAAGAACAGGAGTGTACCCCGGGATATGGAGGGGTACACTGCCTACCCTAGCCGGCCAGGGATAGGGAGACATTGGGTTTGAAAACCTCCAGACAAGGGGCTGTTGACTGCAAAGCAAGTTTAAGCATAACCGGTCCGAGCACCCGAGCCGCAGGACGCAGGCAAGCGGGCCGGCCGGACCCCAAAAGAAAAAACAGAACGTCATTATCGACCATAGCGGTAAGACACAGGGCGCTATAATGTTTCCCAAAAGCGCCCACCTGTACCGATATATATCCAATGACAGGTATAGATGTATATCGGGCTATAGGTGGGCCCGGGAACGCCCACCCAGGTTACTAACCCAGTATGCACACGGGAGAACAATACTGCCAACTCGGACCGGCCCTTGATCCACAGGAGGGAGCCCACTAGGAAGGTGGCAAGGGAAAGGACCATCAAGTGATGGGCCGATGTGCGTGGGGCGGGCCGATCGGTGAGAGTAGCAGTATGGTTGCGTGACCGTCAGATCAATTGGGAAGGAGCACATCAGGAGTATGTAGGCCCCTGAGGCGTCTGCCTGACAGCCACGCCGAAAACGTGTCCTCTGTACCACAGGGGAGGCAGGAGGATAGAAAAAAACCTACAGCCACGGTGTGACCGTGGGGGTCATCCCCGGCATATTAAAAAAACACCCCTCGGGGGTAGAGTCAATGCCCTCCGCCGCTCCGAAGAATGCATGGAGCGGAGCCGGGGATCGACCTGGGTCAGTGGAACTCCTGTCCCCTGTAACCCGACGGACCCAGGGGTTGCATTGCAAGAGCGGAGGCACCGACCCGAGGGCGGGGGTGGTCCGGCCCTGTCGAGGATTAGTGAGGCCCACTCTTGGAGAGTAGCGGCCAAGGCCTACACTGGGAGAAGGAGATTCGGTGCGCGATTCCCTCAATCCGGGAGAACCCAGCAGATGGGAGTCGAGGAACGTACCCGAGGGTAAGTCCGAAGAAGACTAGCATGGCCCTGAGGAGCCAGGCTAACCTAGTGTGGGAAAAAAGGGTCTCTCCCCCCCCCCCCCCGGGGGAGGGGGCCCCAACCTCCAGTCAAGCGGCCGAGCCACTTGTCAGACTGAAAAGAACCACAGTGTAGAACTGGACAATAACTTCCGGTAAGAGGAGTTAAGTGCAAACTGCCGCATACCGGAGCCTAAGGCTGCTTGGCAAGGGCAGCCTGGTGCGAGCTCAGGCACCGCCAACCGGCGTGAGATGTCCCCGGCATTGTCGCACCCGGCAGGTGGGCAGAGGAATGACACTTCCTCTTCTTCGGAAAGGAGGGTCGGGAAGGACATCTCCTACCCCCGGGAGAGGGGGAGGGCCGCGGGCGGCCAGCGCCAAACAGGTTGGCGGCGCACTGAGCAACCTGACGCAAGGCCTCGCCATTGAAAAGGTTCTCCCCTGTGCACGGGGAATTACTCAGATTATGTTGCGCCCAGCTGCACAAGTCGGAAGCCTGCAACCAGGCTGTACGACGCGCCCCTATGGCGACAGCAGAGGACCTGCTAACTGACTCGAAAGAGTCCACGGCAGCGCGAGAGAAAGAAACCAAGAGATATTCCTGCAATGGTAAAGAAGCAAGGAATAGTCAGGGGCCCGAGGGGCCGACACAAAGGGAGACAGGAGGGATAACCTCTCGGTGACCTCCCGAAGCGCCAGGCTCATATAGAAAATATATGAGAGAATCCTGGAGGCCAACATGGACGTTTGGAAGGTTCGCCGCCCACAGTTGTCCAGAGCTTTAGCCGCACGATTCGGGGGGCAGGAAGAGTGCTTCTTCTTGCTACTGACCTTCCTCAGGGCCGATTCCACCACAATGGAACGATGGGGAAGCTGGTGCGTCTGGAAACCCGGAGAGGGGGGCACCCGATACAGGGCATGCATGGCCGTAGGCGGCGCCGGTACCTGTAAGGGCGAGCGCCAAATCCCGAGCAGGAGATCCCGCAGGGAGGGATGCAAAGGAAGCATCATGGCTGCCTGTTCTGCAGGACCCGGACTTAGCGAAGGGCCCGGGATAGGAATGGCGAGCAAGTCCACCATGTCAAGGAGGAAGTCCTGAAAAGACGGCTCTCCCAGAGGAGCAATCCCGGGGGAGGCCGAGGTGTAGGGGCCCGCTGGGACACCAAGGGACCCCCCGTGCTGGTGCACGGAAGGAATCGCTCTAAACAGAGGAGGGTACGGACAGTCCAAATTCGAGGCAGTTGGCACTGCATTGTCAGAGCCCGAGATCGATTCCAAGCGGGGCATCGAAGGGAGCGACGTCCCCGACGGGCCTGCGGGACTTGGCCTCGGTCCCGACTCCGGGGGCGGGGCCGCCCCCGGGGCAATCCGCAAGGGCGGCTGGAGTGGCGCCGAGGCCGCTGGAGAGCAGGCGAGCGCAGCACCGCACCCTCAGAAGAGACCAGGGTCGGATCCTAAATGCGTCGGGGCCACGCTTTCCAGACTGGAGATCGATTCGAGGCTGGGCATCGAACCGAGCGACGCCTCCTTAGGGGGCCGCGCCGGTGCTGCCACTCCCGAGAGTGGAGTCGGGGCCGCGACGATCGGTGCCGAGGGCAACGAGGGCTTCCCAGGCTGAAATTCGGCGAAGAGGGGAACACCCGGATTCGGCTCCGATGTTGGGAGAGAGGCCCTTCTAGACGCCTGGGCTCTTCCCGCGCCCGTTTTATTGAGTGGGAAACCCTTACGGGGCGCACTACGCTGCCTCGAGGGTACCCAGGTAACCCGCCGACGAGCCCCGGCGGGGGGCGAGACGCTCCGCCCCGGCTCCGCGGCTGCGGCGCTTCTGTGGGTCGACTCGACCGAAGGTCCCGGGTCCCGCGGGCAAATAGTGACGCGTGGAACACTCAACGCCCGCGCAGATGCCGGGAGGTCGGTGACGTCCGGAGGAGGCTCCGGCCCTGCGCAGGGTGGGGGTGCCGACCCGCCCGACCGGGATAGATCGATCGGCTCCGCAGGCAGAGCTTGGAGGCGACCCCTGGCGAAGAACGGGGCCCTTGTTCCCGAGACCGCCGCGGGAGGGGCGGAGCCGCTCAAGGCTAGTACCGCCCCCGCGGAAGCCGGGGGCGAGTCGATCGGCCTCGGCGGAGCCGAGGGCACCCGGTGCCAATCCCTGGTGGGGTGTGGGGCCACCGACTCCGACACCCATGCCGAGGACTTGGTCCCGCTCGAAGCGGTCACCACCTCCGCGCATGTTAGGGGTGTGGGCACGCCATACCGGGTCAGGTTGGTCCGACGATCCCTGGTGACGAGTGGAATGCTCAACACCGACGCCGATGCCGGGGAATCGGCAACGCCGACAGCAGGTACCACCCCCGCGCAGGGCCGGGATGCCGTAGAGCCAGACTGGGTCGGGTCGATCGGCTCCGAAGGCACCGAGGACGCCAGTCGACAGTCCCTGGCGAAGAGTGGAACACTCGACACCGGCGCCGATGCATCTGCACCGCTCGAAGCGGGTGCCACCCTCGGGCATGGCTCGAGAATGTTCTGTGAGGAGCGAACCTCAGGAACAACCCGAAACCCCGCGGAGGCTCTGGAGGCCGGAGCCGTCGTCATGCGGCGCATGAGACTCACCCCTCAAGGCTCGGTTAGTCTTAACAGACTGTTGTTGGGTTACCTGATCCTGGCGAGGAGAGAACGCCGACGATCGCTCCTCAGAGGGAAAGACGTCATCGAGGGACACTCGAAACAGGGAGGGTCTTCTCCCGACGCTGAAGCCCGGGGAACCGGGGGAGAAGAGGTCAGGGCCCCAACAGGAGAGACACCAGGCGTTGGAGTCGGAGCAGAAGACAACGTCTCCACAGTGGGAGCACTTCTTAGGGGAAGAAGGCTCCATACTGGAAAGCCCGGTAGGCCTCAGAATAACACGAGGAGGAAGCTCCTCGAAGGAAATAAAGGAAAACAAAAAATAAGGAAAAAAGGGGTACCAGCGGTGCCAGAGTCAGCGGGGGAAAAAACACGACCACAGGAACAAAAAAGGAGAAAAAAAAAAAAGTTTCTGCGGTGACAGGAGTTACGTCCTGTCGGCTCCGCGGAAAAACGAAAACTGGGGAGAGGCAGTGGGAAGGGCGGGAAGCTACCGCGCAGGTGCGAGGGATGCTCCCAAAAGCCTTCTGATTGGATGCTGGGGAGCATTCCCGTGCAGGCTACGTCGGCGCAGACGAACCCCATATGTGAAAACTCATTCCTGCTTGTTCCTGGAGATCTGCCTTTTATTAAGTAGTATCAGCTGACATAGTTAATTTTTGATTAACATTGGATGATATTATTCATGATACAAAATCACAGATCTGGAATAAAATCTGCTTACAGGGTTAATTTTCTGCTGATGCTTTGCAAAAATACATTAAAAAACTGAAGGTACAAGGCCATGATTATAATTACCAAGTGACAGTAGGTGTCACTGTGACTCCATTATACAGAAGCTGATTAGTTACACTATAAGTTCTATCTAAATTCTATTAATTTCCCAAGCTTTATTTACTTTCCAGTTATATGTTGACCTAAGGTCTCTGATTCTTGGAAAGCTTATGCAATAATGCTGATGTTAGTTGTCCAATTTTCAACCTATCATCTACCACAAAAGGGAGGCAGAACTGTCTAGAATGCAGAAGCTACCCTTTGCACCAGTAACTACGTACATAACTTTATTTGCTAATCTCTGTTACAACTACCTGTCAGCAATTTCTCACAGAGAGAGAAAAAGACAGAAGCTCCTATATAAAAATGTATGTTTCAGTCAAGCCTATTTGATTATAATAAGCATATATATTTTCACCTATAGCTAACCTTTATAGTCCTGTTTCTTCACTGTTTATACTATATCCAGAGTACCATAAACAGATTCATCACTGTCCACCTCCAGATCCAAATTGCCATAGACAGGATGATCTATATTCGCATAAGTTAACTTATCACACAAAAGCTCATCAGTCTCTGCTATCGTCTCTAACCTTGTTCTAGGGCAGTGATGGCTAACCTTTTTGAGCCCGAGTGCCCAAACTGCCGCACAAAACCAAAGAATTTCCTCAAAGTGCCAGCACGTCAATTAAAGCTCCATTTGCATAAGGTGCTTCATTTGCATAAATATTTGCATAATGTTACCATACACTAACTTTTAGTAAACATGCCTCTTAATGAGTATATGGATAAAGAAAGACTAAAAGGTTTCTACATTACTATAATCCAGTACCAACCGCCAGGCACATTAGGAACTACTACAAACGCTGCCCATTTAGAACCCATAGCAAACCCGCCGTATCCTAACAGCACTACCAGGACTCACAAAGCACCATACTCTACCTATCAAAAGGCAACACTGCAAATATTAAACCAATACATCTCAGAGAACAACAATACATGACCTACTGGGGAAAGAACAAGTGGCAATGTCAAATAGGAATTATATAAACAGAATACCTCAGCTCAGTTACACATGCAGAACAGACCATTACCAAACAAGGAATCACAATTTAGAAACAGGAAGACAATAATTAAACTGGGAACCCCAAAAGCCAAACTTGGAATATACAACAACACTGTAGAAATAAAACTATATATTAATTTCCTCTTGTACTAAACAAAGCGCAAAAATTAATGATGCACATTTCCCAGAGCTGACATATTCCAATTAATAAATTCAAAATAAAGAGATATTTTTCTACCTTTTGTGCATTTTTTTTCAGTTGCAATTGTTCCAGCCACTTTCTTCTGGTTTCTTCGTGTCTTCTGCTAACTCTCCATCTGCTGTCCATTTGTCCTTTCTTCTGTCTTCTTGGTTTTTTTTTCCCATTCTCTCTCTACATCTGCTTTAACATACTAATCTTTCTCCTTTTGCTCTTTCCTCATTCCTATTTCATCTACTCAAAATTTACCCCTCCATCCTCAATCCCCACTTACTCTCCCAATACCCGGCCAATTGTATATTTTTTATCCCTCCCACACAAAATATTTTTCCCCTCTCCATTTTACTCTCCCAGCCCCATCCCATTCTAATCCTCCCCCAACACCAGCTCCCTTCTAGTTCCAGCCTCACCCAGCATCCATTCCCTTCTAGTCCCTGCATCAGCCCATTTCCAGTCCTAGCAGCCCCCCAACCCATTTCCAGTCCTAGCAACCCCCCAACCCAATACCAGTCCTATCCCCCCCTCATCAACCCACTTCCAGTCCTAACCCCCCATCACCCCATTTTCAGTTTAAGCCCCCCCCTATAACCCATTACCAGTCCTAACCCCCCATCAGCCCACTTCCAGTCCTAACCCCCCATCAGCCCACTTCCAGTCAGCCCCCCATAGCCCATTGCCAGTCCTAACCCCCCCCATCAGCCCACAGTCCATTACCAGTCCTAACCCCATCAGCCCACCTCAAGTCCTAACCCCTCCCCATCAGCCCATTTCTTGTCCCAGCCCCCCACAGCCCATTATCAGTCCTAAACCCCCCCATAGCCCATTACCAGTCCTAACCCCATCAGACCACCTCCAGTGTTAACCCCCCATCAGCCCATTTCCAGTCCTAACCCCCCATCAGCCCATTTCCAGTCCTAACCCCACCCAACAGCCCACCTCAAGTCCTAACCCCTCCCCATCAGCAGTCCTAACCCCCCCTAGCCCATTAGCAGTCCTAACCCCCCCCCCTCTCTAGCCCATTAGCAGTCCTAACCCCCCCCCCATAGCCCATTACCAGTCCTAACCCCCCATCACCCCATTTCCAGACAGCCCCCATCAGCCCACAGCCCATTAGCAGTCCTACCCCCCCAGCCCATTAGCAGTCCTAACCCCCCTAGCCCATTAGCAGTCCTAACCCCCCCAGCCCATTAGCAGTCCTAACCCCCCCCTAGCCCATTAGCAGTCCTAACCCCCCCCCCTCGCCCATTAGCAGTCCTAACCCACCCCCATTGCAAATTTAAAAAAAAAAAAAAAGCAGCTGGCTCTGGCTTCTGCCGCGGCAGCGGCAGAATGCAATGTCCCGCGGGGCCCCCTCCGCCCGCTAAGCCCCTCTGCAAGGGCTTTCAGATTCGCGAGGGAGAGCGTCTCCCTCGCGTCTCTGTTAAGCCCGCAGGGGCTAATGGGAAATTTCCCATCAGTCCCTCTAAAGGGGCTGATGGGAAATTTCCCATTAGCCCCTGCGGGCTTAACAGAGACGCGAGGGAGACGCTGTCTCCCTCGCGAATCTGAAAGCCCTTGCAGAGGGGCTTAGCGGGCGGAGGGGGCCCCGCGGGACACTGCATGCTGCCGCGTCCGCGTCCGCGGCAGCAGCCAGAGCCCGCTTTTTCTTTTTCTGCGGACCTTCACGCGTGCCAGCTGCAAGGCCTTCGCGTGCCACAGCTGGCACGCGTGCCATAGGTTCGCCATCGCTGTTCTAGGGCCTTGGTCAGTTCTTCCTTTTCCATACTACCGGCCAGAGAGCTGTGCTGCTAAGAACTGCTGGAGTCTACGTGCCGAAAACCAAAATAAGCACCGGAAAGGAACCAAACCCAGCAAACCGAAAAAATAAATTCCGCAAAACCCCCCAGAGAGCCAGATCAAACAATCCCTGATGCTGCCACAACGACCAAAAGACACTGAGGCACTGGAGTAACACTCACCCATGGCTTAACGTTACCTCCTGAAGGGCTGGCCCGTAGAAACTGCCTGATGTCCTGCTGCCAGCAAACTAAGAGGAACACAAACTGTGTCCGCAGAATTCAGCAGATCCATTCTTCACAACAAAGGGAAAATTACCCATGGGTGCTAACCATACCCGCATACTCTGCAGTCAAGGGAAATTAAGCTTCACAAAGCGGCTTTATCCCCATTCAAGGGAACATCAGCCACCGCCTTCTCAAGGGGACAGCGGCTGTAGCTTCCTGACTTTTTCTTCACTCAAGGAGAGAGCAGCCAAAGGAAAGCTAAGTAGCTGTGGTTTGTTTTGCCTTTGTTTTTAAATGAAGAGGAGTGAACAGGCAAAGAATGAGGGAGGGACCTGGCATCACCAGGTAATACACCCAAGGAGCCATGCCGCCTGAAATCCAAAATCATCCACATCATTTCAGTACCAACTGTACAGATTAGACACCTTCCATTTGCTGGAGACTGACAAACACTGGTGAGATCAAGGCTGCACAGACCCCTTTGTACCACAACGTCAAAAAGATCAAGCCAATGATTCTCAGTCTCCATCTGCTGGTAGGTGTGCATAACTCACGCCTGGACTGGACTGGATGGACAATAAGTAATTTAAGTCTATGGATGCTGAGCAAGTTATACCTGTTGATGTTATATTGATTTTAAAAGCATTGGTTTTAACTAAAATAGGATTATTGTAATTAGAAAACTCAAAGTTTAAAAAGGCCTTTAAGACACAGTTAAGAGTAGTTACTCACCTGTAACAGATGTTCTCCAGGAGCAGCAGGAATCAGTCCTCACATATGGGTGACGTCAGCGCCGAAGGAGCCCTCGCGGAGCAATTTTCCCCAGCTTTCAAAGAAAGCCTTTGGGAATTGCAGCGCGCATGCGCGGTCCTCTTCCCGCCCAAGGGTGCCATCTTGCTCAGTCTGATGACATAGCTAAAAGACAGCAAAAAATTAGCAAAAACGAAATTATAGGACTGCAACTCCAAGGGGAGGAGGGAGGGTTGTGAGGACTGATTCCTGCTGCTCCTGGAGATCACCTGTTACAGGTGGGTAACTACTCTTTCTCCAGGACCAAGCAGGAAGTCAGTCCTCACATATGGGACTCCCAAGCTTAAGGCTACCGGAGACCCTAAGCACAAAAAAGGAGCTCCCTCAAGCTCAGTAGCACAGAAGGAAGGAATCTTCTCTGAGTATGCCTCCAACCGGTAGCCCAACATCCGGGACGGAGGGCAGGAGTTGCCTATACCTCAAAGAGATTACGGAGGACTGCCTGTCCGAAAGCACTGTCCCTGCGGGACTCCCTCTCCAGACAGTAATGGGCTGCAAAAGTCTGGCTGGAAGACCAAGTAGCAGCCCGGCAGATGTCTGCCAATGGAACAGAGCGGAGGTAAGCCACTGACGCAGCCTTCGCCCTAACACGATGAGCCGTGACTCGACTTTCCAACGAGAGGCCGGCTGCCCCATAAGCCCAAGCGATACAGTCAGCAATCCAGATGGACAGAGTACGCTTGGAGACAGGGAGCCCCAACTTATTGGGGTCATAAGACACGAAGAGCTGAACAGCCCTTCGGTGCTCCCGCGTACGCCCTCCTACAGTCCAGGGTATGCAGGACCATTTCAGCTCGGCTGGAGTGTGGCCTGGGAAAGAAGGTCGGAAGTACCACCTCCTGGTTGATGTGAAAAGGGGAAACCACTTTAAGAAGAAACTTAGGGTGAGTCCGTAGGACTACCCTATTCTTGTAGAACCTAGTGTAAGGAGGATCAGATACTAGGGCCTGTAGCTCACTAACGCGTCTAGCAGAAGTGAGGGCTACCAAGAATAAGGTTTTCCAAGAAAGAAAACGAAGATGACAGGTAGCCATAGGTTCAAAAGGCGGACAGGTAATCCGCTGTAAAACCACATTCAGATCCCAGTCAGGGGCTGGTGGGCGCAAAGGCGGTTTAAGGAGAAGGAGGCCTCTGAGAAAACGAGCCACTAGAGGGTGGCTGGAAAGAGGTCTGCCATCCACCGGCATGTGATGCGCAGAAAGAGCACTGAGGTGGACCCTGACCGAGTTGGACTTAAGTCCAAGATTGGAGAGGCCAAGCAAGTACTGCAAGACCACTGATGCCGAACAGGAGAAGGGATCTTGAGACTGCTGAGCACACCAGACGGAGAACCGACGCCACTTAAGAGCGTAGGACTTCCGGGTGGAGGGTCGCCTGGAGGCCAAGATGATTTCCTCCACATCTGGAGGCAGCAGGAGGGGAGCAAGGACTACCCTTTCGCAGCCAGGCCATCAGATGAAGGGACCGGAGGTTGGGGTGTAGGAGAGTCCCGTGATCCTGGGTCAGGAGATCGGGCTGAAACCCCAGAGGGAGAGGAGTGTCCACCGCCAGCTGCATCAGAAGCGGGAACCAGGGCTGTCTCGGCCACCGGGGAGCCACCAGGATCATCGAGGCTCTGTCTCTGAGAACCTTGAAGAGCGTCCGAGACACTAGTGGCATGGGAGGAAAGGCATACAAGAGGCCTGTGGACCATGGAATCAGAAAAGCATCCGCCGCTACTCTGAGAGGATGCGGTTGTCGAGAGCAGAATCTGGGAAATTGCCGGTTCTGAGGACTGGCAAACAGATCCATGGTGGGGAGGCCCCATTTGAGAAAGATCCACTGAAGCACTAACGGATCCAATCTCCACTAGTGTGGTTGGAGGATTCTGCTCAGTTTGTCTGCCAGGCAATTTTCTTGACACGGGAGATAAACAGCTTTGAGGATGCCGCCGCGGTTGACGGCCCAAGAGCACAGCTTTTGTGCTACCCGACAGAGAAGGAAGGAGCCTGTGCCCCCTTGTTTGTTCACGTAGAACATCGCAACTTGATTGTCCGTCTGGACCAGCACAGACTGGTGAGAAGTGAGGTGGGAGAAGGCCCTCAGAGCCAGGCGGATAGCCTGGAGCTCCAGGAAGTTGATCTGCTGGGCAGACTCCCAAGGAGTCCAGAGGCCTTGAGTACATGTCCCTTGGCAATGTGCTCCCCAACCCAGGAGAGAAGCATCGGTCGTCAGGACCTGAGAAGGCGGAGGAGACTGAAAAGCCATTCCTAGCACTAGGTTTGGCAGATGAAGCCACCATTGCAGAGAAGAGACCAGCAGTCAGAGATCTGTACGGAGTCCGCTAGGCTCCCAGTGGCCTGATGCCATTGTGTGCGAAGGCACCATTGAGCAGGCCGCATGTTCAGGCGGGCATTGGGGGTCACATGGACTGTGGAAGCCATATGGCCGAGCAGTCTCAGAAATTGCCTGGCAGAGACCAGGGAATTGCTGCGAAAGTGGCTGGCAAGATCCATGAGCCTGTTCGCTCTGTCGAGAGGCAGAAAGGCTCGCGCCTGAAGCATGTTTAATCTTGCGCCGATGAACTTGAGATCCTGAGAGGGGAGCAAAGTGGACTTTGCGAAGTTTATGACAAAGCCCAAGTGCTGAAGCAGAGCCACAGTGCGGTGCGTGGCGTGAGTGGCCTCTTGGGAAGACTGTGCTCTGATGAGCCAGTCGTCTAGGTATGGAAATACAAAGAGGCCTTGAAGTCTTAGATAAGCCGCCACCACTGCTAGACATTTGGTGAACACCCTTGGTGCGGAGGATAGGCCAAAGGGTAGCACTCTGTACTGGTAATGATTGCCCCCCACAACAAACCTGAGATATTGTCTGTGGCTGGGGTGGATGAGGATGTGAGTGTAGGTATCCTTTAGATCTAAGGAGCATAGCCAGTCTCCCTGCTGGAGGTAGGGCAGCAGGATTCCAAGGGTAAGCATCTTGAACTTTTCCTTTGCGAGGAACTTGTTGAGGTTCCTCAAGTCCAGGATGGGTCTGAGGCCTCCTGTTCGTTTTGGTATCAGAAAGTACCTGGAGTAAAAGCCTTGACCTCTCAGGTGGTGGGGCACCGGTTCCACAGCCTGTTCCTGAAGAAGACTTGCTAACTCCTGAAGGAGCAAGTCCCTGTGCAGAGGGAGTCTGAGAGGCTCCCCTGGAAAGTAGGAGGGAGGTACCTGGTGGAAGTGCAGGAGATAGCCCTCTTGGACTATGTGAAGCACCCAGGTATCTGTAGTGATGTTGGACCACCTGTGGGCAAAGTGGACCAGCCGGCCTCCTGTGCTGAGAGAAACCAGCTGAGGGGGAGAGGCTATGCTGATGAAGTCAAAAACCCCCACCCTGCTGAGCAGGGGCCGGTGGTGCAGGCTTGGGGGCTTGCTGCCTACGGGACCCATTACCCCGTCCCTTGGCCTGCTGACCCTGTTGGGGAGCTGCTGAGGCCTGATAATGAGGGTAGTGTTTATAGGCAGCCGCCTTCCTCGGGTAAAAGGGCTTTTTCCCCGAGCCCTTCTTCTTCTGAGAAGGGGCAGAGGTCTTCCTTGAGAGCCGAGTCCTGGTGAGAGTCTCGGTCTCGATCTGTGCAGCCTTCTCAGCCATGGGTTTGCCAAAGAGGTTTTCACCTCTGCAGGGGACATCGACCAACTTGTCCTGCACCCAGGGCTCGAGGTCAGATGACTGAAGCCAAGCCTGTCGGCAGGCACCGATGCCGACTGCGGCTACTCGAGCCGATGCTTCAAAGCCATCGTAGGCTGCTCGAGAGATAAACTTTGAGCACTCTGGAACACCAGTTGACAAGGCTTGGAACCTCTGCAAAGGTTCTTCGGAGAGACCAGCAGAGAACCCGGCTATTTCTTTAGCCAGGTCTCGGAGATACATGCCCATATAGAGCTGGTAGGTCTGGACTCGACAAACAAGCATAGAGCCCTGGAAACACTTCCTACCGAGGGCATCCAGGCTTCGAGCCTCCCGACCGGGAGGCACCGAGGAGTGCATTTTCTGACTTTTAAGTCTATGCATGGCCGATTCCACCACCATGGAATGGTGCGGTAGTTGTGCCTTTTGGAACCCGGGGCTCTTGCAGACTCGATAAATGGAATCGACCCGCTTGCTTAACACCGGCGACGACGTCGGGCTCTCCCACATGCGGAAGAGAAGTCGTTCCAGCATCGGAGGAACCGGTACAGTAAAAGGCCTCCTTTGGGGGAGAGTCATACTGGAGGGCAGCGAGCTCTTCGGCTCGAGGCTCCTCCTCGGGATCCGCGGGGAAGGCCAAGGCCTTGGCCATATCCCGCACGAAGTCCGAGAACCGGGTATCCTCCGGGGGGGGACGGGGGGACCGTCTCCGAGGTTCGGACTCGGGGGAGTCCGATGGGACACACCGAGTCCGAAAAGAACCAGGTGACTCTTTGTCCTCGGATTCCCAGGCTGACTCCTCGGAGGAGGAGTCGAGCAGCTCCAGTCGGGCAGGCATCGATGCCATACGCCCCGACGCCGAGGGAATCGGCGTCGACGACCTCGGTCCCGAACGGGAGGCCGAAGGAGACCGTGACCGAGGATCGACTCAAGCCCTCATGGACTCGAGGATCGGCTCGGTCTCCGGGGTCGACTTGGACGTCGACGTCCCGGTGGTCAGGGCAGAAGCACCGGCGAGGCCAGCGATCAATGCCCGCTGCTGGTCCATGAAGGCAGTCAGACTGCTCTCCAAGGCCGTCAACCTGAGTCCAAGCTCAGGAGACCCAGCAGCCCCCGACTCGGACCCCGACGGCATCGGGCCCAACGTCGGTTCCTTCGGAGGCGAGTCCATGAGGACTACAGCACTTAAGTGAGCAGGCGAGTCCATCTCGAGACGAGGATGTTTGGAAGGCCTCTCCATCTCCGAGGACCCGGGACGGCTATCGGGGCTATGCGACCTGGCCCTCAAGGAACCAGGAGCGTCCACCGACGCCGGCCCCGCGGGTTTCTTCTTCCGATGATGTTCCCGGGTAGGAGACCCCTGCTCAGAGGAACTTCGACGATGCTCAGGACCAGAGTCCCGAGATGTCGAAGCCTCTGACGAGGTCCGGGCCCGGCCGGAGTCAGAGAAGATACGTTCCCGTTGATGCTGCCGACTTCTCAATGCTTTTGAGGACTTCTTGCCACACAGACCACAGATCATCGGGTCATGATTGGGTCCGAGGCAGCGGAGGCAGCAGTCGTGTGTGTCGGTAAGAGACATGAGCTTCTTACACCGATCACACTTCTTAAACCCACTGGCAGCCATCGGGGGAAAAAAAGGGCCCCTGCGAGGTCAAAAGACAGGGCTGCCAGTGAAAAAGAAAAAAAGGCGGCGAAATCTGTCACGAAGGACAAAAAACCGAAAAATAAAGAACGGACTCGCAACCGGCGTCGCGGGTCCGGGCGGGAAAAGAACCGGCGTCGAACCGAGAAAAAAGACAAATAAAATCAACTTTTCTAGCGGTGAATTACAAACAATGTCTGTAGGGCTCCGCGGAAAAAAGAAGACTGAGCAAGATGGCATCCTTGGGCGGGAAGAGGACCGCGCATGCGCGCTGCAATTCCCAAAGGCTTTCTTTGAAAGCTGGGGAAAATTGCTCCGCGAGGGCTCCGTCGGCGCCGACGTCACCCATATGTGAGGACTGACTTCCTGCTTGGTCCTGGAGAATATCAATGTTCTTATTCTGTTACTGACCTTAATTCTTAGGTTATGAATAATATTATTTATAAGCCATGGTTTAAAATAAATTCCCCTGCCCTAAACATGCCCTTTTTTGCATAAAATTCTGTCTCTAGTAATGCTGTTTGTGTCATGCAATTTCCCCTCCTTTATGTGCTTAGTTGTTGATATTAAAATGTTTTCATGTCTAAGGTTGCTTTGTTGTTTATGTTCCACATACTCTTAACGGATGCCAATTTTTGTCAAATTGCAGTACACCAAATGAACAAACAAACAAACATACATAAGTAACGATTTCAACAAAGTAACTGGCTGCTAAAGGTCACAGAAGTTATAGAAAGGTACTGGAATGTTTATTGAGATCTGCATCCATTAGACTGCACCGTAGACGAAATAATTTTGAGATGATTATACCAAACCTTCAAGCATTGTACTGATGTCACAGACAATGGACACAGTAGTGTTTTACTAGCTATGGAATCATATGAGGAGATAATAGGTAAGATTTATCTATTGTTCTTGTATACAATATGTAACCCAAACAGAACCAGTGCTTTTATTCTTTTTTCTCTTTGTATATTTTTGTTTGCCATGCTTTTCTGGATCTATTTTTCTTCTGGCTTGCCTTTCTTTTTATGAATAGATGCTGTAGCTAACAAGGTCCTAATGATAAAGAAAAACTACTACTTATATGAAGACAGTCTCTCTACGATACCACCTGAGAATGGGTCTTCATAGCAGATTGGGAACGCAGATTTGGGCTCTTTTCTTTATATGAATGCCTAATTCTAAATTCTACATTTACCTTAATGAGGAAGTCTCCCAGCTGCAGCTCATTCAGGATCTCGTGCATAATCTTCACACACTCAGCATCTGGAATCATGGGATCATACTTGCCTGCAATGTCAAAATCCTGTAACACAGGCAAAAGAAAGTGAAAATCTTCGCAGGACAGAACCAACCAAGGAGCAACTTGAGAAAGAACAGGGCTATCAGTTGTCAGTTTTGCAGTATTTTTCATATACCAGCACCTTCTAAAAGCTTTGACATCCCTGCACATTTTTCACATTCGGATTGCTAAAAAAAATACAATTCAAAGTGCATTAAAATAGGAGTTTGTTTCACTGCTTCACCTCTTCTTCAGGAATGGGCCCAGATCACCAAGGATCACTGAGTGCTAGTCCTATTCAGTACAACTATGGCCTCCAAAGCACAGTTACTTACCTGTAACAGGTGATCTCTGGGAACAGCAGGAATTAGTCCTCACATATGGGTATGTCGGTACCGACGGAGCCTGCGCGGAAAAGCTCCCCAGCCTCCCAGAAGGAAAGCTTTTGGGGCCTCCCACAGCGCATGCGCGCTGCCTTCCCGCCTTCCTGACCAACTCTCCTCAGTTCGAGTTTAAAGCTGAGACAATAGAGAGAGGAAAGGAAAGAGAGAGAGATACAACTCCTAGGGGAGGTGGGTGGGTTGTGAGGACTAATTCCTGCTGTTCCCAGAGATCACCTGTTACAGGTAAGTAACTGTGCTATCTCCAGGAACAAGCAGGAATGAGTCCTCACATATGGGGACTCCCTAGCTAAGATGCCCGGGAGATCCCCTCAAGGGTATGAGACCCTGAAAGGTTCCTCATCTTCCTATGGATCTCAAGCATCCATTCAGGGAAGGTGGGCTGGAGTTGTTCAAGAATGGAACAGGTGTCTGAGGACAGCCTGACCAAACAAGGCATCCCGGCGGGAGTCCTTGTCCAAACAGTAATGGGCTGTAAAGGTATGAACCGAGGCCCAGGTGGCTGCTCGACAGATCTGGTCGATGGACACAGAATTGAGATGAGCCATAGAAGTGGCCATGGCCCTCACATTGTGAGCGGTGACATGGCCCTCCAGAGAAAGGTTCTTGCTCTGGTAAGCAAAAGAGATGCACTGAGCAATCCAATTGGACAGTGTCCTCTTAGAGACTGGAAGTCCCAAATGAGAGGGATCAAAAGCAACAAAGAGCTGGGAAGACTTTCTATGTTGCTGTGTCCTTTGTAAGTAAAAGGCAAGAGCTCTTTTACAATCTAGAGTATGCATGAGGAGCTGGAAAAAAGACAGGTAAATTTACCTCTTGATTAAGATGAAAAGGGGAGACCACTTTAGGCATAAAGTGGGGATTGGTCCTAAGGACCACCTTATCATGATGGAATCTTGTATAAGGTGGATTAGCCACTAGAGCTTGCAGTTCACTGATACGGCGAGCTGAGGTGACTGCAATAAGGAAAATAACCTTCCAGGAAAGAAATTTCAAGGATGTAGTGGCTAAGGGTTCAAAGGGTGGCTTCATAAGCTGACCAAGAACCAAGTTTAAGTCCCATGCCACCGGAGGAGGTCGAATGGGAGGTTTAGTCAAAGTTAGGCCTCTCATGAATCTTGCGATAGGATGAGAGGAGATAGGTTGTCCATTGAGAGGTTTAAGAGATGCTGAGATAGCACTCAAATGGACCCGTACTGAATTTGTTTTGAGTCCTGCATTGGAGAGATGCAGGAGATATTCCAATAGAGAATTCAGGGGGAGTGCTAGAGGGTCAAGACCCTTTTGAGCACACCAAATGGAAAATTTTTTCCATTTAAAAGCGTAAGAACGCCTAGTGGAAGGTTTCCTAGAGGCATGGAGGATATCTTTCACCTGCTGCGAAAGATTGAAATCTTGAAGGTCTAGGCCTTCAGTAACCAAGCTCTGAGGGGAAGGGACTTGGGGTTTGGGTGCCACAAAGTCCCCTCCTCCTGAGACAGGTGGTCTGGAACCGCTCCCAAGTCCAGGGAGGGGGCTTGGGAGAGATGCAGAAGTAGAGGGTACCACACTTGGCGTGGCCAGCGTGGAGCTATGAGGATCATGGACCCTTGATCCCTTTGAAGTTTGAACAGAGTCTTGGGAATCAAAGGAATGGGTGGAAAGGCATACAGGAAGCCCCGACCCCAATGAAGGAGGAAGGCATCCTTGGCCTGAACTCCCTGACACGGAATTCTGGAACAGAACCGGGGAGGTTTGGCATTCCACGGACTTGCAAAGAGGTCTATGTCCGGGGTTCCCCATTTCTTGAAGATTCTGAGTACCTGATCCATGTGCAGGGACCATTCGTGTGGAAGCAGAACTCGACTGAGTCTGTCTGCCCAAGAGTTTTGGATTCCTGGAAGATATACTGCCAGGAGATGGATTTGATGCTCTCTGGCGAAGGCCCATAATCTTAGAGCTTCGTTGCAAAGCGACAGAGAGCCAGTCCCTCCTTGTTTGTTTATGTAAAACATGACTACTTGATTGTCCGTATGAATAAGGACTGTCATGTTGCTGAGGAGGGTATGAAAAACTCTGAGAGCTAGAAAGATTGCTCGAAGTTCCAAGTGGTTGATATGAAGGGTGGCCTCCTGTGGAGACCAAGTGCCCTGAGTGGAGAGGTCTTGAAGATGAGTTCCCCAACCTGTTTGGGAGGCATCTGTGGTGAGGGTTGCTTGGGGCAACAATGGTTGGAAGGGGGCCCCCAACAACAGATTTTGAGTGGACATCCACCATTGGAGAGACCAAAAGAGACGTTCGGAGATTGCTATTTGGTCTGAGAGAGCTCCTGATGCTTGAGTCCACTGGGGGGACAAAGTCCATTGAGCTGCTCTCATATGTAGGCGAGCATAAGGCACCACATGTACTGTGGAGGCCATGTGGCCTAATAGTTGTAGCATCTCCCTGGCAGTCAAGTGGCTTCTGGACTGAGTCTGGGAGGCCAAGTGCACTAGACGTTGGCAACGGGCCTGAGGAAGATAGGCCCTTGCAGTGGTGGTATCCAACCAGGCCCCTATGAATTCCAGGGACTGAGTAGGGGTGAGTTGAGACTTTGGCAGATTGATCACAAGTCCCAGATACTGCAGAATGCGTCTGGTGCGGTCCAGGGAAGTCTGAGCCTCGGACTGAGATGGAGCTCGGATGAGCCAATCGTCCAGGTATGGGAAGACAAAAATTCCCATGGCTCGTAGAAATGCAGCCACTATTGCCATGCATTTGGTAAACACTCTTGGAGCAGAGGCTAGACCGAAGGGAAGAACTCTGTATTGGAAGTGTTTTCCTTGGAACAGAAACCGTAGGAATGTTTTGTGGGATGGATGGATGAGTATATGTGTGTACGCATCCTTGAGATCTAGAGAACAAAGCCAATCCTGACTGCAGGTATGGAAGGAGAGTACCTAGAGAAAGCATCTTGAATTTCTCCTTGCATAGGAATTTGTTCAATTCTCTCAGATCTAGAATGGGTCTGTACCCCCCTGTTTTCTTGGGAATGAGAAAATAAGGGGAGTAAAACCCTGATCCCTGTTGAAGAAGAGGAACCTCTTCTATTGCCCTTTGGGCGAGAAGGGTGGTCACCTCCTGACCCAACAGGTCCAGGAGAGATGGGGAGAATTGAAACATCTCACCATGGTATGGGGAGGAAGGCTGGAGAAATGTAGTTTGTAGCCCTCTTTGATGATAGAGAGGGTCCACTGTTCTGATGTGATTTGCTCCCATCTGGGAGCAAAATGAGTTAACCTTCCTGGAATGGTGAGAGGCTCTGGTTGTTGTAGAGCCAGAAAGGTTAAGTTCTCTAGTATTAAGTCAAAAACCCTGAGGGGGTTGGGACTGCCGGGCTGTAGCAGTCCCTGCAGGTTTTGCTCTGGCCTGTTTAGGTTGCTGACGCTTAGGAGTAAAGCGAACTGCAGAAGACTGTTGGCCAGTATTTGTAGAAAATCTGGCCTTCTTATAGAAAGGCTTCTTGAAAGATTTTTTCTTGACAGGGGGAGAGGTAGACTTAGAAAGTCTATCTAAAGCAGCATTTTCTGCATCCATTTGAGTGGCTTTGATTTGCCCCTCCTTACCAAACAGATTCTCACCTGTACAGGGCAGATTTCCCAACCCATCTTGGACCCAGGGTTCTAGGTCAGAGGCCTGGAGCCAAGCAATTCTGCGAGCTGCTATGGCAATACCTGAGGCTCTGCTAGCACCCTCAAAGGAGTCAAAGGCTGCTCTGTTGGAGAACTTTGAAATATCTTGGGTATGCTTTAGCAAAAGAAGGAACTCCTCCTTTCTATCCTCTGGGATAAAGGGGAGAAAATGGCGTATCTTTAATGCAATCTCCTTCAGAAACATGCCCATATAGAGGCTATATGAGTTGATTCTTCCAATAAGCATACTGGCTTGGAAGATTTTTCTACCAAAAGCATCCAAAGTCCTACATTCTCTTCCTGGAGGAGTAGAAGAGTGTCTTTTGGTACTCTTTATCCTTTTCATAGCTGACTGCACCACAATAGAGTGGTGAGGGAGCTGAGTTTTTTGGAAACCAGGAGAAGGAGGGACACGATACATGGTGTCCAAACGACGAGAATGTGGAGAGAGGGTGAAAGGAGTCTCCCATAAGTCCATCATGTGTTCTTGAAGAATTTCATGAATGGGCAAGGTGACTGCCTCTTTGGGAACCTTAGAGTATCCTAAAATATCTAATTTTTTTGCTCTAGGTTCTTTTTCAGAGGTTACTGAAATAGAGAGACCTTTGGCTAGTTCAATGATGAAGTCTTGAAAGGACAAATCCTCTGGAGGAGACATTCTCCTCTTTGGAGAAGAGGGCTCTTCAGGAAGAGTAAGGGATACTTCAGCAGAGTCATCTGATGAATCAGAATCATCAGAAGACTCGAAGTATCGTCTGTTTGCTTCCAGGGATCGATAAGGGTATCGACCGGTATCCACATCGGGGGGTACCTGGAACTGGATCGGTATCGGGAAAAACCCCGGAACCGGGAACCGGAATCGGTATCCTGGTCGATGTGGATGCCCTGGGTACCGGTATCGGTTGTGGTACCGGAACCGGAGTCGGTACCGCTGGCTGCGGTACCGAGGGCGTCGCAGCTCTAATAAAAGCCATTATGGCCTGCTGCATGGATTGAACTGTATGATCCATAGACGCCACGACTGTCTGGATGTCGGTACCTGAAGATTGAGCCGGTACCCCAGAGCAGTCTAACAGGTGATCGGTCGAGGCCGTGCCATCGATGTCAACCTGTAACCCCATAGGAGGAGCTTTGGAAGCCGGAGCTTCCCGCCGGGGTTGTTTGGCTGGGGCAGGGTCCTCAGGGTCAAGCCCAGGGGCATCTCGATACTTAGAGGGAGATTTGCCCTTTGAGGACCTGCCAGAGGAATGTTTGGTTACCTGAGATCCATCAGGAGAGGAAGACCTGGAAGATGTCGATGCTGGAGTATCTGTAGAAAACAGCATGTGAAACTTGGCTGCTCGGTTTTGTAAGCCACGTTTAGACATCAAAGAACAGGACGGGCAATCCGGAATGGAGTGGTCAGGCCCCAAACATTTAAGACACCATTCATGGGTGTCTGTAACCGATATAGTACCGCTACACTTGGTGCATTTTTTAAAACCAGAAGCTGGTTTCTACATGAGGGAGAATTTTGTGAAGGCCTAGAGGCCTAACAGAAAAAACACACCAAGTGGGGAAAAAGAAGATCTTTCTTTATTTAAAAAAAAAAAAAAAAAAAAAAAGACCGGCGGTACCGGTCCGGAATCGGGGAAGGCAGACACGCGGCCAAAGAAACAAATTAAAATAACTTCTTCAGCGGTGACAGGAACACGACCTGCTGGCTCCGCGGAAAAAGAAGAACTGAGGAGAGTTGGTCAGGAAGGCGGGAAGGCAGCGTGCATGCGCTGTGGGAGGCCCCAAAAGCTTTCCTTCTGGGAAGCTGGGGAGCTTTCCCGCCAGGCTCCGTCAGTACCGACGTACCCATATGTGAGGACTCATTCCTGCTTGTTCCTGGAGATAGAGCTGATCCCACCACTTGCATCTTGTCCCCTTGCAGGTTTTGGAACATGAGAGCTGCTGTGTGGATCACCTTGGACAAGTTGCTTCTCTCCTGAAGGCAGTGGTGCCTGTTCCCCCGTATGATCGGGGCAGGGATAGATATTTCATGTTTCATGGTGGTTGACATGGAAGGAACATTCTAGCCCATTCTGGACCTCAAGTGTGTCAACAAGTGCTTGCGCATCATGTGTTCATGGATGGAAACTTTGCGATCCAGGATTCAAGTGGTGCACAGGGTGGGGGGGGGGGGGAGGGTCCCAGCATCTCTGGTTTTGGCAGAGGTGTATTTTCATATCCTGATCCAGGGGATCATCAAATATCTGTTTTGCCATGCTTGGCTCACACTTTCAGTTCATCACCCTTCCATTCAGACTCTCCAGTGCCCGAAGATCGTTCTCCATGGCCATGGTAGTAGTGTCTGCAGTTCTAAGGCGCCAAGGGATTTGTGAGCACCCACTTATGATCATCCAAGCCCATTCTCTTTCACAGGTGTCTCAAGTAGCTCCCCGAATGGTGTCCTTCTGATGAGCCTCGGCTAGGTGATCATTTAGGGAACAGTCAATTGTTGCATTCTCGGTCCCTGTTCTGGCAAAAGCTATAGCAGTCTCTGGACTTGGATTTGGGCCCTGAAATTTGTGAGGTACCCTGGATTTTGTCTTCCATAAGTTCAGAAAACTTGGACTCCCCCAAGTCTTTAATCAGCATACGTTTTCTTCCAAAAAAGCAACTTGTTATAGAAATGCAACATACTTACTCACCTTCAAAGTTGAATCCACCTGCCCAGTGCCACAAATACAGGAAGTGCCTGGCTGCTACTGTGCTAACCATGTCCATGGCAGACAGCCTGATATTATATCAGGTGTCTGCTACAAATACCACACCAGCCTCCAATCATACTGCCCTTCCAGAAATGGACTTGATTCCTCTTAAAGGCTATTCTGGATCCTGATGGACCACTGCAAACAGGCCCCAACTACAGACTGCTGCCTACAGACCTGGCCAGTTTACTTCAAAACACTGTTTAAGCAGAGCCTCCACCTTCCTGTACTCCCCCGTCTCTCCTCCCGTTTTATTTATTTATTAAATAAACTTGATTGTCTCAAGCCAGCCTCCAGAAGAAGTGTAGGGACACAAGCAAGGCAGATAATGCAGCTTTCACTACCAGGAACGGGAGAGGGTCGGTAAGGAGGAGAAGAGAAAAAGAGTCATGTGGCTGGCATCACAGCTGAGGAGGACCCCTAAATCCAATTAGGTGGAAAATATTCCAGAAGGGCTATTGCTCCAGGGCCCCCCCCTTCGGTAGACACATTCGTTGTTCTAAAACAACTTCCACTTGAGCGGCTCTGCTTTGGTATCATCGGCTGGACACACAAAATACTGGTGTGTCGATGGCAGCACAGGCACCACATGTAGGGTGACATCAGCAAGCTCTGTCTTTTCTGCCTCCATCTGCTGACAGGAAGCACAATCTACACATCTGGACGGGTCTGGCTACGACAAAGAATTGGTCTTTCACATCTGAAGTGTAGAGTCACAGAGATCTGTGAAAAATTCCAATTTTAATGCCTTTTTAGAAAGCAGAACGTGAAAAATATACAGGAGTGTAAAGAATTTTTAAAGGCATTGTATTTTTATTTTTAAATATAACAATCTGATCTATCCATTAAATCATCTTGCGACATTTGAAGGATCACTACCGCCTCGCTATTTGTCGGACGACTAAAATTACACCCATGTGTCCTTTGAAGTTCCAAGTTACTACCCTTTCAATTTCACACCTCTATCTTCATTCTGGACTGAGAAAAAACATGTGGAGCATTACTTTCTGAGCAATTCTCGTACCTATGTACCTCATTGTAACACGCCTTGAACGACCATTGGAAAGGTGTGAACTGAATACAAATAAATAAAAAATAAAAATAAATGTGTCTACTGAGACAATCTGCAAGTGGGTTAGGGCTCTTCAACCTGGAAGAGAGACAGCCGAGGGGAGATAGAGGTCTATAAATTAACGAATGGAGTGGAACAGGTAAACGTAGATCGATTGTTTATGCCATCAAAAAGTAGGAAGACTAGAGGACATGCAATGAAGCTACAGTGTTACCCATTTAAACTAACAAGAAAAATATTTTTTCACTCGTAATCAAATTCTGGAATTTGTTACTGGAGGATGTATTAAAAACTGTTAGCGTAGCTGGGTTTAAAAAAAATGTTTGGACAAGTTCCTGGAGGAAAGATCAATAAACCATTATTAAAGAGGACCTGGGAAATCCACTGCTTGCCCCAATACAAGCACTGTGGAACCCGTGTGTCTTTTTGAGAAACTGTCAGGTATTGTGACCTGGCTTGGCCACTGTTGGAAACAGGATACTGGGCTTGATGGACCTTAGCCTGACACAGTATGGCATTTCTTATGTTCTTATGAGCTCAGTGCTTAACTGAATTCACGCCCAGTACTTACAAATACTTTTCTGCCACTCTATAGCAAAGTTCTTCTTTGCCATCTCTATTGGGAGGCTATTCCACCCACCATTCACCACCCTTTTATAAGGAAATATTTATTTAAATTATTCGCTATCAGAGACTCTATGGGGCTGAAGATGTGGATAGGGGGTTGGCCCAGAACTATCTCCGGGATACTGTCTTACCTCGGCTTTCCAATGAGCACCTTGAGTTGCTGAATGCCCCTATCGCTGCTGCTAAGATGCAACATGCTGTCAAAGGCCTGCACACTGCTTGAGCTCCTTGACTGGATCGGTTTAGTAGCAAATCTTTTAAACTGTCGCAAGATAAAGCTCGAGTCCCATTAGCCGAGATGTATGGGCACTTTATTGATCAGAAGAGCTTTCCTTATCATATTAATGATGCGCTTATTAAGTGATTCCTAAGCCGGAAGGATCCCTTATTGTTGATATTGTTGATCAGAAGAATTTTTTCTAAGATCTTGGCCGATCGTCTTGTGCCTAATCTAGTCTTATTCATCCCTCTCAGATGGGATGTGTGGGACAATGCAAAAAACTTTGCATTTTTGTATGATTGCTTCTCTCAGGAGATCTCGTCATTGCTTATTAGTTTTGATGCCAAAAGAGCATTTGATAGGATGAGCTGGCAATATCTGTTTTCGGCACTGGAATGTTTTGGATTTCGTGGTTTGTTTCTGAGGGCCCTCCAATATCTTTACAATAACCCTTGTGCTCATGTATTAGTTAATGGCCATCTCACAGAGTTTTCATTTGTACCATGGTTCTTGTCAGGGCTGCCCCCTTTTCCCTTTGTTATTTTTACTGTCTTTGGAACCTTTATTAAGTCAAATTCAGGCCAATGATGAAATTAAAGGGGTATGTATTGGGACTTTTTTGTTAAAGATTTTGGACTTTGCGGATGGTCTACTCATACTACTTACTAAACCTATGCGTTCCCTTAGAGCACTATTTTGGGAAGTCACGCAGTCTGGGAAGTTTTTGAGGTACAAGCTCAACTTAGAGAAATCTGAAATGTTGCCGTTGCAGAATGATTTGCCAAGGTTATGGCCGGGAGAGTTTCTGGTGCATTGGATCGGTGACTCCTTTCGATATTTGGGCATTACACTCCCCATGGATTTAACAAAGTTATATTGTTGCCATATTCTTCCCGATTAGGGACATGGAGGTGTCCCTTCTGATGTGGCAAGACCTTCCCTTGTCCCTAGGGGAGCGTCGGATTGCCCTTTTTAAAATGGATTATTTTTCTGTGATGGCTGTATGTTCTCCAGACTCTCCCTCTTTGGGTGCTTGCGAGGGATCTTCGGAAACTAGAGGGGTTACTGTCTTGTTTTCTCTGGTGGCGGAGAAAACCCCAATTGGCACTCCTGTTCCTAATGGGTTCTTGGGGAGAGGCGGTATGGGCCTCCCAGACATATAATTTAGCATGTCGTCTTAGGCATTTGTGGGATTGGCCTTTCAGTTCTAACAATTTTATCTCTTTGGACTGGAAGGCAGCTTTGGTGGCTGCTCTATTTCTTATATATCTTCTCCATGCTAAGACAACTCAACTGCAAGTTTGCCTGTGACGCTCGGTATTGATTGTTCCAATAAAACAGACATGGCAGTGGATTTGTTCCAAATTATACCATTCTGTGAAGCATTCTGTTTATTTGCCTCTAAGAAGTAACACTAGCTTTCCTCTGGAGCTCTACACTGTGGGGTTTAGAGACTTGGAGAAGATGGGTATTGGCCAATTAGACTAGGTTTTGACAGAGGATGGCCATCTGCTCTCTTTCGAGGAATTGCAGGCACAGTAGGACTTGACCTAGAAGGATGTTTTCTCTTATCTTCAACTACATAGCTATAGTGCCTTGTGAAAGTATTCATCTCCTTGGTTTTTGTCCTGTTTTGTCGCATTACAATCTGGAATGAAAATAGGTCCATTACCTAACAGCCAAATGAACCTCTAACAATATAGTCCAAATTGGTGAAGTGGAAAGACAATAAAATACCTTGTAAATAAAAAAAAAACAAGTAAAAACTGAAAAGTTGTGAGTGTATACGTATTCATCCCTTTTGCTATGAAACCCCTAAATAAGATCTGGTCCAACCAATTAACCTCAGAAGTCACATAATTAGTTGATTAGGTTCCAGCTGTGTGCAATCAGTGTCACATAATCTGTCACATAATGCCTGTATAAATATACCTGTTCTGAAAGGCCCATGACTCTGCAACACCACTAAGCAAGCAACATGAAGACCAAGGAGCAAGCCAAACAGGTCTGAGACAAAGTTGTGGAGAAGTATAGATTGGGATTGGGTTATAAAAAAAATATACCAAATTCTGAATATCCCACGGAGCACCATTAAATCCATTATAACAAAATGGAAATATGGCATCACTACAAATCTGACAAGAGAAGGCCATCCACTAAAACTCAGACCAGGCAAGGAGGGCAGTAATCAGAAATGCCACAAAGATGCTAAGAATAACACTGAAGGAGCTGCAAAGGTCTACAGTGGAGATGGGAGTATCTGTCCATAGGACCAATTTTAAGCCGTACACGCCACAGAGCGGGGCTTTAAGAAAGAGTAGCCAAAAAAAAGCCATTGCTTAAAGAAATAAGAAAACACGTTTGGAGTTTGCACAACAGCATGTGGCGGACCCCCCAAACACATGGAAGATTCTCTGGTTAGATGAGATGAAAAGTGAACTTTTTGGCCATCATGGGAAACACCATGTGTGACACAAACCCAATGCTTCCCATCACCCTGAGAGCACCAAACCCACAGTGAAACATGGTGGTGGTAGCATCATGCTGTGGGGATGTTTTTCAATGGCAGGGACAGGAAAACTGGTCAGGATTGAAGGAACAATGGATGGCACTAAATACAGGGCAATTCTCAAGGAAAACCTGTTTCAGTCTGCCAGAGAGTTGAGACTGGGACAAAGGTTCACCATCCAGCAGGACAATGACCCTAAACATACTGCTAAAGCTACACTGGAGTGGTTTAAAGGGGAACATTTAAATGTCTTGGACTGGCCTAGTTAAAGCCCAGACCTCAATCCAATTGAGAATCTGTGGCATGACTTGAAGATTGTTGTATACCAACGCAAACCATTTAACTTGGAGTTGGAGCAGTTTTGCCTTGAGGAATGGGTGAAAATCCAGTGGCTAGATTTGCTAAGGTAATAGAGTCATACCCCAAGAGATCTGCAGCTGTAATTGCAGCAAAAGGTGGCTCTACAAAGTATTGACTTTGGAGGGGGGGGGGATACCTATGCACACTCATGATTCCTGTTTTTTTTTTGTCTTACTACTTGTTTCACAATAAAAGATAATTTTGCACCTTCAAAGTGGTAGACAGGACAAACTTAGATCAATTGCTTACACCATCAAAATATAGAAAGACTAGGAGGCATGCAATGAAGCTACAGGGTAATTATTTAAGACTAATAAGAGAAAATATTTTTTCACTCAACGTGTAATCAAACTCTGGAATTTGCTACCGGAGGATTAGTAAAAGCTGCTAGTGTAGCTGGGTTTAAAAAAGGTTTGGACAAGTTCCTGGAGGAAAGGTCCATAAACCATTATTAAAGGGGGACCCAGACTATCCACTGCTTGACCCAATACAAGCATTGTGGAACCTGTGTCTTTTGGGGAAACCGCTAGGTACTTGTGACCTAGATTGGCCACTATTGGAAACAGGATATTGGGCTTGATAGTCTGACCCAGTGTGGCATATCTTATGTTAACACTGAGGGGATGAATACTTTCACAAGGCATTGTATGTGGACAACTTGACTATTGCTAATCTTTCCAGTGACTTCTGTATACACCTTGAAGGTTTCTTTTTGTCTGAGGTCTAGGCCAAAATTACAATTTTTTTGCAGAAGCCATGGCATTGGTCATGTGTGACACTTTGGCAGCCCAGTGGAACATAGAGTTGAACACCGCTTTAACAGGGGAAGAGTTGTTGAAGCTTCTGGTCAAGATTCCTAAAAGAACTGGTTGGTTGTCTTTATGTAGCATGCACTATCCCATTATTCATTGAGCTTATATTGTGCTGGTTCATGTTCGTGCAATGGGTTGTTCTAGATTGGCTGTATGTATGAAATGTGGCCTACAAGATGCTTCACTGAGTCATATTTTGGCAGTGTCCTTGTTTGCACAAATTCTGGCAGGAGGTAAATATTTATACTGACCTCCGTCGCTACTCTGTTTCATTCTGTGGTGGGTTGGGGACAGAGGAGATGGCTTCGCAGGATGTGGATGCTGGCCAAGAAAGCTGTTTTGTCAGTGTGGGTCTTCCATGAGCCACCAAGCTTTTGGCACTGGCGTAACATGGTGTACCAACATATGCAACTGGACAGTATGTGGGCCAAGGGTAGGAAACCAAGTGAAAAAAATCTTTGGAGGTGTGGGAAGAACTATTCAGGCAACTGGTAACAGAATCCACACACGAAGGGGCATACTGGACTTGGTGCTTACCAATGGTGAAAGTGTTACAGTGGGAGGTCAATTAGCATCCAGTGATCACCAGATGGTGTGGCTCAGTATTAGGACTAAGGCTGATAAAATCCATTCAAAAGCAAGGGTCTTAGACTTTAGGAAAACTAACTTTGCCAAGATAGGTCAATACCTCAGGGAGTTGTTAGCAGGATGGGAACATCTGGGGGGGGGGGGGATGTAGAAAAACAGTGGGCAAAACTGAAAAGGGATATTTTAAGGGCAACCAACCTTTTTGTTAAAATGGTAAATAAAAGATAAAAGGAAAAGGAGACCACTATGGTTTTCGAAAGAAGTAGCTGAAAAGGCAAAGAAAAAGAGGGAGGCCTTCATGAAACACAAGATATCACAGAGGGAGGAAGACAGGCATCTATATTTGGAAAAACTTAGGAGAAGCAAGCAAAATAGTCAGGAAAGCAAAGATCCAAAAAGAGGAGAAAATAGCCAATGCAATAAAATGGGGGAGCGGGGGAATAAGACATTTTTCAGATATGTTAGTGAGAAGAGAAAGGGAAAAAGTGGTATTGTCAGACTCGAGGGTGAAGGGAAAAAATATGTAGAAGCTGATGAGGATCAAGTGGAATTGCTTAACAAATATTTCTGTTCTGTGTTCATAGATGAAGAACCAGGAGCAGGAACTCAGAAAACACCCACAAACAGGAACAGACGTGAGGGGCATCTTGAACTGTGTTCGTGAGGAACTAGCTAAACTTAAAGTAGATAATGCGATGGGGCCAGATGGAATAAACCTGAGAATACTGAGGGAACTTGGGGACGGTTTTAGCAGCTCCACTGACTGACTTTTTCAATGCCTCGGAGTCGGGAGTGGTGCCAGAGGACTGGAGAGAGGCATATGTGGTCCCTTTAAACAAAGGCAGAAGTAAGGATATGGTTGAAAACTACAGGCCAGTTAGTTCAACCTTGGTGGTGAGTAAATTATTGGAAACATTGCTGAAAGTGAAAATAGTGAGGTTTCTGGAATCCAATGGATTACCGGATCCCAGGCAGCATGGATTCACCAGAGGCAGGTCATGTCAGACTGAGGGCGAGCACTAGATGTGGTGCATTTAGATTTCAGTAAAGCCTTTGACACCATTCCACACACACGACTTATAAACAAACTGAGCACCCTAGGGATGGACCCTAAAGTTACTGCTTGGGTTAGAAACTGATTGAGTGGGAGGCGACAAAGGGTACAGGTAAATGGAGCTCACTCTAAGGAGGAGGTGGTTACCAGTGGTGTGCCCCAGGGATCAGTCCTTTTAACATCTTTGTTAGTGATATTGCGGAAGGGCCGTCGGGTAAGGTTTGCCTCTTTGTGGATGATACCAAAATCTGCAATAGAGCAGACACCAAGGAAGGTGTAGATAACATGAGAAGGGATCCAGCTAAGCTTGAAGAATGGTCTAGAATTTGGCAAATGAAATTTAATGTTAAAAAATGCAAGGGTCATGTATTTGGGCTGCAGGAATCCAAGGGAGCGATACAGTATAGGGCAGTGATGGCTAACCTTTTTGAGCCCGAGTGCCCAAACTGCCGCACAAAACCAAAGAATTTCCTCAAAGTGCCAGCACGTCATTTGCATAAGTGGTCTTATTTGCATAAATATTTGCATAATGTTACCATACACTAACTTTTAGTAAACATGTCTCTTAATGAGTGTATGGATAAAGAAAGACTAAAAGATTTCTACATTACTATAATCCAGTGCCAACCGCCAGGCACATTAGGAACTACTACAAACGCTGCCCATTTAGAACCCATAGCAAACCCGCCGTATCCTGACAGCATTACCAGGACTCACAAAGCACCATACCCTACCTATCAAAAGGCAACACTGCAAATATTAAACCAATACATTTCAGTGAATACTGGGGAAAGAGAACAAGTGGCAACGTCAAATAGGAATTTCCTCTTGTACCAAACAAAGCGCAGATGTTAATGATGCACATTTCCCAGAGCTGACATATTCCAGTTAATAAATTCAAAATAAAGAGATATCGTTCTACCTTTTGTGCATTTTTTTTCAGTTGCAATTGGTCCAGCCATTTTCTTCTGGTTTCTTCATGTTTTCTGCTAACTCTCCATCGTCTGCTGTCCATTTGTCCTTTCTTCTCTCTTCTAGTTTTTTTTCCATTCTCTCTCTCTCTACATCTGCTTTAACATACTAATCTTTCTCCTTTTGCTCTTTCCTCATTCCTATTTCATCCACACAAATTTTACCCCTCCATCCTCAATCCCCAATTACTCTCCCAATACCTGGCCAATTGTAGATTTTTCATCCCTCCTACACAAAATATTTTTCCCCTCTCCATTTTACTCTCCCAGCCCCATCCCATTCTAATCCTCCCCCAACATCAGCTCCCTTCTAGTTCCAGTCTCACCCAGCATCCATTCCCTTCTTCAAGCCCCCCACTTCCCCTCAGCCCATTTCCATTCCAAGCCCCGTCCCCATCAGCTATTTGCAGTTCAAGCCCCCCACTTCCCCTCAGCCCATTTCCATTCCAAGCCCCATCCCCAACAGCTATTTGCAGTTCAAGCCCCCTTCCACTCAGCCCATTTCCAGTCCTAGCAACCCCCCCAACCCATTACCAGTCCTAGCCCCCCATAGCCCACTCCCAGTCCTAATCCCACCAGCCCATTTCCAGTCCTAACCTCCCCATCAGCCCACTCCCAGTCCTAATCCCCCATCACTCAATTTTTAGTTTAAGCCCCCCCAGCGCCTATCACCACTCCTAACCCCCCCCCAGCGCCCATCACCACTCCTACCCCCCCCCAGCCCAGCGCCCATCACCACTCCTACCCCCCCCAGCCAGCCCAGTGCCCATCACCACTCCTAACCCCCCCCAGCCAGCCCAGTGTCCATCACCACTCCTAACCCCCCAGCCCAGTGCCCATCACCACTCCTAACCCCCCCACCCCAGCCCATCACTACTCCTAACACCCCCCAGCCCAGCCCAGCCCATCACTACTCCTAACCCCCCCCAGCCCAGCCCAGCCAATCACCACTCCTAACCCCCCCGCCCAGTGCCCAGCCCATCACCACTCCTAAGCCCCCCAGCCCAGCCCAGCCCAGCCAGCACCACTCCTAACCCCCACCCCCCCCCCCCACCCCCGCCCAGCCCACCCCAGGGCAAATTAAACAAAAAAAAGAAAACCGGTCTGCTGCCGCTGTCGGGGCCGCCGCAGCAGAATCGAGCGTGCCGCGGGGCCCCCCTGTACCCGGCACAGCCTCTCCTCCCTGTAGCAGCTCTCTCGTTGGAGCTGAAGTCAGACGCGCCGGCTTGCAGAGCGCGAGGGAAGAGTTTTTCCTCTCTGCTCTGTTAAGCCCGCGGGGGCTGATGGGAAGTTCCCATCAGCCCCCGCGGGCTTAACAGAGTCGCGAAAGGGAAACTCTTCCCTTCGCGCTCTGCAAGCCGGCGAGTCTGACTGCAGCTCCAACGAGAGAGCTGCTACAGGGAGGAGAGGCTGTGCCGGGTACAGGGGGGCCCCGCGGCACGCTCGATTCTGCCGCGGCGGCCCCGACAAACGGCAGCAGACAGGGTTGTTGTTTTTTTTTCGATGGCGGACCTTCCCGCGTGCCAGCTGCAAGGCCTTCGCGTGCCACAGCTGGCACGCGTGCCATAGGTTCGCCATCGCTGGTATAGGGGGTGAAGTACTTCTGTCCACAAAAGAAGAGCAGGACCTGGGCATGATTGTCTCTGATGATTTTAAAGTAGCTAAACAAGTAGAAAAGGCAACAGTGAAAGCTAGAAGGATGCTTGAGTGCATAGGGAAAGGAATGTCCAGCAGAAATAAGGTGGTGATAGTGACTCTGTATAAATCTTTGGTATGACCTCATTTGGAGTATTGTGGGCAATTCTGGTGATTGCAACTTCAGAAGGACACAAACAGGTTGGAGTTAATTTATTTAACATTTCTTATACCGCCTTTCATGATATCAAGGCGGTTTACATTAAACAAACTGAAATTACATTGAACAGGGCATTATAACTTGGAGATGACTATTTTACAGGGAACATGGGCAATGGAGGGTTAAGTGTCTTGCCCATGGAGTTGGTACAGAGGGTGGCTATTAAAATGGTTAGTGGTCTTTGTTATAAAGGATTTGAGGAATGACTTAAGGATTTTAATATATATACTTTAGAGGAAAGGCGGGATAGAGATGATATGATTGAGATGTTTAAATACCTCTGTGGCATAAATGTACAGGAGAAGAGCCTCTTTCGACCAAAAGCAAGTTCTGCTACTAGGGGGATATAGGATGAGGGTGAAAGGGGATAGACTAAGGAATATTATGCAGAAATATTTCTTTATGCAAAGAGTGGTAGATGCGTGGAATAGTCTCCCAGTGGAGGTGGTAGAGATTAGAAGAGTATCTGAATTCAGAAAGCATGGGACTAACACAGAGGATCTCTAAAGGAAAAAGGGACTGTTGTAGTGGTCGATATGGAAGGGAAGACTAGATAGGCCATGTGGTCTTTTTCTGCCGTCATGTTTCTATATTCAAACGTCACCAAGAAATTATAGCCTAGTTTTAAATAATTTTTAACTGTTTGAAGAGTGTCATTCCTCTGGACTTTGAATGTAGAGTGGACTCCTATAAGCCCCTGGGGACAATCACAGTGTCAGGGTCGGGGGAGTAGGACACAGAGGCTGCAGGGACCGGAACGCATATTTTATCTATTCCCCTAGATAAGGAGCGGGGTTCTTGGACTGGAACTTTGAGAGTGATAGTGGCCACCTCCCACCACAAAAGTGAGGTATTTCCTGTGGTTGAGATGAATGAGGATGTGTATGTACTGTCATGAAGAAGTCCCTTCTGAGCCTAGGTAGGGCAAGACGAGGATTTGCTTTCACAAACTGACAGGCAGTCTGAGCACATGGCTCAGTGTTTGCAAAAAAGTAGTAAACAAAGAGAGTCACGAGCTAGAGAGACACGCCCCTGCAGTGACGTATTCCCTAGCTCAGGAGGTAATGAGGTTCACCTGTTTCAGGGCAGGGCACAGCTAAGCTCTGAGAGTTACAATGATAAAAACTGGTCATTAGCTTGGACCAGGCAGAAGCAGAATGAGAGCCAGAGGGGGAACTGAAGTCAGAACCAGGACGAGAAAGGAAGCCAGCAAAGGAGCACGCTGACTAGAAGGAGTCAAAGAGGAGTGAGAACCAAGGGAGCCATATTCCTGAGGCCAGAAGGAAGCAACCCAGGACAGGGGTTGTCTGGTAAAGGCAGGAGAGAGAAGAATCTTCCTGAGAGGCAGGCTTGGCAAAGCTCACAAGCTCCTAAGAGAGAGACATGCTGGCAGGAGAATACCGGTACATCTGAGGGGAAAGTTAATAGGCTGAGAGGCAAACACCAGCTGTGTTTGAGAACCAGTCTAACCCTGCAGAGTGGAGCGTTCCTTCCCTTTCAAAGCCAAGAGGTAGGCTTAATAATTCATATAAGTTTGAACCTAGCTATAAAGCAGTTCCCTATAGTTATCAGAAAGTAGCAAACTCCCTGGACAAAAACTACAGCATATATGGTAGTTTACAACCCTGCTCAGGAGAGTGTTGCAGAGAGAAACCACGTGAGGTCAGAGAAACCGTTTGTTTCAAAGATCAGGATAGCAGCTTACTGCCACACCCTGCTATTCCTGATGCTGAGGAAATGCAGATAGAGACTGACCCTAATGAAATAGTGGATGATCGGATGGACTGTACATTATCTTTGGCTGACCATGTGAATTCCCTACGCTGAACAGTGTCTGAGAGAGACGGTAAAAGCAGCAGAAGAAAAGGGAACATTTTCATTGCTAATTGAAGCTGTTGTGATTTGTTTTGTATCAAGCACTGCACGTTTAAAGCCTGAAGCTGACAAGGCTAACTTACCTGAGTTCATGTATAATTTCCTCAAGCCAATTGTATGGCATGTTTTGTCCTGAGTTATTCACTTGCATTTAATCTGCCAGGAAGGGGAAAATAAATTCTTGTCATTGCCTGAAACCACTCGACTGCAACTCATCTGTGCTCAAAGGGTAAAGGGACTTACATTCCCAGAAGGCCTTGCAGAGTTAAAGCAAGCCCACGCTCTCTGAGGCAGGAACACCACAGGCAGACCAAGTCTCAGCGCCCTAGGCGTTGGGCTGGCCACTGTGAGGGTGACAGTACATATCCTTTAGGTCCAAGGAGCATAGCCAGTCTCCCGGATGGAGGTATAGCAGCAGTGTTCCAAGGGAGAGCATTCTGAACTTCTCCTTCACCAGGAACCTGTTTAGGTCCTGAGGGTCCAGAATGGGTCGAATGCCCCTGGTCCTCTTGGGTACAAGGAAGTACTGGGAGTAGAACCCCGTGCCCTCGAGGTGTGCGGGCACCAATTCCTGCCTTGTCTTTGAGAAGGCCTTAAGGTCTGGTGGAGGGGAATCCTGGGGGACTCTCCAGGGAAGAACTGAGGGGGTGCTTGTGTCAAGTGGATGAGGTAACCCTCCATCACCTGCAGTGCCCAGGAGTCGGTGGTGATGGATGGCCACCAGTAGGCATAGAGAACAAGATGTCCTCCTGTGGACTGCTGGGCTGGGCCTCCTGGGGGAAGAGAGGCTATGCCCAAGGAGTCAAAAACTCCCACTAGGCTGGGATGACCTCAGTCCTGAGGATCAGGACTGATACAGAGGGATCCTCTCAAGGCTGGTGGGCACTCGAGGATTAGCATGACATCTGGAGAGTTCGTTGAGGTCAAGGGTCCAGTAGTTGGGAGTGATAACCCGGCAGATCCGGGCATCAGAGCCCCCTGCTGGACCATGAAGGCAGATAGATTGCGCTCCAAGGCTGCCATCCTGGTCTTGAGGCCAGATGGTTCTGCAGCTTTTGGTGTGGGCAATGAGGGGCCCGGGCCCGACGACGGCTCTGTTGAAGGGGAGTCTTCGACCAGGATAGCCTCGGGGGTCCAAGGCCGGTCACCAGATGCAGACTATTCGAGTATTTTGGTCAGCTGCTCCTGCTTCTTCCTCATCGGACTCACAATGAGGACTGCGGGTCCAGGGTCCGTTGGACTTGCCCACTTTCCCAGGTGCATCCTTCAATGTGGGATTCAAGGTTTTCCAGCTTTTTGAGCTCTTCTTCTGGGATCCGGCTGGAGGACACATGGCCTCGGAGTTCCAAGGCAGCCCAGTCTCCCCAGTGTTCCGAAGGCGGCCTTGGAACATGGAGTCGCTGGCGATTCCAGTGCAGAGTCCGTCTTATGGAAGAAGGACTTCCGCTGCTGCTGATGGCTCTTGATTTCCTTGGAGGTCATCTTTATGCAGAGGCCACAGTACAAGGGATCATGGTCTGGCTCTAGGCATCAAAGGCAGCAGTCATGTTGGTCAGTGCGTGACAGTTTTGATGTATTGGTCACAATTTTTAAAGCCACTAGTCGAGGTCATGGTGGGGAAAACAGCCCCTGCAAGGTCAAAAACCTCCGGCCCAGCCAGGGACAAAAAAGGCGCAAAGCTGGTCGAGAAGCTCTCAAACGTGAAAAAAAAAGAACGAATCTGAGATGCGATGCTGAGGCAAGCAAGCTTGGGGATGGGAAAGGGTACCAGCATGCAAACGGAGAAATGAAAATAAAGAGAAAAAAACTAACACTTTTTCTGGGGAAAACAGACATGCGTCCAGTGGGCTCCGCGGAAAAAAGGAGACTGAGGCAAGATGGCACCCTTGGGCGGGAAAGGGACCATGCATGGTGCATCTCCCTAAAGCTTTCTTTGAAAGCTGGGAGAAGCTACCACGCAGGCTCTGTCTGTACCAACATCACCCATATGCGAGGACAGACTTCCTGCTTGTTCCCAGAGAACAGTGCATAAAAATGGAAAAAAGTTGTTTTCTACGTTTGTTTGCTTTTCCTGGGCATGTAAGAGTTCCCATATACCAGGAAAGTTGTTCTCTTTGTCAATAAAAAGATTTGAACTAAATTACTCTCATCCCTTCACCTCTCTCTTATGTCCTCTCATTCCAGAACTTCTTTTCAATTGAAAGAAGCCCATCTCTTTCATGAAAAAGTCCAAAATTGTGAAAAGTAGATACTTACTATTCACTCTGCATAAGCAGAACTTTCAAGGTAAAAGGTAAATGTAAGGGTAACTACTGGGAATGTTGTCGGACACCTTTGGGGAGGACCACCATACCACAGGCGCATGCTGTTCACATGCATCGCTGCAAGTGAACAGCATGGGTGCTAATGTAAATAGTAATTAGATCTTACCTGCTAATTAGTGTTCCTGAAGGACCGACAGTCCAGTCCCTTTACTTCTGGGTTACGCAACCCTTCCAGCAGCTTGGAGGCTGAGCCCAACCTTTTTGGGGATGGAGCGGTATAAATACCACTGGGACCACCCACCAACTCCAGTAATCAAATGAAAAAGCTGAGTTACCTAAACTTCCCTTAACAATCTATCTATCATAACACCTCAACGGAACATTAACCCACAATATATATATATATTTTTTTTTTCCAAGGAATAGGAGTAGGAGAGGCAACCTGAGCCTGCCTGAGCAGAGGAGGTCTACCTGAGCCTGCCAGAGCCGGGTTACTCCTGCACCCCCCTCACCCAGAACCGGCCCCACGCTCGGTCCGAAGCCCTTCTATGAATTATAGGCCTCAACGGCCACCGGAACCGGGTGGGATCAGGGACTGGACTGTTGTTCCTTCAGGAACACTAATTAGCAGGTAAGATCTAATTACTATTTCCTTATCGTCACTCCAGTCCAGTCCCTTTACTTCTGGGAAGTACCCGAGCAGTTCAATCCTGGGTGGGATCCGGCAGGCCGGACTGAAGAACCGCCAGACCGAACCGAGCGTCCACTGCACTCTGTACGTCTAGCCTGTAGTGCTTGGTGAAGGTATGCAGAGAGGACCAAGTTGCTGCTCTACAGATATCCAGAGGGGGAACTAGGCTGAATTCCGCCCAAGAGGTAGCCTGAGCCCGAGTGGAGTGCGCACACAGACCCACTGGAACCTGTTTCCCTCTCAGGATGTAGGCGGAAGCGATAGCTTCTCTGATCCATCTGGAGATGGAAGCTTTGGCCGCCGCCTCCCCTTTGTGCAGGCCACCGAACTGAATGAAGAGCCGGTCGGACTTCCGGAAAGGGGCTGTGCGAGAGAGGTAACGCTTCAAGGCCCTCTGGACGTCTAGGAGATGAAGTTTGCTATCCCTACCTTCAAGCCCCTCGGCCGCAAAGGACAGGAGGGTAACTGTCTGGTTCACATGAAAGGGAGAGATAACCTTGGGCAAGAAGGAAGGAACCGTGCGCAGAACCACTTTGTCCTTGAGAAAGGAGAGAAAGGGTGGCCGAGAAGACAGCACTTGTAATTCTGAGACCCGCCTGGCCGAACAGATAGCGACCAGAAAAACTGTCTTTAGGGTCAGATCCTTCAAGGAGGCCCTCTTTACTGGCTCTAATGGTTCCCCGACCAAGGCATTTAGCACAAGGTTGAGATCCCAAGGGGGGATGACCGACCTCCGTTGAGGACGCAGTCGTCTAACCGCCCTTAGGAACCTGGTTACGTCCGCGTGGGCCCCTAGGGGCTTTCCACGGACCTTGCCTCTATAGCAAGCGATGGCAGCCAGCTGGACAAGTAAGGAGCTGTGCGCCAGGCCCTTGTCAAATCCTGCTTGCAAGAATTCCAGAACCTCCGGGACTGAGGCCGAAAAGGGTTTACGACGGCGCTCCGCACACCAGGCTTCGAAGATGCGCCAGACCCTAACATAGGAAAGACAGGTCGAGCGCTTCTTAGCATTCAACAGCGTCGAGATTACAGCTCCTGAATAACCCCGTTTCAGGAGCCGCGCCCTTTCAATAGCCAGGCCATAAGCGAGAATCGATCCACGTGAGGCATCCGAACCGGACCCTGTCTCAGCAGGTCCCTGTTGCAAGGGAGCCGCCAAGGATGGTCGACGATCAACCTCACCAGGTCCGCATACCAGGGGCGACGGGGCCAATCTGGAGCTATGAGGATTACCAATCCCTGGTGAGACTCCACCCGTTGTAGCACCTTCCCGACCAGAGCCCAAGGAGGAAACACATAGAGCAGACCTTCCGAAGGCCACTTCTGGGACAGGGCATCCAGGCCTTCGGACATTCTTTCCTTCCGCCGACTGAAGAATCTGTCCACCTTGGCGGATGAGAACCGCGCCATGAGATCCATGACTGGAAGCCCCCATCGGGCCACTATTTGGTCGAAGATCTCCTGCTCCAGTTCCCACTCTCCGTGGTCTATCTTGCATCTGCTGAGGAAATCTGCTGTGACGTTGTCCATGCCTGCCACGTGCTGGGCTGAGAGTGCTGTCAAACGAACCTCCGCCCACCGGAATAGGGCATCCGCCACCGCGGTGACATTGTCGGAGAGAACGCGAATTGCTCTTTTTTGCACTAAGACCTCGAGTGCCTTGAGCGCTAGGACGACGGCCCGTAATTCTAGTCTGTTGATGGGCCATTGAGACTCCAACGGTGTCCAACGACCCTGGACGAACTGGTCCTCGCAGTGCGCTCCCCAGCCTGACAGACTGGCATCCGTCATCAATAGTAACCACTGAGGAGGCTCGAGGGGCATCCCGCGATCCAGATTCCTTGGGCACTGCCACCAGCGGAGGGCCTGACTGGTCCGCGGGGCACAAGGTAACTGCATTGACAGAGGATGACGCTGGGGGGACCATCGGCGTAATAGCGCCCGCTGCAGCGGCCTCATGTGGGCCCTGGCCCATGGTACTACCTCTATCGCCGCCGCCATTGTTCCTAGAACCTGAAGATAATGCCACGCGGAGGGATTTCGTCTGCCTCGAAACTGCGTGACTAGAAGCCTTAGCTCCCTTGATCTTGATTGTGACAGGAATACTCTGCCTCTGTTGGTGTCGAATCTTGCCCCGAGGTACTCGAGTTCCTGGGAGGGATTCATTCTGCTCTTGGCACGATTGATGACCCACCCTAACTCTTCTAGAACCTGGCTCACTCTGGCCGTCGCCGAGCGGCTCTCCTCTTCCGACTTTGCCCAGATCAGCCAATCGTCTAAGTAAGGGTGAACCAATATTCCCTCTTTCCGTAGGGAGACCACTACTACCACCATCACCTTGGTGAACGTCCTGGGAGCCGTAGCTAGGCCGAAAGGCAAGGCCTGGAATTGAAAGTGGCCTCTTGGCACTGCGAATCTCAGGAACTGCTGGTGGGACTTCCTGACCGGGATATGCAAATAGGCTTCTGTCAAATCGAGGGACGATAGGAACTCCCCGCCCCTCACGGCTGCTATGACGGATCGTAGGGTCTCCATCCGGAAGTGTGGCACCCTGAGACAGCGATTGACCTGCTTTAGGTCCAGGATCGGACGAAAAGAGCCTTCCTTCTTTGGCACCACGAAGTAAATCGAGTACCGACCAGAGCCACACTGGTCTGGAGGTACTGGGACCACGGCCCCGAGTGCAATTAGTCGTGTGAGAGTTGCCTCTATCGCCGCCCTCTTTGTAGAAGAACCGCAGGGAGACTGAACAAAGGCTGGGGGTATTTGCCTTGCCAATTCGAGAGCATAGCCTTCTCTGATCACCTCTAAGACCCATTGATCGGACGTGACCCGGGACCAGGCGGGGAGAAACTGCCTTAAGCGTCCGCCCACCGGCAGCTCTTCCCCCTGGACCCCCGTCATCTCATGGTTGTTTCCTAGGTCCAGAGGAGGAGGAGGAGGCCGCAAAACCTCGACCTGCTCCCCGAAACCCTCTAAAACCTTGTCCCTTCGAGGGAAAACGGCCCCTGAGAAACGAGTTCGACCTAGCTGGGCGAAACCTCCGAGAGTCCCTAGGATGGGAGCGCACTGGGGCTAGGGGGCGCCCTTGCTTTGGTCTATCTTCCGGAAGCCTGCCTCCCTTAGACTCGCCCAGGTCCTTTACCAACTTCTCTAAATCCTCTCCAAACAACAGCTTCCCCTTAAAGGGAAGCAGACTCAGGCGTGCCTTCGAGGAAGCATCCGCTGCCCAACTCCGTAGCCACAAATAACGCCTAGCCGCCACCACCGAGGCCATGTTCTTGGCTAGACTTCTGATGAGGTCATACTGACTATCCGCCAAGAAGGCAGCTCCGGATTCCACCCTAGCCGAGTTGGCCTGTGCTTCGCCCGTTGGGCCCTCTGCTGCCTGGAGCTGTTGTGCCCACCTTAAACAGGCCCGTGCCACCCAAGCTCCTGACACGGAGGCCTGCAAGGCGAGGGCGCTTACATCAAAGGCTTGTTTAAGGAGCGTATCCAACTTCCTGTCCTGAGCATCCCTTAAGTCCGAGCTGCCCTCAACTGGGATAGTAGTCTTCTTAGTAACTGCCGATACCGCTGCATCCACCCTGGGAGACTTCAGCAGTTCTTTGTCTGCCTCTGGAAGGGGGTATAGGCGAGACATGGCCCGGACTCCCCTTAATCTAGGCTCTGGTTGATGCCATTCTTCCTGGATCATCTGCCGTACCACTCTGTGAACCGGGAAAACCTTCTGGGATCTCCTAATGGCCTGAATTAATGGATCCTCCAACGCCTTCTCCTCTGCTGGCGTGTCTGAAGCCACATTGAGAACTTTCAGGGACTCACTAATTAATGCCGGGAGCTCCTCCCGACGAAAGACTCTAACTATCCGGGAGTGATCTTCTTCCGGGATTTCCCCTTCTTCAAGCTCCTCCTCCTCCTCGTCCAAGTCCTTATCCGAGCTATCCTCCTCCGGGGTACCCTGTGATAAGGATGCGTGAGGTTCCTCACCACTAAGACGAGCACGCTTAGGAGGAATACCGGATTCCTGACAGCTTGCTCTCACGGGCTTAGCTGACTTGTCGTCCGCCGACGGACCAGCCTCACCTGGCCCTAAGCCCTGCTTACGCAAGCAGTAGGCCTTGTGAAGTAAAAGGATGAAATCAGGGGAGAAAAAAATCTCCTGCCCCCCCTACACCTGCGGGTGGGGGCGAAGGAAGCAGAGTAGGAGTGGGTAAATCCGTGGAAGTGGAGGGAGGGAACTGGGACCCCCCCTCCCCTCCCAGGGAGTCTCCTGACCCCTGAGAGGGCTGTGAGATGGCCAAGCTAATTTCTTGTTCCACGGAGGCAGCTACTGCAGCACAACCCCTGCAGATGCCTGCCTCCGAGGAAGTGCCCCTGCGTGTGCCACAGGATGGACACCTAGACTTGCTTGCCATGTCCCCGATGAGAGCTACAGAAGCCCTTCTTACTCCGAGGCTTCGCAACCAGTCTAAGCCCCCACAAACTGCCCAGCACAATGTGATAAGATGTGCTTTCTCCTCCAGAAGACGGATAGTCCCCCCCAGGACCTGGGACTAACAGCCCCTTTCTTCTTAAGCGGCTAAAATCAACAGTATAAACAAAACTGAACAAACTCAAATAAAATCGCTAAAAAAAAACAAGCTGAAGTTAAGCAGAGTACTTGCGATTATGCTTCTGTTGCTGGCTGGGCCCGACTCAGCTATCACCGCCCGCTGGCTCTACACGTGGTAGGCCTCGCCACGTGGAGCCTGAACGGGGGACCGCGAGTCTGCTCTCCGGGCCGGCGGATCTCCACCCCGAACGCAGCCCTGAGGTGGGAACCGCTCTCCTAATGAAGATCGCCGCTGAAATGCTGTCCCGCGGTCAAACTGGAAAGCCGGAACTCGCCTCCATGTCCTCCTGCTCCGGGACGGGTCCGGCGGTGGAAATAGGCCTGCGGCGTTGCCTCAAGCGCTCAGCCACCAGGAGGGCTTCGGCGCGAAGCAGGGTAAGCTCGGGTGAAGTAGAGCAGGAGCAAGCAGATATCGCAGCAAAAGAAATAAGTACAGAGCAAATCTCTTTGCTGCAGCCTGCAGGAGAAAAAACGCCTCCGATGCCCGTGCCGACCCGGGGGGGGGGGGGGGGGGGAAGGGAGAGCGAGCAGGCAGGAGGAATTAAAGGGGCAGGACCTGAGAAAAACTGAATATAAAGAAATCAACAGTCAAGAAATAAAAGGATAAAATTTAAATGATCTAAATAAATAATCTAAATAAAGGAAAGACTCCAGTAAGCCCTAGGCTTACGGAACCCTCCAGCTGCTTGGAGGCTGAGAATACTGGAGTTGGTGGGTGGTCCCAGTGGTATTTATACCGCTCCATCCCCAAAAAGGTTGGGCTCAGCCTCCAAGCTGCTGGAAGGGTTGCGTAACCCAGAAGTAAAGGGACTGGACTGGAGTGACGATAAGGAAAACGCAGTTCGCTATACCTCTGGAGGAGACGATAACTTTCTACATAAATGCAAGGCACAGTCTCCATCCATTCCATGCTCCCATTTGGGATTTTCATATTAGTTGTTTAATGTGGCAGTCAATGTGTGCTACTAACATGGATGTAGACTTAACATACTGATACATTAACTGTTGATGTACATTAAAACCCATGTTAAACACCTGCTATGATCTAGCAAATAGGCCTCCTAAAAAGGATAATTCTTTTTAACAGGAAACCTATGCAGGAAAGGCAAATAGGTGCATAGCATATGTTGTGCTTATTTTATAAAGGCACTCCAATAAATCCTCCTGCAATGTATATATCTAAAGAATGAACCATCAAAATAGGAGTACATTTATGTGCATATTTTGCTAAAAGTATTATTATACAACCATTTCAGCATCAGCATTTTTTTTAAGTATCTTATCCAAAAATAGATTACATTATTTTTCTTGAGAAAATACATTCCCCTTGCAAAAACATCGTATATACTTTCATTTCATAATCTCAATTAATCAGTTTTCTTTATAAATATAAAGTCACATATCTTTTCTCCATAAATATCCAGCATGATGATATGTTTTGAAAAAGACTTTCTGCTTCAGGGATGAAGACTCCTCCTCAATGGTAGCAGCAATAGTATAGAATGCTGAGACAGTTTTTTTGATACTCTGAGTGATTATGGACCACGGAAGAGTTCATTCCTGCAGCAAAAAGTCTTTTTTGTAAAATGATCTTATGCTGGATATGAAGATTCTTTTTTTTATTATATCATATATATCATAGGAGGATAAATTGAAGTGTTGTTATAACTATTTCCTGTACCAACAGGTGGTTCGGGCTGAATATTTTAAAAAGGCAATATATGTACCTATGTACTTTTATAAAACAGCCTACTAGAAAGCTCTCATACAATGTTAGATACACAAAACTACTGCAACCTTGGTGCAGGTAAATGTGTCAGTAGAAACTGGCAAATAAGCATATATTTTATAAGCACATAGTGCTGATCCTGTTTGTCTCTGGCTCATTCTCAGCCCCAGTACAACTACCTTTATATAGTTATAAAATCAGGCATTATGTCTTCTGTGTGCCTACTTTTATGTGTGAATACCCTAGGAAAATGTATAAGCATCTATTAAAGCATGTAAAATAAAATTATTCCAGAATGACTTTCAGCTTTCTACTGTTATTGATCATAAAAGATGATTCTCTAACTATTACAAACTGCACAGACATTTTTCAGACAGGTCTCAGGAAGCTCTGGTCATCAAAAACAATTCAAACATTCATGACTTCATTCTCAGATATCACAGAGATGTATGGCAGTAAACAGAATGGAATGGTGTTTGGGTTTGTTATGCTGTAGGAAGTGACGTTTACTTACCAATTAATGTCCTTTCCTTGAGCCCTACTAGACCAGTCCAGAGAAATGGGTTGTGTTCCCTTACCAGCAGGTTGGAGGGGACAAAGAACCAATGAAAAACCCAAGTTTCAATGACATCACTCCTATGCCTCTGTTCATCTCAGTCACCAGAGGTTCCATCAGTATTCGTTCCAAAGCATATGGGAGAAACGTGACAAGTCTCAGACAACCTCAATTGTGGACAACAATGAGTAATCAGCAGTAGAGAACTATGTACAGGAAAGCATAAACAGAAGGTTGTCAGTACAAGATACTAAAACTGAATATACTAGAGCCAAGTATAAAAATCATAGCGGACCCAAGGGTACTGTCACAGCAGAACAGAACAAATACAAATACAGCTTCAGGGGTGGGCCTGGACTGGTCTAGCAGGATTCAAGAAAAGGACATTAACTGATAAGTATGTCACCTTCCATATCGTCCTGCTAGACCAGTCCATACAAGTGGGATGTACCAAAGCTACAATTCCACTGGTTGGGAAAAAACAGTAGCTCACAAAATCCTTGTGCCAAAGGCAGTGTCCACCTGCGCGTGGACATCCAAGTGGTAATGCTTGACAAATGTGGAAAGTGATGCCCATGTTGCTGCCTGACAAATGTCTGCAGGGGCTACCAAGCCCCACTGCGCCCATGAGGACACGTGCTTGGGTAGAATGGCTGGTTCCACAATGGATATGCTGAGGAAATGGCCTCCTTAATCCAGCACCCCAAAGTAGACTTAGCCGCTGCGTCACCATTGCGTGGGCCAGCAAACAGCACAAAAAGATGCTTGGACTTAAGAAAAGAATTTGTAACCATCAAGTACCAGAAAAGCATCCCCCGACACTGCTCCTTCGAGAAGGAGGGCAGGCAGACCACATGGTTCACATGAAAGGGAGAAAACACTTTAGGCAAGAAAGAAGGCACAAGTCGAATGGAAACAGCCTCCTTCGAAAAGGACAGATAAGGATCTTGGCAAGACAGAGCCTGCAACTCGAAAATTCGCCTTGTGGAACAAATCACAACTAAGGAGACCACCTTGAGCGTCAAATCTTTTAAGGTAGCATGCTTCAATGGTTCAAAGGGTGCCATTTGGTCCCCGAGCACCAGAAAACAGATACCAGGAAAGGATCACAGACTGGAGGGGAAGGACACAAATGCTAAACCCCCTGGAGAAAATGCGAGACGCCCATGTGCAAGGCCAGAGACATGTCCACCACCAGACTCCAGAAACAGGTCCGAGCTGCCACCTGAACTTTCAGGGAACTAATGGAAAGGCCCTTCTCTAGGCCATCCTGTAGAAAGGTCAACAGGAAGAACATCTTGGCCACCATGGCTGCCTGAGGAGCAAACTGTTGTGCACCGCACCAGCACTCAAAGAGGCACTAAATCAGTATGTATGCTAGTTTGGTAGACCTCCTCCAGGTACAGAGCAGAGTAGAGACCACTGCTGGACAGTAGCCCTTATCTGCTATCCGTATCCTTTCAAGAGCCATGCTGTAAGCGAGAAGGGAGCTGGGTTCTCCTGGACGACTGGTCCCTGCCACAACAGACCCCGGGATGGAGGCAACCGAAGAGGAGGCACCCACAGGAGGCGTTTCAAGTCTACAAGCCATGCTCTCATCAGCCAGTCCAGCATCACCAGAACAATCATGCCCAGATGCCGTTCTATATGCTGAATTACACATCCTACCATGGGCCACAGAGGAAACACACTGACTTGGCCAAGGCTGGGTCAGGGCATTGATGCCCACGGACCCCATTTCCATGTGGCAACTGAAGAAGTGGCAAATGTTGGCAATGGTGTGGGTCACCATCAGATCCATTTTGGGACAACCTCAGCAGCATAGAATCAACTGAAATGCATCCCGACTTAACTCCCACTCTCCAGGATCCAGAGAGTGCTGGTTGAGGAAATCCGCTTCCAGAATGTCCACCTTGGCAAACAGGAGCGCCATCTCCAGAGCTACCCTGGCACTCCTCATGCTACCTTGCCAATTGACATAAGCCACTGCCATGGGGTTGTCTGAAAACACTCGAACCGCCTGGCCCTCGACCAGAGGCCATAAAAGCAGAAGAGAGGGAGGAGTGGCTCAGTGGTTGGGACGGGTTACCTCAGGCCGGAGGGCCAGGGGTTCAATTCCCGCATGGGGACAAGTAACCTCAGGCCGGAGGGACTGAGGTCTCTAGTCCCATGGCTGCTCCTTGTGGCCTTGGGCAAGCCACTTAACCCTCCATTGCCTCAGGTACACTTAGATTGTGAGCCCTTTGGGGACAAGGGAATCAAAAGTACCTGTTAGTACATACGTGTAAACCGCTCTGATGCGTAAGTAAAGGGCGGTATATCAAATGCCTAAACCATAACCATAAACCATAACCTGACAGCCCTCGTCTCAAGGCAGTTAATGGGCCACACCAATTCCCTGTGGTTTCAACATCCCTGGACTTTATGGTCTTGACAATGGACTTCCCAGACCGAGAAAATGGCATCCATTGTCAGCAGGATCCAGGAGAAATCATCCAGTGGTACGTCTTTTCTCAGATGACAGGGCTGCTGCCACGACCGCAGGCTATCAATTGGAGTGGAATCTGCACTCAAACTCCTAGGAACTTGATGGACCTTGGTCTGACCCAGTATGGCATGTCTTATGTTCTTATGAGTCAACAAGGACCGCTGAAGCAGTCACACGTAAGCATGCGCCCACGGCACCATCTCTATGGTTACAGCCATCAAATCGGAGGAACTGAAGATAATCCCACACTCCGTGAGCCTGCTGCACACAGAACAGCCCAGGCAATCCAACAGTCTTTTGACTTTCTCCTCTGGTGGAAATCTCTGCCCACTCGAGTGTTGAAATGTGCTCACCAGGGACTTAAAATGCAACAGCTGGTTCTTTCCCTGATTGATCACCCAGCTGAAACTTTCCAAAAAGGACACCACCTCAGATGACCCAGTTGTCAAGATAGGGATGGACACAGATCTCTTGGCACCACAGCTGCCACCACCATGACCTTAGAGAATGTTCTTGGAGCAGTTGAGAGCCTGAAAGGGAGGCCAACGTATTGATAGTGAGAGCCAAGTACAGCAAAATGCAGATACTTCTGCTGATTCACCTAATTTAAGATATGAAAATATGCCTTGGCCAGATCCAGAGAAGCCAAAAACTCCCCTTGGCACACTGCTTGAATCATGAAGCTCAAGGTTTCCATCTGGAAACACAAGATGCGCAAGTGCTTCTTGACCCCCTTGAGGTCCAGAATCAGCCGGAAGGAACAGTCTTTTTTTTAGTAGCATGAAATAGATGGAGTATCTGCCCTTGCCCCACTCATCCAGAGGGATGGGCACGGCCGCCTTTAGGCACAACAATTTCTCCAAGGTGGACCACATAGCAGCACTTTTGACTGCAGACCCACAAGGAAGCATCTGGAATCAGCTCTTTGCATTCCAGGATGCAGCCAAACTGAATGATGTCTAGCACCCAGCAATCCTTGGATAACCACCCATTCCTGAAAGAAAAGCTGAAGTCTGCCTCCAATCACTGGAAGCAGGGAATGGGCCCACAAACCTTCACTGCACAAGCTTGGGAGGGTCCTACTCTGTGGGGACAAAGTTCTTGGGTCCACACGCTCCATAAAGGGACTGAGAATGAGCCCGAGGCACAGAAGCCAAAGGGAATAAAGGTTTTCCAGATCAGTAATGGTGTGAGCCCCGAGACCTCTGGAAATCCGGCCAGCACACTCTTGGTGGATGGGCAGAAGCAGACAAGAAAGGAGCACCAGCCCACTTCACAGACCTCTCGGACCTGTCTTTCAGAAGGCATTAAGATTTTGTCTCGCCCATTTCCTTCACCAGCTTCTCCAAATCGGCTCCAAACAGAAGCTTCCCCTTGAAAGCCAGTTGGGCCAACCGGGTTTTGGAGGAGTTGTCCACGGCCCAGTGTGGAGCCAAATCCAATGCCATAACATTGTCATCAGGGCAACATTCCTGGCTACCAAACGTAACAAGTCATACACGGCATCAGAAAGGAAGGCTGTAGCAGACTCCAAAAGAAGGGTAGTATCATGTGGCAGAAAAGATTGAATCCACTGGAACAGGGCTCAAGACATCAGGCTGGTACATACCATCAGTGGCGTAATAGCCACTGTTATGGCGAACTGGTTCTTCTGCAAGGAATCCACCTTACTGTCCAGGAAATCCTTTAAAGGCCGACCCGCCTTCCACAGGAATTGTTGGAGCATCTGGTAAATGCCACGACCTGTGCATGCACCTTGCGAATACCAAAGTACTCAATGCACTCCTCCTCCGGGAGATCAGAGATCTTCTTACACACCTGTAACCCTTTAGGCAAGGAGTTGGGAGAGTCCCACTCGGACCTGATCATATCACTGATAACATCTGGGAACGGGAAAACAGCAGTGAATTTTTGCACCCCATGAAGAAGCGGGTGTACCTTTGGCTCCTGCTCCATGCTGGAAGCATCTGTCAAGTTCAAAGCGGATGAGACCCTGGCAGTCAATACTGCCAGCTCCTCCTTCCAGACTAGGCAGATCATGCCAACCTCTACATATTCTTCAGAAGGCGAAAACACTTTCTTATCCACATCAGAGCCCAGTACAGAGTCATCTGAATCAGTCGTAATCAACATCTCGGATAACTCTCAGCTATTCCCCATCTCCAAGGGGTGCCCCTCACTGGGGACACTTAGCTAAAAGGTAAACAAACAGGGCTTCCACACTTTCAATCTTCCCTGCAGGAGACTGAATGCAGAGGTCGCAGGGTCTGAATTTCCACACCAAAAGGACCAGGTCTATTGCAACAAGGAAAAGAATTCCGGGGAGGACGATCTGGAGTTTGGAAGCTCTCCTCTCGGACATAACTCCCCCAACACCAGGGGGAATAGCCATGATAGACCCCCCCCTAGAGGATGATAGAAACATAGAAACAGAAACATGATGACAGAAAAAGTCCACATGGCCTATCAACTACTACAACAGTCCCCTTTTTTCCTTTAGAGATCCTCTGTGTTTGTCCCATGCTTCTCTACCATCTCCAGAGGGAGGCTATTCCACAGGTCCACCACTCTTTCTATAAAGAAATATTTCCGCATATCACTCCTGAATCTATCCCCTTTCACCCTCATCCCATGTCCCCTCATAGCAGAGCTTGCTTTCAATCGAAACAGGCTCTCCTCCTGTGCATTTATGCCACAGAGGTACTAAAACGCCTCAATCATATGACCTCTATCCCGCCATTCCTCTAAAGTATACATATTAAGATCCTTAAGTTTATCATATGCTTTTATAATGAAGACCACTAACCAATTTAGTAGCCACCCTCTGTACTGTCTCCAACATGTTTATATCCTTTTGAAGGTGCAGTCTCCAGATGAGGTTGCACCAAAGACTTATACAAAGGTATTATCACCTCCTTTCTTCTGCTGGCCATTCCTCTTCCTATGCACTCAAGCACCCTTCTAGCTTTTGTCGCCGCCTTTTCTACCTGCTTAGCTACTTTAAGATCAGACACAATCACACCTAGGTCCTTGCATTTTTTAACATCAAATCCCAGCTGCCAAATTCTAGACCATTCTTCAAGCTTAGCTAGATCCCTCCTCATGTTATTTACACCTTCCTGGGTGTATACTCTATTGCAGATTTTGGTATCATCCGCAAAGAGGCAAACCTTACCCAGCAGCCCTTCCGCTATATCACTATTTAGCCACTTTAAGATCATCAGAAACAATTGTGCCCAGGTCCTGGCTCTTCTTTTGTGGACAGAAGTACTTCACTCCATATACTATATCGCTCCCTTGGTTTGCTGCAGCCCAAGTGCATGACCCTGTATTTTTAGTATTAAATCTCAGCTGCCAAATTCTTGACCATTCCTCAAGCTTAGCTAGATCCCTTCTCATGTTATCTACACCTTCCTGGGTGTCTACTCTATTGCAGATTTTGGTATCGACTGCAAACGGGCAAACCTTACCTAACAGTTCTTCTGCACTATCACTAAGAAAGATGTTAAAAAGAATTGGACCAAGGACAGATCCTTGGGGCACACCACTGGTAACCTCCTTCTCCTCAGAGTGAGCTCCATTTACCTGTACCCTTTGTCGCCTCCCACTCAACCAATTTCTAACCTAAGCAGTAACTTTCGGGTCTATCCCTAGGGTACTCAGTTTGTTTATAAGTCGCCTGTGAGGAACGGTGTCAAAGGCTTTACTGAAATCTAAATACACCACATCTAGGGCTCTCCCTCGGTGCAACTCCCTGATCACCCAGTCAAAGAAATCAGATTAGTCTGACAAGGTTTACCTCTGGTGAATCCATGCTGTCTTGGATCCTGTAATCCGCTAGACTCCAGAAACCTCGCTATTTTCTCTTTCAGCAGCGGTTCCAACAGTTTACTTACCACCGAAGTTAAAACTAACTGGTCTGCAGTTTTCAACCACATCCTTAGTTCCGCTTCTGTGTTAAGGGACCAAGTGTGCCTCTCTTCAGTCCTCTGGCACCACTCCAGACTCCAATGAGGCAATGAAAAGGTCAGTGAGTGGAGCTGCTAGAATGTCCAAGTTCCCTCAGTATTCTAGGGTGTATCCCATCCGGTCCCATCGCTTTATCTACTTTAAGTTGAGCTAGTTTCTCACAAACACAGTCTTCTAAAAATTGTTCAAGATTCCCCTTGCTTCTGTTCCTGTTTGTGGGTTTGAGGTCCTGCTCCTGGTTCTTCATCTGTTAACACAGAACAGAAATAGCTGTTAAGCAATTCCCCTTTATCCTCCTCAGCTTCTACATATTACTCCCCTTCACTCTTGAGACTGACAATACAACTTTTGCCCTTCCTCTTCTCACTATCATAGCTGAAAAATGTCTTATCTCCCCATTTTATTACATTGGCTATTTCCTCCTCTTTCTGAATCTTTGCGTTCCCGACTACTTTGCTAGGTTCTCTAAGTTTTTCCAAATATAGATGCCAGTCTTCCTCTCTCTGTTATCTCTTGTATGTTCTGAAGGCCTCCCTCTTTTTCTTCACCTTTTCAGCTACTTCTTTCGAAAACCATAACTGTCTTTTTCCTTTTACCTTTATTTACCATTTTAACAAAAAGGTTGGTTGCCCTTAAAATATCCCCTTTCAGTTTTGCCCACTGTTTTTCTACATGCCAAGCTATCAGCACACCAATATTGGACTACACAACTCTCTACCAAGGCCTACCAAAACAAACCATTCACCCATTACAAATGGTGCAGAACACTACAGCGTGAATCATCAGTGAAACCAATAAAATAGATCACATCACACCAACATTATATCAACTACACTGGCTACCAAGCCAAGCACGTGCCAAGTTTAAAACATTACTAAACATCTTCAAAATCATCCACCACTCCTCAGCAGACATTTTGGAAATCATAATCCAAGAGATGAAAGCGCCCACCCAAAAGAACCAATAACAGCTACACGATCAATGTGCCACCGGACTTTAGGAAAAGTAAGCAATCAGCATCCAGGAGAGCACTATCACTTAGCTGCACCACAACTATGGAACAACCTGCCTCAAGGCATCTGTTCCACCAAAGACATTAAAGACTTCCGGAAAAGATTCAAGATACTTCAATTCACAAAGCTCTATGGACACACCCACATAACACAAAAACCACACTGAATCCAACAAATGACTCTTAACATCCCATAGACACGAAAACCCACTCCGATATAGACAGCAGACCACTGTAAATATGTTAAACAACGTGTAAATAGTTAGTACCCTTTTTATCACCCCAAGTTTAATGTACCCAAGTAAAGTTCAAGTTTCTTGTAAACCGCTTTGATTACAGGATAAGGCGGTATAAAAAAACAGTTTAAATAAATAAATCCCCCAGTTGTTCTCATTCCGCTAACGACTCCTGAGGTATTGGCTCATCTTGGCAAAGTTCGTTTTCCTAAAGTCTAAGACCCTCGCTTTTGAATGGATTTTAACAACCCTAGTCCTAACACTGAACCACACCATCTGGTGATCACTGGATGCAAAATGATCTCCCTACTATAACATCAGAAACGCTTTCACCATTGGTAAGCACCAAGTCCAGTATGGCCCCTTCACGTGTAGGTTCTGTTACCAGTTGTCTGAATAGTTCTCCCTGTAAAGAATCCAGGATCTCCTAGATGATACTGCAGCAGGAATGTGCCAAACAACATCTGGCATATTGAAAACCCCTATCAGTAGCACTTCCCTTTCCTGGCAATGCTGCTTATGTCTTCAATTAACTCTCCATCCACCTCTTCCTCCTGTGAGAGTGGTCTGTATATCACACCAATGAAAATACATTTCTCTTCCCCTTTCTAGTCTAACCCACAGTGCCTCCTCTCCCTTTTAAGCTCTCTAGTTCCAAAGCTTTAATATTATTTTTTACATATAGTGCCACTCCTCTTCCCCCCCCTTCTTCCTACCCTGTCCTTTCTGAATAAAGTATAACCTGGTATAGTTACATCCCAGTCATGGTTTTCTATGAACCATGTCTCCGTAACCACCACTAAATCCAAGTCAGCCTCTCCCATTAAAGCTTCAACATCTGGAATCTTATTTCCCATGCTATGGGCATTTATACACAGCGCTTTCCATATGTTGGCCCCTTTACCCATTTTCATAAAGGTATTTAATGTTTCAATTTTCTGAGGGCTTTCACTTACCTGGGGGCCTACTTTACCCATCCCCAACAAATCTAGTTTAAAGCCCTCTTCAGTAGATTAGCCAGTCTGCTACTGAAGACATGTAAACCTTTCTTGGACAGACTCTACAACCCTTGGAACAGCAGCCCATGGTACAGGAAACCAAAATGCTGTCGATGACAGCATCCATGCAGCCATGCATTCATCTCCAGGATGCGAGCTTCTCTGCCTTGGCATTTAACCTCAACAGGGAGGATTGAAGAGAACTCCACCTGCTCCCCTATCTGCTTCACCCAGTGTCCCAAAACCATGAAGTCACTTTTGATACGCTCAGAGGGATACCTGGCGGTATCATTTGTGCTGACATGGATTAGCAACTTTGGGTAAATGGAAATCACACTTACCTGGTAATTGTGGTTCCTTGAGTGAATCCAGTTAGGTCCTCCACCTCTGGGTTGTGCACCTCCACCTCTGGGTTGTGCACCTCCTCCTGCAGCTTGGAGACTGGGCATGTCCAAAAAAACGTGACATCACTGGATGTAGCCTGCTGGTCTCTCCCATCAGCCCCAGTGAACTATTGACAAATCACACTCAAAGGAGCAACTCATAAGTAGCCATTGAACTCACAGAACTTTAATAACAAATTGAACTTACACTCACTAACCTACACCAGGAAATTCTTCTCCAGAAAAAATTACCCCTTCCTTGTACCACTTCCTGTCCTTCGTTATACATATCAATACAACAGGAGAGGAGGAAAGGACAGTAACGTATAGCAAAAAGAAAACTGTACCTACCGGTAACGGAACACCTCCGCTAAAGACACTCCACTGCCAAGTACACATACCCGGGCGGGAATGAGGACTAAACTGGATTCACTCAAGGAACCACAATTACCAGGTAAGTGTAATTTCCATTTCCTTATCGTTCCTCCAGTTTAGTCCTCCACCTCTGGGATGTAACAGAGCAGTAATCAGTGGGAGGGACCTTTCCAGCCAGCTTGCAATACCGCTGAGCCGAATATGGCATCATCCGAAGCCAACACATCTAGGCGGTAGTGCTTGCTGAAAGTATGAAGAGACGACCAAGTGGCCGCCCTACAAATGTCCGCAGGTGGAACCAAACTGTGCTCTGCCCATGAAGTTGCTTGTGCCCTGGTAGAATGAGCTCACAACCCTGTTGGTACCGCACGTCCACAGAGAAGATAAGCGGAAGCAATCGTCTCTTTAATCCATCTAGCAATGGATGCTTTCGCCGCCACACTTTACGGGAACCTCCGAAGACGAATAACTGATCCGATTTGCGAAAGGCCGCCGACACTTTCAAATACTGCTGTAGCACTTGCTTTATGTCCAAGCGATGCAACCCCCTGTCCGCAGCATTACCCTCCAGCGAACCTAACACTGGAAGAGACACCATCTGATTCAGATGAAATGGAGAAACTACCTTAGGCAAAAAGGAAGGAACTGGCCGTAACACCACCTTTTCCCTAGAAAATGACAAAAACGGCTCTCTACATGAAAACGCCTGCAGTTCCGAAATTCGCCTTGCCGAACAAATGGCCACTAGAAAGACCATCTTCAGAGTTAAATCCTTAACAGACACCCTGTGTAATGGCTCAAAGGGTTCTCTGGCCAACGCCCCCAAGACCAAATTGAGATCCTACGGTGGAGCTACAATTCTATGAGAAGGACGCAGCCTAGTCACCGCCTTAAGAAAACGTAAGACATCTGCATGTGCTCCTAGTGCTATCCCCTGCATTTTGCCTCTATAGCAAGAAAGGGCAGCCAACTGCACTCTTAAGGAGCTGGCCGCTAGACCCTTATCAAAACCTTCCTGCAAAAAACTTAACACCACAGGAACAGATCCTGTAGCCGCGTGCATTTGTCTCCGGGAGCACCAATCCTCAAAAATACGCCATATGCGCACATAGGTAAGCGAGGTAGACTTTCAATAACTGCCCCCAAATAGCCTTTCTTCTTCAGCCTCGTCCTTTCAATGGCCAGACCGTAAGAGAGAATCGAACCACTTGAGGCATCTGCAGTGGCCCTTGCAGCAATAGATTCTCTGCCGCGTGTATCCTCCAAGGCTCCCCATCGAGCAACCTGATGAGATTGGCATACCACGGACGCCTTGGCCAGTCTAGAGCACCAGCAGTACCCTTCCCCAGTGTGCCTCGATATGCTGAACCACCCGGCCTATGAGCGCCCACGGGGGAAATACATAGAGAATCCCTGTCGTCGGCCACCATTGCATCAGCGCGTCAATCCCCTCTGACATCCTCTCTCGACGTCTGCTAAAAAAGCAATCCACTTTTGCTGACTGAAAGGTCGCCATCAGATCCATGACCGGCGTACCCCACCTGCAAACTAGCTGTGCAAACATGTCCGGATGCAACTCTCATTCTCCCGCATCCACTTGGACCCTGCTGAGAAAATCCACCATCACATTTTCTTTTCCTGCAATATGCGCTGCCGAAATTGCTGGTAAGCGAAGCTCCACCCAGGCAAACAGCGCCTCTGCCTCTTCCTCCATGGCTGCACTTCCCGTGCCGCCCTGCCGATTGATGTAGGCCACCGTTGCGGAGTTGTCAGATAGCACTCACACCGCCCGTCTCGGTTGCTTCGAAAGTTTGCAGTGCGATAAACACCGCTCTCAGCTCCAGACGGTCGATCGGCCATGTGCTCTCTGGAACGGACCAAGTGCCTTGCGTGAAGAACCCTTCGCAATATGCCCTCCATCCCACAAGACTTGCGTCTGTCAATAATGGGAGCCACTCTGCTGCTCCAGAAGCATCCCGGCTTCCAAGGATCCCGGCACCAGCCACCAGCGCAGCGACTGTCGGACCCTGAGGGGACAGGGAAGCCGTTTGTTCAATGAGTCATATTGATGAGACCACCGGTGGAGCAGTGCCCGCTGTAGAGGTCTCATATGATACCCGGCCCATGGAACCGCTTCCAAAGTCGCTGCCATTGTGCCCAGCAATTGGAGATAACGCCACGCCGAGGGCACGTGAGCAGCTCTGAACTTGCGTACCAATCGCCAAACAATTTGGACCCGGCGATCTGGTAGAACCACCACTCCCCTCTGAGTGTTGAAGCGCATCCCCAAATATTCGAGATCCTGAGAGGGCACCAAGCGGCTTTTGGCCGGATTGACCACCCATCCGAGACTCTGCAAGAATTTCACTACCTGGTCCGTAACTAGAACACTCTCTGCCTTGGATTTTGCTTGAATTAGCCAATTGTCCAGATAAGGATGGACGAGAATTCCTTTCCTTCTCAACGCCGCCGCCACCACCATCACCTTGGTGAAGGTTCGCGGCGCCATCGCCAAGCCGAAAGGCAACGCTCGGAACTGATAGTGCCCTCAGGGTAGAGCGAAGCGCAGGAACCTTTGATATGCTGCTCTGATTGGGATGTGTAAATATGCTTCCGTAAAATCGAGGGATGTCAAGAACTCCCCTTGGCGCACCGCCACAATGACAGACCTTAATGTTTCCATTCGTATCCGAAGACAACGATTCACGCCTTTGAGGTCCAAGATAGACCTCAGAGTACCGTCCTTCTTGGGCACCACGAAATAAACAGAGTATCGTCCCGTTCCATAATCTCCAATCGGCACCAGCGCTACCGCTCCTAGATGTAATAGCCGATCTAGGGTACAATGAACCGCCAAGGGGGGTTTTTTTGCCCCTTGCAGGGCGACATTACAAACAAATCTCGAACCTGTTTTGTGAAATCCAGAGCGTAACCCTCGCGAATGATTTATAAAACCCACTGATCTGACGTTATTTGGGTCCAGGCAGAAAGTAAATCCCGAAGTCGCCCGCCTATCGGTTGACCTTCCACCGGGACCCACCTCACTTCATTGAGGTTTCTGGGTTGCCACTGAGGAAGCTGCTGCAAAGCCTCTGTTAGCTCCCCGAAACCCCTGGGCTCTTGAGACAAACCTTCCTCTCCGGAAATCCCCCAGGCGAGAAGTTTGAAATCTCCTAAAATCTCTAAACTGACCCCGAAAGGCCGGTGAAGACTTTCCCAGTTTAGGCTTATCCTCTGGGAGTTTTCCTCCTTTCGATCCCCTAACTCCTTAACCAACTTGTCCAGGTCCTCTCGAAACAACCACTGTCCTTTAAATGGGAACTTACAGAGACATGATTTAGAGGAGCTATCAGCCGCCCAGTTTCTCAGCCACAGGGATCTGCGGGCAGCCACCAAAGAAGCCATACTATTAGCTAGCGCTCTGATCAGATCGTAATGCACATCTGCCAAATAAGCCGTCCTAGATTCTAACCGATCCAACTCACGCAGCCCTTCCTGCTCCAGTGTTTATTTATTTATTTATTTGCTTTTCTTATATACCGCGCTATTAAGATCAGTGCGGTTTACATTACAACTGAACAATGCAACAATGTTTTTTACATAACACAATGTGCTTACATAGAACAGGGGTACAGTCATAACGGGAGAATAACGGGGGAAACTATTTATAAGATATATACATATAAAATTTACATAGAGTTATATACAACTGATGATTGGTGTGAAGTCTGCCTCAGATGCTGAGTCTATCTGAGGCATGCTCTTGCCACCCACACTCCACAAATGAAAGCCTGCAAGGACAAGGTGTCGGCTTCAAAGGATTGCTTCAATAATCCATCCATCTTTCTGTCCTGTGCATCCTTTAAGGCTGCACCTTCCTTCAAACGCAATAGTGGTCTTCTTAGTCACCGCTGAGACAGCCGCATCAATACGTGGAGACTGAAACCTTTCCTTGTCTTTATCAGCCAAGGGATATAGTCTATTCATAGTCCTAATTCCTTCTCAGTCCTGTTTCAGGATGATCCCACTCGTCCTGTATCATCCTGTCTACCACCCGATGAACGGGAAACACCACTTGGGTCTGCCTGACAGTCTGAATAATAGGGTCCTCGCCACTTTCTTCCTCCGCAGGTTGTTCTGTAGCAAGATGTAGTGTCTGCATGTCCGTGATAAGCGCCGTCAGCTCGCCTTTCTGGAATACCCTAATTATTTTCGCCTGATCCTCCAGCTCCGGGATCTCTCCCTCCTCTAATTCTTCCATTCCCGCTTCGAGGTCTATGTCCGCCTCATCTGTCTCCTGCCACTCCAAATCTGAGAGCAAAGGATCCCGAGGCCGCAACCTTTTGAGAGGCCTCGGGGCATCGCTGCTAACTCCCACCATTCCGGACTGTTGCAGCGGCGTAGAGGACAGCAAGGGTTCCGGAATTTTCCCTTGCCATCTCAAACAGAATGCCTGATGCATTATTAATATAAAATCTGGACAAAAGTCACCGGGCTCCGGCCCCGCTCCCACCATCGCAGGTGTCCCTGACGGTCCGGCTTGAGCGTCCTGGCTAATTCCTGGCTGAGTAGACAGCGCGAGCTCATTCTTGGCTCCAGCTGACCCCCCAGAAGGCGCAGGCCCTAACTGAACCTCCATCTGCTGCTCACTGCTGGTAGAAACTGCCGTACAGCCCCGGCAGATTCCTGAGTCAGCAATAGCCCCTCTGCGGGTACCGCAGACCACGCACCGAGGTCGTGATGCCATCAAGTACTCCCAATTCCCTCAAGGCAGTCAATGGCAATCAGGCAAAGTAATAAACTAGAATAAAAGAAATTTTCTTCTTTTTTTTTTTTCCCCTCAGGTAAGCCCTTAAATAAACAAATTTAACCAAACTAAAGCAAGGTGAACTAACCTAACTGCCTAGCAGCTAGCAACCACAAAAGAAAGAAAGAAAGTCAGCTACAAATAATGTATCCATGAAAGTCAATTAAAATCAATAGAAATTATTCCAAAACATCAACTGGCAAAGCGCTGCGCTAAGAGCTGCACCGCGCTGCAATCTCCTGCCTCTGTCTCCGCCACGCGACAGCACGCCGACAAAATGGCCACTGCTGACAGCAACAAATGGCGCCAAAAAACAACCACCGGGAAAGATCACTGACTTCTGCGGTCCGTTTCCCTTCTGCCAGCCCGATTCCTTGCCCCCACATAGTACCTTGTTAAGCTGGATCCCTTAACACGGGTCTCTCGTCTGCATGGCTCCGCTCAGGTAACCAGCGAGCGGAAACCACCGGACGAGCTCTCCGCCGGTCAGCTGCTCCAAGAAAATGAAAGACACTGCCGCGGCTCGCAGGCAAGGGAATCGTTAACGTGCAGGGCTCTCCTCCGTACTATCTAGGAGGAGAGATCTGAGCACTAGAATGGTGATCATAAAGTATCTCGAGGAAGGAGAGAAGACCAGACCCGGCAAAAGCAAAGAGCCCTTTTTTTTTTTTTAAACATACGGTAATCCAAAGTAAATAAATTTAAACAAATAGGGACAAATCAATGAAAATTTTAAACTAACTGTACTCTGACTGCTCCTTATATGTTACTCAAGTGAGCCCAGCACCTAGGCTCACTACGTCCTCCTGCTGCATGGAGATTGGACACACTGGGGCTAATGGGAGAGACCAGCAGGCTACATCCAGTGATGTCACGTTTTTTGGACATGCCCAGTCTCCAAGCTGCAGGAGGGAGGTGCACAACCCAGAGGTGGAGGACTAAACTGGAGGAACGATAAGGAATAGTCAGTGGCCTTGATAAGTCTCGGCAAACTCTCCATAACATCTCAGATTTTGGCTCCTGACAGACAGCATACCTCTCTGGACATCAAGTCTGGTCGACAGATGGACTCCTCAGAAGCGAGTCACCAACCATCTATCCTTCGCTTCCTTGTGGTCACTAATTCTGCAACTTTGGGGTGCTTGAGCTCTGGTTCTTTCCTTTCCAGGGATGCTTTCACCTCCTCTTCTTCCAGGGCTGCATAATGGTTCTTCAATTCAAAGGCTGTCCTAAGCCAAGGGTCCCCAACTCTAGGGTCCTGGAGGGTACCAAACCAGCCAGGTTTTCGGAATATCCCTAATGAATATATGCCCTTGCCACAGGACATGTTCCTGTAGTATGGAAAAAAAGTTTTAATCTCTTGCCCTTGTGGCTGAACATTTGCTTGTTTTTTCACCCGCCTGTCGGTTAGCTGTTTTCTTACCCTTTGGGGGGGGGGGGGGGGAGTCTGTAGTTTTTTGCACCTTTTGGGCCTTTTCCCACCCACGGCCATTTTTCAGTTCGATTTTACTGAGGTGGTATTTTTCGTCATGTCTAAACCAGTTAGCTGCTTTAAGAAAAGCAGCAAATGAGGCAAGACCATTTCTGCCACCGACCGCCATAATTGGTACTTGCAATGCCTTGGACCACACACCAGCCAGCGTCCTGCAAGTTCTGCTTGCAGGGGACACATTGAGGGCTGAAGGATTGGGAAAAGCAGGCATCGTCCCTCTTTGCCTTACCTGATTCAGCATCCACAGTCCCCAACTCCCTCATCCACACCTGAGATGGCTAAGGGAAAAGAGCGGAGGGGGTTCAGTCGGCACAGAAGGATTCAAGCGGAGAGGGGCAACCATCTGCACAGACCCCGTCAACATCGAAAGCAGAGCACAAGGAGAAAATCTGTGTGCAACACCACTGCAGCTCCTTTCAGAGCGAGACAGGCAGCAAGGGTTGGGAACAGCCTGATAAGGCCTCTGCCCCTGATAATTCAGTGGTATATTTAAAGTTATCTTGGATGCCTCCTGGACCTTTGAATTCTATCTTACACACTTTAAGATATTAGTGTTAAATGATTCGAAGGAGACGGAACAACATTGTAGGCATTATCAGTCTAATTTGACACAGAGATAAAAGCACTTTGGGAATTAAAAACTAATGCTCTTTTAATAATCAAGCGGGCAGATAAAGGTGGTGCAATTTTGGTAATTAATACATCAGATTAAAATGCTGAATCTCGCCACCAGTAGAGCGATGCATCCTGTCAGTGCAAATTGACAGTGGACCCAACGAGTGAGTTACGATATAAAATCCAGCAGCTGACCGATACAGCTGTATCTGCTGGTTTCTTGTCGGAAAAGGAAAAAGTATTTTTGAATCCTACTTTTCCTAAGATATCTGTCTTATATTGTCTGCCAAATATCCATAAGACTATGCACCATCCACCTGAAAGACCATCATCATCAAGTAATAATTCTTTTCTGGAATATGTGGGGCAGTTCTTGGATTTGTTTTTAAGGGATGAATTCCCGAAGATGACTTTTTTCAAAAGATACTACACATTATTTTTGCAGGTCTTGTAACAGATTACACAGGTATCTACAGTACAGTAGCTTGTAACATTAGACGCCGCTTTATTATATACCTCCATTTCTCAAGGTGAAGCTTTGGATGTGCTATGAGAGGTTAGGGAAGCCAGACCATTGCCACATAGAGTTACTACGTCCTTTCTTCTAGAATTGGCTGAAATTGCCTTAACTGGTTGTTCACAAGTGTTTAATTAATTTCTTTTCCCCTCAATCCTCAGATTTTCTGCAGAGAAAATCCATCCACCATCTGATGGAGACAGAAATACTGAAGGAATCTCTGGTGGCTGAAGCGAATAGAGGCATAGGAGTGATGTCATTGAAACCTAGGCTTTTCATTGATTCTTTGCCTCCACTAATCTGCTGGTAGGAAAACACAACCCTCCTTGTCTGGACTGATCTAGCAGGACAATATGGAATACATGTTTACTGTTTTGCCAGTTATCTTATTACCATTATGAGCCAAAATTTGGAACGTACTATGAATACTCTAAATAAATAGGTACTCACACACTGATAGAACTCCCTGTAGCGGCCCCTTGTCATGGCTGGATTGTCCCGTCTGTAAACTTTAGCAATATGGTAGCGTTTAATGTTTGTAATTTTATTCATGGCCAAATATCGTGCAAAAGGAACCTGAGAGCAAAGCTAAGGATTAAATTGAGACCTTGATTTGTACCAATAACAGCTATGATTTCATTTTCAAAGAAGCTTGCAAAATCTTTGCTGGATAAATTTACAGGATCAGTAAAGTCCCCTTGCACTAGCACTCCTGCTAACCCCTCTCCAATCCTGAACAGATCTGCTGGATGATTCTTAGCCTGCAACAATTGATTTAAAAAGTAATGCCTCTTTGCTCCCCTAAGTGCAAGTTTATGGAAGTTATTTTAGAAGCCTAATTTGCAATTTTCACATGGAAAATCCAGCATTTACATGTGCAAATAGCATTTAAGTATAACTGACCATTTTAGGTGAATGTCCATAACACACAAAAATTGCAAGGGAGTATGTGGGGGATACAGTTGGGGCATGAACTGGACGGCTCAAAAATCTACATGTTTATTCCCCATTTCATTTAGGGAATGCACTTGTATGATTGGGATTTACAGCTGCTTCCCGGCATGCATAGGTTTTCAAAAAGTGCTCATTTTAGTCAGCCCTTTAATGGCAGGATTAAGGGGGTTATCATCCACAATCACACATAATTTTCTCTTCCAAACTGAAATGAATTAAAGATAGTGGTCTCTAGTTAACTGGCATTATGTATATGTACAGGTTTGCAAAATATCAACCTACACATTTAAGTACTGGCATTTACACATGTAAATTAGCATGTTTGTTGATTTTTCCTACATGTGGATTTGTAAAATAGCTCCTCCAGCCCTATATGCTGACAGATACATGTGCACTCCTGCATATCCTTATATCAGTGGTTCTCAGCCCAGTCCTTGGGACACATCTAGCCAGTCTGGTTTTCAGGATAGCCACAATGGATATGAATGAGATAGAGTGGAGTGCAGAAGTAGCCTAGTGGTTACCAAGCACTAGCACTAGCTTGGTAACCAAGTAAAAAAACCCCACAAAAGACGGGGTACTCTAAAGATAATCCAATAACTGCGACAACCAATTAAGGTCTTTGAAACAATCTCAGTGTGTTAGCTAAGCTTATAACCAAGACAACATTTGTCATTCAAGCCAACATCATTGATCCAGAAAAACACTCCTTCATAAACATTTATACTTAAGTTGATATTGTGGTATGTAAAATTTCAATAGCAAATTTGAATAATACATTTTCAAAATTTAATAGTTATTTTTTAAAAAAGTCATTGTCAGAATCAATTCATAAAGCACTGCATAAGGTGAAATTAGATTTACCTGCTAATTGTTGTTCCTTAAGGAACTCTAGTCCAGTCCCGGAATCATAGAGTTTAGAACCTCCACCAGCAGCTTTGGAGACTGAAAGATGTCATCGCTTTGACGTCACTGGTATAAATAGGCAAGGACTGCCCCCTTCCACCAGTACCTATTGACAAAGCAGACTCAGCAGAGCAACAAATAAGTAGTTAAACCATTAATAAAATGAACTAAGACCACCAGGCACAACATTGCCTCTTTTTTTTTTTTTATTTCGTTTTTTTTTTTGGAAAGTAGAACAGTACTGCCCGCATCAGGAGATCCCCACCCCCCGAGCAAAGGAAGTTGTGCTGCGAAAAGGGCTCCCACTACGCCTCCACTGAGAGACTACCCAGGGGCCCTGACTACCTAATATCCCTCCTAAACTTCAGGCTGAACTACCGCTGAATACCTGGGGAGAGATCCGGGACTGGACTAGAGTTCCTTAAGGAACAACAATTAGCAGGTAAGTCTAATTTCACCTTCCTTTACGGCCCTCTAGTCCAGTCCCGGAACCATAGAGGATGTAACAGAGCAGTGAATCTCAACAGGAGGGACCAGCCAGCCCAGCCTGAAGCACAGCCGAGCCAAAACGCCCATCTCCCGCTTCCTGCACATCCAGCCTATAGTGCTTAGCAAAAGAATGCAGACGATGACCACGTCGCCGCCCTACAAATGTCTGCTATAGGAACCAAACTAAACTCCGCCCAAGACGCTGCTTGAGCCCTAATCGAATGAGCACGGAGACCCTCCGTAATCGCTTTACCCTTTAGAACATATGCTGACGCTATGGCCTCCTTCAACCACCGCGAAATGGATGCCTTAGCCGCTGCCTCCCCCTTCCGAGCACCTCCAAAGGTCACAAACAGCCGATCCGACTTCCTGAAGGGAGCAGTCTCACGGAGGTCTCTCTTCAATGTGCGATGAACATCTAGACGGTGTAACTTGCCCCCCGATTTATCCTTCTGTTCCTTGGAAAACACTGGCAAAGACACGACCTGGTTAAGATGAAACATGGAAACCACCTTCGGCAAGAACGCCGGCACCGTCCGCAACACCACCTTATGATTAAAGAAGGACAAGTACGGTTCCTTACAGGACGCTTGCAACTCAGAAATCTGTCTCGCAGAGCAAATAGCCACTAGAAAAACCATTTTCAACGTCAGATCCTTTATCGACGCCCTGTCCAGTGGCTCAAAGGGCGCCCCAATCAGGGCCTCCAACACCAAGTTCAGATCCCACGCCGGAACCGACCTACGCCTCGGCGGCCACATGAGCAAAACAGCTCGCAGAAATCTTCTGACATCACAGTGCGCCCCCAACAACTGACCTTGTATCTTACCGCGATAACAAGAAATCGCTGCCAACTGTACCCGCAAGGAGCTGGCTGAGAGACCCTTTCCCACACCATCCTGCAAGAAGGAAAGGACATACGATACCGACGCCTGCAATGGCCGCAGGTTCCGCCCCGCACACCAGGCTTCAAAAATGCGCCATACCCGGATGTACGCCAACAAAGTAGAGCGTCTGCGCGCCTTCAGCAAAGTAGCAATGACCGCTGTGGAATATCCCTTGGCCGTCAGCCTCGCCCTTTCAAGAGCCATGCCGTAAGCGAGAATCGATGTACCTGGGGCATGCGTAACGGACCCTGCCGCAACATGTCCTCCCAGCACGGAAGTCTCCACAGCCTGTCCGCCAACAGCCTCACTAAGTCCGCGTACCACGGCCTTCGGGGCCAGTCGGGCGCTATCAGAACCACTAGACCCCTGTGCCTTTCTATACGCTGGACTACTCGGCCTACCAGAGCCCAAGGAGGGAAGACAGAGAAAGCCCCCTTCCGGCCACCTCTGTGCTAACGCATCGAGACCCTCTGACATCCGTTCTCGTCGTCTGCTGAAAAACCACTCCACCTGGGCCGACTCGAAGGTTGCCATCAGATCCATGAGAGGAACTCACCAACGCTGAACTAGAAGCGCAAAGACGTCTGGATGAAGCATCCACTCTCCCAGATCCACTTTGCGGTGACTTAGGAAATTTGCTTCGATATTGTCCACTCCGGCCACGTGTTGTGCCGACAGCCCCTTCAAATTTCTTTCGGCCCAACTCAGGAGACTGGCTTCCTCTTCCAGCGACACACTTCCCATGCCGCCTTGCCGATTGATATAAGCTACAGTTGTTGCATTGTCTGATAACACACGCACCGTCTCCTGCCGCAGGCTCTTTTGAAACTGTTGTAGGCCCAACAACACTGCCCTCATCTCCAACCTGTTGATGGCCCACCCTTTCTCCTCCAGAGACCACTGCCCCTGGGCAAAGTTTCCCTCGCAATGCGCTCCCCATCCTAGAAGACTCGCATCCATTGTCAGAAGCCTCCAGGAAGGAGGCTCCAGTGGAACGCCCGCTTCCAAATTTTCCATCCGTAACCACCAGAGCAGCTCCCGACGTACCTCCTGAGGGCAAACTAGCCGCTGGGACAACGCATCCCTCTGATGAGACCAGCGTCGGAGCAGGGAGCTCTGCAATGGCCGCATATGGGACCTGGCCAACGGCACCACCTCGATTGTGGCCGCCATCGTCTTGAGCACCTGCAGGTACTGCCACGCCGTCGGCACCGGCTGTGACAGAAACTGTCTCATGAGCGCCCGCAACCTTTGCGCCCGGAGGACCGGGAGAAATACCGCTGCCTGACCCGTCTCGAAACGGGCCCCGAGATACTCCAGGGACTGCGAGGGCACTAACCGGCTCTTTGCAAAGTTGATCACCCAACCAAGGCTCTCCAAAAGTTGAACTACGCGAGAGGTGGCCGAGGCACTCTCCTCTCGAGACTTTGCTTGAATCAACCAGTCGTCCAAGTACGGATGCACCAGCACTCCCTCCATGCAGAGAGCTGCCACCACGACAACCATGATCTTTGTAAACGTTCGCGGCGCCGTCGCCAGACCGAAAGGCATAGCTTGAAACTGAAAATGTCCCATGGGAACCGCAAACCTCAGAAACTTCTGATGCTCTTGCCGAATAGGGATGTGAAGGTACGCCTCCGTGAGGTCCAGCGAAGTCAGGAATTCTCCCGCCCGAACCACCGCAATCACAGAGCGTAACGTTTCCATACGGAAGTGGGTTATCCTGAGACACTGATTTACCCGCTTTAAATCTAGAATTAGCCAAAAGGAGCCTTCCTTCTTTGGTACCACAAAATAAATGGAGTATCGACCGCACCCGCACTGATCCGACGGGACGGGCACTACCGCCTCGAGTTGCAGAAGCCGCTGCAAAGTTTCTGAGACCGCCTGCACCTTGCGAGGAGACTGACAAGGCGACCGGACAAAGGAATCTAACACGGGACGATGGAGCTCTAGGGCATAACCTTCGTGCACGACCTCCAACACCCACTGGTCTGAGGTAATTTGGACCCAGGCAGGATAGAAATCCCGCAACCATCCTCCCACGGGCACTACCGCCACCTGAGTCTGCCTCATCTCATTGTGACTTCTTAGCGTTTGAGGACTGGAAAGGCGCAAAACCTCTGCCTGCCCCCCTGAAACCTCGAAAGCCCTGGCCCCGCGCCAGAAACCTCCACCGCTGAGGCTGGCTAAAACGAGAGGACCAAAACCTCCGAAACTCTCTGGGGGGCCCCCGGGATGCCAAGACCCCCGGGGCTGCTTTGGCTTATCCTCCGGTAGACGGCCGCCCTTGGACTCCCCAAGGTCCTTGACTAACTTTTCTAAATCTTCCCCAAACAAAAGCTTTCCCCTAAAGGGAAGCTTGCTGAGGCGAGCCTTGGACGAACCGTCCGCCGACCAGTTACGCAACCAAAGGTACCGTCGCGCTGCTACCACCGATGCCATGCTCCTAGCCAGGCCCTGGATGAGGTCATAATGAATGTCCGCCAAATAAGCGGTACCCGACTCCAGCCGCGCTACTTCGTCTACTTGCTCCCCCTGCAATCTCTGCGACCATCGCAAACAGCCTCTCGCCACCCACACTCCTGCTATGGAGGCTTGCAACGAAAGGGCCGAGACATTGAACACCTGCTTCAGTAACGAATCCAACTTTCTGTCCTGCATATCCTTCAATGCCGCAGCACCCTCAACCGGGATCGTAGTCTTTTTAGTGACTGCCGATACTGCCGCATCTACCTTCGGTGAGCGAAAAAGCTCCCTGTCCTGGTCAGAAAGCAGATAGAGGCGAGCTAAAGCTCTCGAACCTCTCAGGGCCGCCTCCAGCAAGTCCCATTCTTCCTGAATCATTTTGCGAAAGACCCTATGAACTGGGAAGACCTTTTGGGACTGACGTACCGCCTGCAATAACGGATCCTCCAACGCTTCCTCCGGCAGAGGCTCCACGGATGGCATATTTAGCGTCTTTAAAGTCTCAGAGATCAGAGCTGGGAGCTCTTCCCGCTGGAACACCCTGACCACTCTACTCTGCTGCTCAGAGTCCGGCAACTCCCCCTCTTCTAATTCGTCTTCCGAGGCCTCCTCCAAGTCCCCCACCTCATCATCCAAACCAGACGGAGGACTGTCTTCTACTAGCACCTTCCCCTTCTTGGCTGAAGCAGACTCCTCCTCAGGGCGATCCAGCAGTCTCGTCTGTTTCCGCCCCCATGGGCCCTGCGGAGGAGCCGCCAACGGCTGCAGCAAGGCCAAAGCCCGCTGCATAAGGGCAAAGAAATCCGGTGGAATCCCGGGAAGGTCGGGCCCCTGGCCCGAAGCCAGCTGCCGCTCAGGGTCCTCAGCCGAGGATGGTCCTGCTACCGGTTCCGCAGGAGCCAAAACTGGAGGCAGGACCATTTCCCCCTCTGAAGAAGCTTCCCCTTGCTCCCGAGCGAACTCTTCCAGCGGCTTCTCCATGAGTGCTGCCCCCACTGTGCAGGCTCTACATACCCCCGAGTCTAACACTTCTCCACGCCTAATGCCACACACTAAGCAGTGTGGCTTGGCAGGCATCCTCTCTCCCAGAAGGAACACTGAGATCCTCACGCTCAGTCACGATCCCTGCGTTACCCTTTTATTTATTTATTTTTTTTTTGTATCTGAAATCAAATGTAAAGGTTCCCCTGACACTGCACAGACGTTTTAAACTTTTTTTTTTAAACTACAACCCTACTGTCTAGCTACCTAGTCCTAATCTCTGAAGAAATTCACAAAACGAGGGAGAGAATCGCCAGAAATCCCATGCTAAACACTTAAGCAATAAATTTGCGGCTCACAAAATGGCCCCCAGCATCGAGCTTCCCGCCTGGAGACACGCGGCCCTGCTAATGGCACGCTGCCGGATCAAGCTCCCTTGCACAGGCCGAGGGAGAGGCCTAATTTCCCCGTCGGACCTGCCCTGACCGAAAACTAAACAGCCAAATTCAACTCACCGCCGCAGAAAAAGAGACCGGGAGCACCGCCGCCGGAGCTCAGCCTTGCCGCGGCTTCGGCGATCAATGACAGCTGACTGAGTCTGTTGCCGCTGCCTCCGCCTTCTACCTGTTCCTCACCCTTCTTTCTGCGGGTTTGGGAACAGGGAGGCCACAAAGCTCGCAGGCTGCCCTGCTGCTCGTTTTCTCAATGGGGAGTAAGTACCCGGGGGGGGGGGGGGAGATAGTGAAAGAGAGTCCAGCCGAAACAAGTAGGACCCCTTCCTGCAGCAGCACTCCAGCTAGAAAAGAAAAACAAACCCAGGGTAAATAAAATTTACAAAGGTAAAATTAAAAGTTACAAAATTTAAAAGCTCTGCTTATTTGCGCTAACTGAGCCCAGTCCCAGGCTCAAACCTCTCTCCAGCTGCTTGGAGACTGAAAGTACTGGTGGAAGGGGGGCAGTCCTTGCCTATTTATACCAGTGACGTCAAAGCGATGACATCTTTCAGTCTCCAAAGCTGCTGGTGGAGGTTCTAAACTCTATGGTTCCGGGACTGGACTAGAGGGCCGTAAAGGAATCATCAGTTCTCTGTTTTGGATCAATGTTGTTGTTTTGAATGCAAACATTATCTTGGTTATAAGCTTGGCTAAGTGGAGTGGAATGGGTAGAAATGAATCAATTGTTTACTCTTTCAAAAAATACAAAGACACACCATGAAGCTGCATAGTAGTATAGTTAAACCAGATAGGAGAAAAAATTCTTCTCTCTCAACTTATAAATTAGTCATTGGAACTCATTGCTGATGGATGTGGTAAAAGCAGGCAGTGTTATTGCTACTGTTGTGAAGTGCCGTCAAGCCTGACGACTCATGGCGACCCTCTGGATAGTTGTCCTAAACTGTGTTCGGTCTTCAGTCAGGCGGCTCATTGTTGACAGAGTGGCATCCATAGCTGCTGTTATTGTAGCGATCCATCTCATTGCTGGTCTTCCTCTTTTGTGTTGAACTTCTACCTTGCCAAGCATATCTTTTTCTCTAATGATCTCTCTCTTCGTATGATGTGTCCAAAGTATGAAAGTTGAAGTCTTGTCATCTGAGTTTCTAAAGAAAGCTTAGATTTGATCTCCTCTAGTACTGACTGGTTTGTTCTTCGGGCAATCCATGATATACACAATATTTGTTGCCAGCACCATAATTCAAAGGCAGTGTAGCTCTGTTTAAAACAGGTTTGGACAAATTCCTGGAAGTAAAGTCCATAAACAGTTATTAATGCTGTCCAAGAGAAAACCAATCGCTTATCCTTGGGGATAAGTAGCATGGAACTGGCTATCTTTAGGATTTGTCAGGTACTTGTGATCTGGTTAGCCACTACTGGAAACAGGATACTGGGCTTTATGGATCTTTGGTTTGACCCAGGGAAGTTTCTCCAAATGGGTTAGTTTTGCACATACTATGAGAGTCATGAACCTCACGTCTAAGCCAGGGCATGTGGAGTGTGGTCTCAGTCAATGTTCCCTCTAATTTTCTGTAGGCTGTGTGCGCATAAAATATCAGCTGTGCAGCTTTTGAAGGAAGGTTAAATTTTTGTGCGCCACATAACGACACTCGGAGTTATATACTTTAAAATTTGATTACACGTCAGAATACAGTATGTACACCACATTGATTGCACTAGAAAATATTGTAGAACTTGTGAAAACCGTAAATACACAACAACTTTTAAATTTTAAGATGTCTGTGTTTTCTATCAGAATCAGAACTGTAATTTTTGTGCGCTCTGTTATAAAGTATGTGCGCGCACACACGCGCACAGCTTAGAGGGAACAGTGGTCTCAGTCTCTCAAATTTACTGCTAAGGCTTGGCATCATGCTGGAGTTCATAAGATGTAACATGTATGGGTAGTTTGTCAAGATGTGCTCGGAAAATTTTCTTTATCAAGCCTGTGGCACTCAACACAATGGGAAATATTTCTGTATCTTTTTGCCACATTGTCTTGGTCTCTGACTGCATTTCCTGGCATTTCAGGATCTTCTGCCTCTCCTCTCAGAGAAGTCACTTGGAACTGACATCTCTATTATCAATGCCTTTCTGGTATTTTTCTCCTTAACCACTATATCTGGTATCCAGCTTTTTAATTGGTCAGAATGGGAGTAATCTCAGGTGACCATAACCTCCTCATTCTCTGTAATTCTCTCAGGGTCATGATCCCAATGCTTTTCGGGCACAGTGATGTTGTAGTGCTTGCCGAGTTTCCAATGCATAAGGCGTGCTACTTTATTATATCTTTCTGTATAGAAATTTTCTTCCATCAGAACTTCACAGTCAGGTCTTTCTTACAGAATCAACATATGTCTGTGTTGCCAGTTTTTTCAATGCTCACTGTAAACCATCTCATCCACAAGCTGCTGTCCTGGGCTGCAGCTATCAACCTTTCATCCTTCAGTTTCAGTTCACCCCTCCTTAACCATTCATGTGTTCGTTCTTGATCGACAAAGGGTTCCTGGAGTAACACTCTGTATTTCCCACTGTATTTGTGCATCTGCCACTTGTTTTTCCATGTTTGTTGATCTAATTCCTTAAAAAGAGTTTTGACTCTTGTTTTGCAAATTCTGTTACTTCCTTCCTTGTGCATGCTTGTGGATTTTCACTCGTTCCTTCTAGTCATCAGAACACTTTATTTTATTTATTTATTTATTTAATTCACATTTATATACCGCATCTTCCAAAGTTCAGTTGCGGTTTACAGGTAACAATAATTTACAAATCAAGTTTGTTTTACATGGAACAATGAAATATAACAGAACTTATTTACAAGGAATATGAAATATAGAACAAATAATGTGGTATAATACCGAACAGTGTGAAAAACTATATACAAGTTATCTATGAATATATATATATGGAATACTTGAGGGGAGGTCAAAGGATCATCATTGGAGGGTGCTAACTGTGTAGGTTAAAGGTTTATTGCATGGAGTAATCGATTGTCTGTTTAACCTTTGTCTAGTGTAGATGATGAGTTATCTCTGTTATAATGCTTGGTGAACAAGTAGGTTTTCAGTTTCTTGCGGAGTTCTGTGATCTCTGTTAGCTTTCGTAGGTCCTCTGGAAGGGAATTCCAGATAGTAGGGGCTATGTGCGAAAATGCTCTATTGTTTGTTGATTTGTGAGCTTTTGTAAAATCTTTCGGGATTTTTAATCTGTTTAGTTGTCCTTTTCTGTGTGTAGGCTTAGATGGTTCTTTGTGTATTAAGTTACATAACATGGATGGGGCCAGATCATATAAGGTTTTGAATGTTGTTATTATTTTGTAAATTATTCTACTTTGAATTGGTAACCAATGAAGGGAGGCTAGTATTGGTGATATGTGTTGAAGGGAGTTGATTTTCAATGTGATTCTGGCTGCAGCATTTTGTGCTAATTGCAATCGTTTAATACTTTGTTTTGTTAAGCCTATTAGGATTAGATTGGCAAAGTCAAAATGTGGGGTTATTGTGGCCTGTATTATGTTAATAAAGTCCTGTGTGAAAACTAGTGGACGAAGTTGTTTGAGAGTTTTAAGCTTGAAATAGATTTTCTTTATGGTATTGCTGATGTGTGTTTCCATTGTAAGGTGTGTATCTAGTATAACACCTAGATATTTTATTTCCTTTTTTATTTTGATTTCTTGGTTTTGGAGTCTTATGTGTGATGGAGGGTTATAGGTTCTGTTCTTGGTTACAATTAGAACTTCGGTTTTAGCATGATTGATGTGAAGGTTTTGTGCTTTTAGCCAAGTTGTGACTTCATTATAGCATTCCGATAAGAGTTGAAGCGGTATGTTGGGTATTGTGAATGGAATATACAGCATAATATCATCTGCGTAGAGATGATATCGTACTCCGAAACTTTTGAATATGTTGCAGACTGGTTTTATGTAAATATTGAAAAGTAGAGCTGATAGCGCTGAGCCTTGTGGTAATCCAATTTCTTGCTTGTAGGTGGTGGAGTTTTGATTTCCAATTCTTACATTTTGTGTTCTATCAGTTAGGTAGGATGAGAACCATTTGTGTACTGTAGAATTTAGTCCTATTTGTTTTAAGTTATTAAGCATTATTGTGTGGTGTACGCTATCGAACGCAGCTGATATGTCGATGAACAGTAAAATAAATGCCTGTTTAGGATTGTCAATCTCTCTTAGGAGCGCATCTATTAAAACTGTGAGGAGTGTTTCCACTCCATGGCGGGGCCGAAAGCCATATTGTTGCTCATCGAGAGGGTAGGATGAGTCTAGAAAATCTTGTGTTTGTAATTGAACTACTTTTTCAATTATTTTGGCCAAAAATGGTATGCTTGATATAGGTCTATATGACGTAGGGGATGTTTTATCCAGTTTGCTGTTTTTGAGGATTGGTCGAATTTGTGCATGTTTAAGAGATGTTGGGAGGTAGCCTTGGGTAAGTGAGAGGTTTACTATTGAGAGAATGTAGGGTAATAAAATTGGTAGTGTGTTTTTTATCCATGTTACAGGACATGGATCTAGATAAGACGTTGTGGTGTTGAGGTTGGTGATGATGTTTTTTAGTGTCTCTTTAGTTATGGGATGGAACTCTGACCATTCATCTATATGCTGGTGTGACGAGATGATAGCTTTTATATGCATTGATGGCAATTTTGCTTTGTTTTGATAATGGTGGGCTAGAGTATGAACTGAGATGTCAGTGATTTCACTGTCAGAAGTTTGGGGGTTGGTTAGATTTCTGACAATGGAGAATAACTCTCTTGGTCTGTTATATGATTTTGAGAGTATTTTGGCGTAATATTCTTTTTTTGTGTTGTCTAAGGCTTCTTTGTATTTAGTGAGTAGATTATTGTATATTTCTTTGTGTATCGTCAATTTGGATTTACGCCAGTTATGTTCTAGTTTTCTAAGGTTCCTTTTCATCTGTTTTAAAGTAGTATTGAACCATGGTTTGGCGTTGGTATTAGAGTGGTTGATCTTATTGTGTATTTGATTAGTTTTGGCGGCGTTGTAGATGGTGTCATGCCAGTTTTTGACAGTGTCATCTAAATTCGTCTCCGTTGAAACAAGGTGGGGTATTATTAAGTCAATAAATTCTTCATTGTTAAACTTTTTAAATCTTGTGGTTGGAACATTTCTGATGCAATTGTTAGTATTAGTGGATGGATATGTAAGGTTTAGTTTAATAATGTGGTGATCTGACCATGGTATCTGAGTGCATTCAACTGAATTTGGGTTGATTAGTTTGAAGAGTGAGTTAGGGAGAAAGACAAGATCAAGAGTTCCACCTTTGATGTGTGTAGATGTGTTTATTATTTGATGATATTCCATGTCAGAGATAGTATCTAAGAATAGTTTAGATTCCAATGTTGGTAGCGAGGGAAGGTTGAAATCTCCTAGCATCATTATAGGGTGTTGTTCAGTTGAGGAGCTGAGGAGTTCAATGAGAGAGTCGATGCAGTCCGGTTTTTGGTTTGGGGGCCTATATACCAAGCAGGGGGCCTATATACCAAGCAGAGTTTCACTTGTCCAAGTTTGATGATGGAAACAGATCCTGGATGTTTGCTCTCATATTTCAGCATTTTTTGCTTATTTGAATCAGAGGATGCGGTTAAGTAGACCTGGAGGGCTACGATAGTAGCTCTGTATGTGTAATCAATCTCTATGAGTCCTAGCTCTCCTTCAGCTCTAGGGAAAATAGTTATAATACAGAAAATAGTTATTATACGGATGTAGTTCAGAGCGTTCATGGATCCACAACCAGACCTGTGGCACACAAACAGCTCCATTGTATATAGTTTGCCCTGTTAACCCAAGTTAAAAGGCCTATTCTCTGTAATGTGCATTTCATGTTCCGCCGCTTTGCACAAGTGTTACCTGTAAACCGCGGTATAGAAACAATTTAAAATAAATAAATAAATATGTACAGTCTTGGCATACACTGATTCTTGTAAATCACTTCATGGGCATGGAGGAGTTTTCATGTTTGCACATCCAGTTTTTCAAGATCTTTAGGAGGCCAGTCCACAATCCCAAAGCTGTATGAAAGTACAGGAATTGCCAGCTGATTGAAGGTTTGGATCTTATTCCGTGATACTAAAGCACTTTTCAGTAATGATTTTGATCTCCTGTAGCATTCTTTACTGATCTTTTGTCTCAGTAATTTCTGTACTCCAGATACTTATATAAGCTTTCCTGTTCAAGATCTGTGATGTCACAGCCTTCAATCAGGGAGATGTTTTCTGTTTTGTTCAATTTTCCGCTAAAAAAGTTGCCTTAGCACATTTGTCAAGGCCAAAGGTCATCCTGATGTCATCAGAAAAGCTTTTCAGCACATGGAGTTGCTAATTGTTGGTCGCTGGAACTATAGAGCTTCAGAGCAAATAAATGAGATGTTTCCGAGTTGTTACCTTCTTTAGGATTCGGGCTAAATCCACATCCCAAAGAGTTGATGAGTACTCATTGGATTAAGTGCCACACAACAGAAGAAGCGACAGAGAATCCCCTTGAAATATTCCTCACTGGATCCTGGTATTAGGAATGATATACGGACTATCTTCATATTTCAAAATAGAATGTGGTTTGCCACATTGTCATGGTGAGCTTAATGTACTCAATGAAATCAGGATTTATTTTTTAGATTTCAAGGCAATTTATTATCCAAGAGAGTGGGACGCTATCAAAAGCTTATAATCAATCCATGCTATACTTCTCCAGCCTGTCCTCCCTCAGGCCAGCCTCCACCAACCGGGATTCTGCCTCACAACCACGGCAGAACCCAGCCGTGGACACTGAATCCCTGCATGACCCACATGCTACGCAGGTCTGCTTTGCAGGCATGCTGTTGCCGCATTCTGACTGCTTGACCTTTTCTTTCACTTAACTTAAGCCACTTCACAGAGCTTGTTCTCCGGTCCCCAAAATAATGAAACACGCAGAAGAAGATATACCAGCTTCCCCGAGACCCCCCTCCTGCCTTTTTCATTTACAATGTCATTTACAAGCGTCGGCTGTTGCAGAGAAGAAACTACAGATTTATAGCAGTTGAAATATTATGCCATAAGACCTTTGTTCTATTGGTCTTTCACAGAGTGTTTTGCCAGTAAAACCCCTGACGAAGTGTGACGAAACACGGCCTGTGTCGGGTTGGCATTATTTAATAAAGGTTTTGGTTTTCCACCATACCACGCCTTTGGACTGGTTCATGCAGCGAGTGGTTACATTTCTCCAGGGGCTGGGCTGGGTCGTCAACTTTGCCAAGAGCAGGATGAATACAACTTGGTCCCTGGATTACCTAGGGGTTCATTTTGACACCAGGATGAGTCTGGTTTCTCTACCACAGGGTCAGATTCAGAAGCTGCTGATTCAACTTAGAGAATTTCTGGGGCGAAAGTCCTCTCAAGTATGGCACCTTCTACAATTTCTGTAATCCATGGTGGCCACATTGGCTTTATTGCCCTGGGCAAGGGCCCATATGCATCTTCTTGTTGTCCTAATGGTCTCCTCAGAAGCATTCGCTGTGGAGGAAATTGAAATTAGACTTACCTACTAATTGTTGTTCCTTGAGGAACTCCAGTCCAGTCCTGCACCTCTGGGTAGTGCACTTCCTCCAGCAGCTTGCAGACTGAGCATGTCATCTTTTTGATGACACTAGTGTACATATGCAGCTGGCACCGCCCACCAGCCCCAGTAAGCTCAGTCTCCAAGCAGCTGGAGGAGGTTGTGAGCCAGAGTGCTGGACTTGCTGAAGAGACAACTAAGGAGATAGGTTTAGATAGAGTTTGCTTTTATTTCCCCTGTTAAGGTGCAGGTTTCTTTGTTTTTAAAGGCAGAAGTGTAAAATAAAAAAAATCAGAAGGAACAGAGAGAACCCGAGGGACAACAGGGCTGAGGGAAGGGTATTCCTTCTTCCCCCTCTCCCCAACAGGATTTCGGGGGGGGGGAGGGGGGAGTTCTGTGGGGGCCTTCCTCAGTCCGAGATTTCTGGCTGCTCCCAAACCCATTATTGGGTGAGGAGCTGCTGCAGGGGCTGCAGTTGCTTGACAGGAGTGAAACCTGGCAGCCCCGAGTCACCCCCCTCAGTGCCGAAGCTGGGAAAGAAGGCCGAGTGCGAGGGGTAGAAAAGCCATGAGGCAAAGAGGCTCCAAGGTAAGAGTGGCGTGGGGGGGGGGGGAAACAGCAGGAACCCCTAGCAACCGCCATGACATGAGGAGACAGAGAGCGGCCTGCAGCCGCATGTTTGGGAGCCTGCAGCAGTGTGGGAAACTTCCCCTGCTGCATTTAGGCATGATTTCTTCTTATTCAGGCCTGCATGTGTTTAACCTCCTGCTGTGTTTTGGGTGCCTGGGAGAGGCAGCCACCGGAGAATGAAGCAAAAACAAAGAAACCTGCACCTTAACAGGGGAAATAAAAGCAAACTATCTAAACCTATCTCCTTAGTTGTCTCTTCAGCGAGTCCAGCACCCTGGCTCACAACCTCCTCCAGCTGCTTGGAGACTGAGCTTACTGGTGCTGGTGGGCGGTGCCAGCTGCATATGTACACTAGTGTCATCTAAAAGATGACATGCTCAGTCTCCAAGCTGCTGGAGGAAGTGTACTACCCAGAGGTGCAGGACTGTACTGGAGGGACGATAAGGACGTTGCTGTTACCTCAAGTGACCAGGCAGAGTCAAAGGTGCTGGATGAACCTCCACAAGTTGGTGGCTAGGGCTCCCTTGGAATCACCCAATTGGGTGGCTGTAACCACGGATGTCAGTCTGATGGGTTGGGGAATACACTGTCAGTTTCAGTTGGTGAAGGGTCAGTGATCTCTGGAGAAGTCCTGGCCCATCAACCAACTGGAGATTTGGACAGTCTATCTGGCACTGCAGCACTTTTCTCCAATAGTGCAGCACAAGGCGGTGAGAGCCTTCACAATGCGACCATGGGGGAGCTGGATGTGTGGTAATGGCGCAGGAAGTATCACCCTTGCTTTGGTGAGCGGAGGCCCATTTTCTGGCCCTCGACAGTGTTTATGTTTATGTTTATTAAAACTTTTTATACCTCCCAACACTGGTGGCACCTGAGCGGTTTACAAAATGGTTAAAACAACTTAAAAATGGCTGAGAGGAAAAAGAAAAGGAACGCCAATAAACTGATAGGACAGAGGAGAAAAGGAATAACAAAAAAGTAACAAACTACAAATCACAATGGTTGAATATCAGGGGATGAGGGGGGAGGGGGTGACAGAGGAGGAAGGGGAAGCTGGGGGTGTCAGGTTAAACGCTAAACTGAAAAGGTGGGTTTTGACTCGCATAGCTGGAAAAGAAAATCTTCAAGCAGATTATCTCTGTCAAAATATTCTAAATCCAGGGAGTGTTCTCTGCTGGATTCGGTGTTTTAACAAATTGTGAGCCGTTGGGGGATGCCCATCATGGACCTGATGGCATCGGAGGACAATGCCAAAGCCTCCATGTTCTTCAGCCACAGGAGAAAGAGGATGTCAGAGGGCCTCGATGCTCTGGCGCAAAGATGATCAAGAAGCAGCATGCTCTAAGTGTTTCCTCCGTGGCCGTTGATCGGCTGGATGCTTGAGGATAGAGGCTCATTGAGGCATGATAATCCTGGTAGTGCTGGACTGGCTTCAGAGGTCATGGTATGTGGATCTCATGTGGCTGACTGTAGAGAGTCCTTAGCAGCTTCCATTGCAGAATGATCTCCTGTCTCAGGTTCGAATTTTAAAACCAGACATGGGTCGATTCTCGCATACAGCTTGGCTATTGAGAAGGCTAGGTTGAGAAAGCAGGATTATTCTTCTAAAATGATAGTCACTTTGCTCCAAACAAAAAAAAGTGTTCTACCTCTTTGGCCTACATACATGTGTAGCTTGTTTTTGATTATTGGTGTGAGGAGAAGGGGTTTCATTTCCTGGCAGCGACTCTGCCTGATGTATTAGCCTTTTTACAGGCAGGGTGGGATAAGGGTTTTGCTCTCAATTCTTTTTTTCTGTGTCCAGATAGTGTCAGTTTCCCATCCAGATGTGGTGTGTTTTTTGAGGGTGGTCAAACATGTCCACCTTCCACATTAGCAGCAGGTTCCGACTTGGAACCTTATTCTGGCTTTACTGGTCCTCACTGAAGCCCAGATAAGGCGGTGTTCCTTGAAGTATTGTATGCTGAAAGCGGTCTTTTTGGTAGCAATTTGCTTGGCATGTCGGATTTTGGAACTTCAAGCCTGGTCATGCCAGGAACCCTTTCACCTGATTTCCAAAGAGAAGGTGGTCCTTCGTCCGGTGCCATTCTTTCTGCTTAAGGTCGTTTTGATGCATCACCTAAATTAACCAGGTCACTCCTCCCATGTTTTCTGATTAAAGTGAGAGCTCAGATTCTCAGGCGCTGCACAAATTAGACATTTGGTGGGCGCTTCATCGATACTTGAAGAAAACAGAGGTTTTCCGGCATTCCGATTGTCTCTTCGTCCTTTCTGGATGGCCAGGTAAGGGAGAGGCGGCTTCTAAGGCCTCTATAACTCATTGGCTGAAGGAGGTTATTGCTTCCGCATATTTGCTCAGAGAGGTCGTCTGGTACCAAGCAGGTCTTTGCCAGTCAGAGTGCAAGCAACTTCTTGGGCTGAGTGCGGGTTTGTCCCACCAGTGGACATTTGCAAAGCAGCGATGTGGTTTTCTCTGCATTCTTTTGTGCGCCACTACCAGCTGAATGTTCAGTCGAGGAATGATGTGTGTTTTGGAATGCGAGTGTTACAGGCCTGGCTCGCTTGTCCAGAGCAGGGGGGGGGGGGGGGGGGAAAAAATTCCAGAAGCGTCTGGACTGGACTGGACTGGAGGAACAATGAGGAAGGTAAAAATTAGAATTAGATCTCTGCTTCTCATTTAACGCTGATGATCAAGTTTATTTTAATAATATCTGTTGTGTGTCAGAGTGCATCAAAATATTTTATTTAGGGTATCCAATAGGTCAGAACTATGCCAAGGACCCAGAGCCTGTAGGAAGCATAGTGCAAAACCAAGCTAACAAATAGCTCTACTGTCACCCTATCCTACAAGTAAAAGTCAGAAGGTGTTAAGAAAGTATAGCCTACAAGGGCTTCCCTTTTCTGCTCCCATCCCAGGGTAACATAACAATTCAATTTAACCTGCTACCAAAAGGCACCCCTTTAACTAGGACTTATAGCATTTTCTGCCTCCTACTGATAAACGTATTAGAAAGAAACCAAAACCTTTCTGTCTTGATTGAAAGATCTAAACACATTAACAGTTTAGACAGATTGAAGATTGAAGACAGTAATCTTTAACACAAACAAACAATTTACTGCATGGTTTGGTAGATATTTTGTGCTGCTGTTTTCAGTCCCCTAGATGTGACTGGTTAGGAGCACAGTAAGGGCTACAGCAAAGGATACAGTCAGATCATAGCGAAGAGATAGTAGCTCTCCCCCTTGGTCCTTCAGGTCATAAATAAGCTTGGAATCTTCCCCATATTTTCCTGTTAGAGTTTCCTAGAGAAAACAAAAAAGGAACGCAAACCTCAATTGAGAAGTGCTGGCATTAGATCCTCCTGCTGCATACATTTAATAACACTACATATTGTTTTTACTTTTAGTTAAAAAAACAGTTATGAAACAATAACCCCCCCCACACACAAATAGCTCATTTATATAATAACGATGCACTCTATGTTATCTATAATGAGAATAGTTCTCAGGACCTGAACATAAATCCGATTTATTATTGTCTAAAATTAATATCCATGAGTTATTTGCACATATTTAGTGTACGAGGCATATTTCACACTGAAATCTAGACTGCTTTGTGGCTCTTGAGAAATGGAGTTGTTCTCTGATCTAAAACGCAATTCTCATTCAAAAAGTATGTTGCAGAAAGTTCAGACTTAGCATGAACTACAATTGCCCCTAACTCAGTATACCAACTTGCCTGACATTTGCCTCTTGCAATTTCCTACCCAATTAGAAATAGAAAGACAAAATAAATAAATAAAATGCACTATTTTTCTATACCACTTTATTTTGAAGTCAAAGCAGTTTACAAATTTTAAAATGTTTTATGCACTACATAGAACTTTTAACCAGGGATTGTTAGTGATGATTTGTAGGTACGTCTGAAACTATTGTAATAAAGCTACATTTTTGTTAGATGCTTAAAAAACGTAGTAACAATTATACAATTTTACTACATACGTAACTACAGAATGTATTAGCATTTCCCTAACTTTTTTTTTTAGTGCCATCAAGTTAGTGCAGACTCCTAGTGACTCAGCTGCGTCTGGGTTTTCTTGGCAATGTATCACTGGAAGTAGGTTGCCAGGGCTTTTATCCGAGGCAATGGTAAAGTGACTTGCCCAAGGTCACAAGAAGTGCCAGTGGGAACTGAGCCCTGGATCTTCTGGGTACTAGGCACTTGCTCTAACCACTAGGTAACTCCTCCACTCCTACTTATTATTATAGGCAATTAAAAAAGGGTTAACAGTGTGGGACAGGGTGACTGATCCTTTTGTTCATTTGTGTTTTATCTTTAAAAAGTGTTCTAGGAAGAGATGAAACTAGTTCTCTGTGGAATGCTGTAAGCTCTGATATAGTTTGTAACCTTTTAGGGAGGGCATTCTAGATGCAGATAATTTGACTGCTTTTTATTATCTCAAATGGTAAGGTTAACATGTGCTGTGCACATCATCTTCTGGTTCTGCTGTTCGGTGTCTCATGTATAAGGTGAAATTAGGCCTTACATGCTAGTTGACTTTCCTTTCCAGTCCCACACCTTAGGGTAGTGCACCTCTTTTAGCAGTTTGGAGACTGAGCATGTCATAGCTTTGATGACATCAGGTTACTTATACAGCTGGCACCACCCACCAGCCCCCAGTAACCTATTGACAAAGCAGACTCACAGAAGCAGCAAATAAGAAGTTAACCTCAGAAAAAACCCCACAGAAAACTCAAACCTGAAACCTTAAACACCTGTCTTGGAGTCCCCCCACAAGGGTCAGCAAATCTCCCCAGGAACTCCCTCTCTGGCTCCCCTCCCTAAACTGGGATCCCACCAACCAAGGACAGCTGAACTGTTCTATAAGCCCCTTACCCCCCACCCCCCCCAAGGAGGATGGAACAGGCTACCTAATCAAGACCGATACAGGAACAAGCATATGCTACCCTTCAGCATTGGGATGCCGCTACCAGCGCCCTAGGCCTTTCTGTACGCTGTAATTCTTCAGGCTCGGGATCGCGAGCACTGCCTCAGAACTGCAGATGGGCGGGTTCTGGGACTGGACTGGAGTTCCTCAAGGAAAGTCAATTAGCAGGTAAGGCGTAATTTCACCTTCCTTATCGTCCCTCCAGTCCAGTCCCACACCTTAGGGATGTAACAGAGCCACTTAACCACAAGAGGGACCTGCGAGCCCAGCCTGGAGTACCGCTGAACTGAAACTTGCATTCCCTGCCACCTGCACATCCAATCTGTAATGCTTCACAAACGTATGCAGAAATTACCACGTGGCCGCCCGGCAGATCTCCCCTGGAGGCACCAAACTCCACTCCGTCCAGGAGGCTTCCTGCACCCTGATGGAATGAGCCCATAGGCCCTATGTGACCGCTTTGCCCCGCAACATATAGGCCGACGCAATTGCTTCCTTAATCCATCTAGAAATGGAGGACTTCACCGCTGCCTCCCCTTTACACGGTCCATCAAACAAGACAAAGCTGATCCAATCTTTGAAAAGAAGCTGACCTCTTCAGATATCGTCTCAATGTTCGCCTAATGTCAAGAAAGCGCAACTGTAGGTCCTCAAGGTTCCCAGCTGGTCCAGACAATACTGGAAGATAGACTAGCTGATTCAGATGAAACGGCAAAACCATCTTGGGCGAGAAAGAGAGCACTGTCCACAGAAACACTTTCTCCCTAGAAAAGGCTCTCTACATGACAATGTCTGAAGTTCCGAGATCCTGCGGACAGAACATATAGCCACCAAAAATACAGTCTTCAAAGTTAAGTCCTTCAGAGTATAAGTAGCTAGCCGCTCGAGGGGCTCACCTGTCAATGCTGAAAGAACCAGATTGAGATCCCAAGGAGGTACCAGGGACCGCAAAGATGGACGGAGTTGCTTAACTGCCCTTAAGAAACAAGCCACATCTGGATGTGTTCCCAAGGAGACCCCCTAGATCTTGCCTCGATAACACACCAATGTGGCCACCTGCACCCGCAGAGAGCCACATGCCAGTCCTTTGTTGAGCCCCGCCTGAAGGAACTCCAATACCACCGGAACCAAGGCATACAATGGCCTACATCCTTTCTGCACGCACCATGCCTTAAAAAATTCTCCACACTCAAATGTAAGACAATGACATGGACCTCTTCCTGGACCTAAGAAGCATGGAGATGACCTGCGTGGAATAATCTCACTTTCTCAACCAAGCTCAACAGCCATGCCATAAGCAAGAACCAATCCACTTGGGGCATAAGAACCGAGCCATGAAACAGCAGGTCTGGCTTGCTTGGAAGTCTCCACAGCTCGGCCGCCTTCAGCCACACTAGCCACGCGTATCACAGATACCTGGGCCAATCTGGGGCAATCAGGATCACCAGCCCCCTGTGTGCCTCCACCCTCTGTATCATGTGCCCTATGAGCACCCACAGAGGGAAGATGTAGAGAAGTCCCTGGCAGGGCCAATGCTGCACCAGTGCATCCAGGCCCTCCGACATTCTCTCCCTTCGCCAACTGAAGAACCTGCTCACTTTGGCCGATGCAAAGGTTGCCAGCAAGTCCATGACTGGCGCCTCCCACCGGCGTATAATCTGCTCGAAGACTTCCTGATTCAGTTGCAATTCCCCTGGATCCAAGCGCACCCAAATGTCATGTTCACTGCCCCAGCCAGGTGCGCCACTAAGAGGGCCTGCATATGGGCCTCTGCCCAACTCATCAACATTTCTGCTTCGCAATCCAACTTGACGCTCCCTGTGCCTCCCTGTCGATTGATATGCACTACTGCGGTGGCGTTGTCTGAGAAGACGCAAACTGGCTTCCCATAGAGAAGCAGGAGAAACTGATGCAAGGCGAGGAGACCAGATCTCATTTCCAGCCGATTGATGGACCATGTCTGCTCTGCTGCGGACCAGCTCCCCTGTGCCACCTGCCCTTCGCAGTGGGCTCCCCAGCCCGAGAGGCTGGCATCTGTTGCCAGGGAAATCCAGCACGGCAATTCCAACAAGACCCCCACAATCAGATGCTCACTGCGGAGTCATCACTTGAGAGCTGTACATACCTGTCGCGGACACAGCAAAGGATGAGAAAGGGGCTGTCGCTGATGTGACCATCTCCGCAGCAGGGCGCGCTGCAACGGCCTCATGTGTGCCTGTGCCCATGGGACCAACTCGATTGTCGCCGCCATGGTCCCCAGCAGTCGGAAATAGCGCCATGTTGTAGGTTCCACCATGTAGAGGAATTGCCAGACAAGCAGCCACAGTGCCTCTGCCCTCTTCTGCAGTAGAAAAACTGCTGGCCCGGGTATCGAAGTGAGCCCCCTAGTACTCGAGGTTTTGTGAAGGAATCAGATGACTCTTGGAGACAATGATGACCCATCCTAGATTCCGTAGGAACTCGACTACGCGTTCCGTGGCCCGAGCGCTTTCCTGCTTGGATTTTGCATGAATGAGCCATTCGTCTAGGTACGGGTGGATTAGAATGTTCTCGCGACCCGCTGCCGCCACCACGACCATCACCTTGGTGAACATCCGGGGAGCCGTTGTGAGACCAAAAGGTAAGGCTTGAAATTGAAAGTGCCCCATTGGCACCGCAAAGTGGAGGAAATGGAAATTACACTAACCTGGTAATTGTAGTTCCTGGAGGGTCCAGTTTAGTCCTCCAACATCGGGTAGTGCCCCTCCTCCTGCAGCCGGGAGACTGGACCAATCAAATCTTCTGTAGTATATATGCAGCAGGAGCTCCCAGAAGTCCCCAGTGTACTAGTAACAAAGCATACTTAACGAAGCAACACATTAGATTAATATACAAAATGACCTAATTAAAGAACAATTTGTTCCCCCCCAAGGAATATCCAACCCCCTCCCCAAACGAGGAAGTCAGAACACTGCATTGCGCCGGCACCGACGCCTCAGGAATCAAAACACCGCTCCCCACCAGAAGTTCAGGAGCTGCCTGAACCCCCGAGACAGGGAAGAGCCTCTGCAAAAAACGCGGCTGCCACAGAGGGACCGAACGGCAAGAGGAACCGTCTTAATATCAACCGTTCGGAAAGGCGCGCCGCACCACATTAGCAGATAGTCGGGAGGGAAGGAGGACTAAACTGGACCCTCCAGGAACTACAATTACCAGGTTAGTGTAATTTCCATTTCCTGTTCGGTAATCCAGTTTAGTCCTCCAACATCGGGATGTAACAGAGCAGTTAAGACCGGGCGGGACCTTGCCATCCGGCGCGCAGAACCGCCGAACCAAAACAGGAATCCCGAGCCGCTGACACATCTAAGCGATAGTGTCTACTGAAAGCATGCAGAGACGACCAAGTGGCCGCCCTACAGATATCTGCCGGCGGAACCAGGCTATACTCCGCCCAAGAGGTCGCCTGAGCCCTAGTGGAATGAGCCCTCAGACCCTCCGGAACAGACCGCTGTTGCAACAGATACGCGGACGCGATCGCCTCTTTGAGCCATCTAGCAATGGAGGCTTTAGCCGCCGCTTCCCCTTTATGCGCACCCCCGAAGAGCACGAAAAGCCGGTCAGATTTCCGAAAAGACTCGGTAACCTTTAAATAACGATGGAGCGTACGACCCACATCGAGCCGGAGAAGACCTTTGTCCGTTGACCCGACAGATTGCGAAGAAAGCACTGGAAGAAACACTGCCTGATTCATGTGAAAGGGAGACACCACCTTTGGCAGAAAGGAAGGAACCGGACGGAGAACGATCCGATCCGCGGAAAAAGACAAGAAAGGCTCTCGACAGGACAATGCATGCAGATCTGAAATGCGCCGTGCCGAACAGATGGCTACAAGAAAAACCGCCTTCAGCGTGAGATCTTTCAGAGACGCCCTGCGCAGGGGCTCAAAAGGTTCACGAACCAGGGCCCTCAGAACTAAATTCAAGTCCCAAGGAGGAACGAAAACTCTGCGGGAGGGCCGCAAATGAAAAACAGCCGTAAGGAATCGGCGTACATCCGGATGAGCCCCGAGCAGACGACCCAAAACCTTACCGCGGTAACACGAGATAGCCGCCAGCTGGACTTTTAGGGAACTAGCCGCAAGGCCCTTATCGAAACCATCCTGAAGAAAACTTAAAACGACGGGCACTGAAACCGTCGCCGCCCGGACTCCCCGCCGGGAGCACCAGTCTTCAAAAATCCTCCAAATCCGAACGTAAGTAAGAGAAGTGGACGTTTTCCTCGCCCGCAGAAGGGTAGAAATCACCGCGGGGGAGTAGCCCTTCCTTTTCAGCCGAGCCCTCTCAATGGCCAAACCGTAAGCGAGAATCGATCCACTTGGGGCATCCGCAAGGGACCCTGAAGAAGAAGATCCGGTAGAGCGGGCAGGAGCCAAGGAACGCCGTCGCGCAACCGGACCAGATCGGCATACCAGGGCCAATCCGGGGCCACCAGTAACACGCGACCCCGGTGGCTCTCGATACGTTGTACGACCCGGCCGATCAGAGCCCACGGAGGAAAGACATAAAGAAGACCGGACGTTGGCCACGGCTGAATGAGAGCGTCGAGCCCCTCGGACATGCGCTCCCTTCGCCTGCTGAAGAAGCGCCCTATCTTGGCTGATTGAAAGGTCGCCATGAGATCCATGATGGGTGGACCCCACCGCCGGACGATTTGTGCGTAAACCTGTGGGTTTAGCTCCCATTCTCCGGGGTCCACCCGCACTCTGCTGAGAAAATCGGCCTGGACATCGTCTACGCCCGCAACGTGAGCCGCCGAGATTGCTGGAAGGCGAGTTTGCACCCAGTTGAACAAGGCCACCGCTTCTGCCTCCAGGGCCACGCTGCCGGTACCCCCTTGGCGATTGATGTAAGCTACAGTGGACGCATTGTCCGACAGGACTCTCACCGGCCGTCCGAGAACCAGGGTCTCCAGGTCCACCAGGGCTAGCCGGACTGCCCGCAATTCGAGACGGTTGATCGACCAAGAGGCCTCCAGGGGAGACCATTCCCCCTGAGCAAAGCGGGACTCGCAGTGAGCCCCCCAGCCGGTTAAGCTCGCATCCGTCGTGAACGGAACCCACAGAGGAGGCTCCAAGGGAATGCCTCGCGACAGGTTCTCGGCGGAGAGCCACCACCGGAGGGATCGGCGAACCGTCTTTGGGCAAGGCAATCTCTTGTTCAGCGAGTCGAACTGGTTGGACCAACGTCGCAGAAGAGCACTCTGCAGCGGACGCATGTGGAAGCGCGCCCAAGGCACCACCTCCAAGGTCGCCGCCATCGTGCCGAGGAGCCGCAGGTACCACCACGCCGACGGAGCTGGCATCCCCCGGAAGAGACGGACCAGAGCCCGCAACGCCAGCACGCGTCGCTCCGGAAGGCACACCAAGCCCCTTGCTGTGTCGAAGCGGACTCCCAGATACTCGAGATCCTGTGACGGAGACAGACAACTCTTGCATTCGTTCACCACCCATCTGAGGGACCGAAGGAGATCCACCACTCTGCTCGTGACTTGCACACACTCCCGACTGGACTTCGCTCGAATCAACCAGTCGTCGAGATATGGATGGACCAGGATGCCCTCCTTGCGCAACGCCGCCGCGACTACAACCATTACCTTTGTGAAGGTGCGGGGAGCCGTGGCGAGTCCGAACGGCATGGCCCGGAATTGAAAATGGCCCCACGGGAGCGCAAAGCGGAGAAACCGTTGATGGGAGGGCCGGATGGGAATGTGTAAATAGGCCTCTGTAAGATCGAGGGATGTCAAAAATTCCCCTTGACGCACCGCTACGATGACTGACCACAGGGTCTCCATGCGAAAGTGCGGTACTCTGAGAGCACGATTCACGCCTTTGAGATCCAAGATCGGACGAAGGGAACCGCCCTTTTTGGGAACCACAAAATAGATGGAGTAGCGACCTGCGCCTCTTTCCAAGGGCGGGACCGGAACCATGGCCCCCAGAGAGAGAAGCCGATCCAGGGTCACGCGGATGTCCCGCGCCTTTTGAGCTCCCTTGCTGGGAGACAGAACAAACGAATCCGGAAGTGGGTGCGCAAACTCTAGGGCATAACCTTCTTCTATAATCTGCAGCACCCACCGATCTGACGTAATTTGGGCCCAAGAAGGAAGAAAGTCGCGCAAACGACCCCCGATGACCGGGTCTTCCTCTAGAGCCCGCCTCGTTTCATTGTGGCTTGCGATTAAAGGAAGAGGCCGAGGAAGAGGCGGCTCCGGAGAAGCCCCTTCCCGCTCCTCTGAAACCACGAAACCCTTGATGACGGGTTCCAAAACGACCGCGCGCTGCGAAGTCCACAGCCGGGAAGAACGAAATCTGCGCGCATCCCGAAACTGGCCGCGCGCTGAGGTGGACGACCTATTAAGCTTAGGCTTATCCTCTGGAAGCCGACCACCCTTAGACTCACCGAGATCCTTCACCAACTTATCCAGAGCATCACCAAATAACAACCTGCCCTTAAAGGGTAGTTTACTGAGGCGAGACTTGGAAGAACCGTCGGCCGCCCAATTGCGCAACCAGATGGACCGTCGTGCCGCTACCATGG